>JAOWCC010000577.1:14213157-14625036 GCA_030867875.1 Actinernus sp. WN-2022 | reverse complement strand
TATAAAAGGGGTAGGGATGCTCGTCGGACATTTTCGATTTGACCCCTAAGAGGTACTAAAATGGGCGTGGCTCAAGCTTATTTTGACCCCTAAAAGATAATAAAAATGTGAATTGATAACAGCTTTTTTGTTCAATTGACACTGACCCGACCCCTAAAAGGTACCGCTTTACATAGAAATGTCTGTGTTTCATGGTGGATACCCTAAGTGGTACCAAACTCCTGATTTTGACCCCTAAAAGGTACGACGAGCATCCATGTACCCCTCACATAAGGGAGTCCCCCCCCCCCCCCCGGATACCGTATTCCCGAACACGTCGCTTAATTGTGCTCTTCGATACCCCCAACGCATGTGCAATATCCGAGATAGATATATCATAATCAAGCATATACTCTAACTGCTCTCGTGGAATTTCAAACTTTGGTCTCCCGACTGAACCGCTTACAGTATCAGTGGCATCTAGCTATAACGCTGTGACGAGCCCTCTCTTCTACACTTTCTAGTAATAAAAATATACACTGACATACTTCACTAAACCTATTTCCGAAATGTACTATGTGGCGGAAAATTTGTTGCAATCGAAAGATGGCAAAGTCTACTGTGTCTTCATTTGCAGTATACTGCAATCTTCTAGAAAGGTCAAGAAGAGAATGCCTGAGTCTCGATACATATTCCGTCATGTCCGCCATTTGTTCTCATTTGCAACGACCTCATTCCCAGGATCTGCCGCGCATCCAACTTGCACGGGACATGTTTGGACGTGGGAGACTGGTATGGAACAAGTATCAGATTTCGATGAATTCAAACATTCGACGAATTCGATCGTTCGACGAATCGGAACATTCGACGAATCGGAACATTCGACGAATTCAAACATCTGGTGCAAGATATTTTTTTTCTGTAAACGCTAGGCTATGTTGTTACGCGTACTCACGTAACAACCGAGTGAAGCACTGGAAACAACATATTTCACACAAGCAGTCTTTCAGACAGTCAGTGTAACAAGCAGTCACAGAGTGTAACAAGCTGAGTCACAGAGTGTAACAATCCGTCACAGAGTGTAACATCGAGCAGTCACAGCGTGTAACAAGCAGTCACAAGAGTGTACCAAGCAGTCACAGAGTGTACCAAGCAGTCATGCACAGAGTGTAACAAGCAGTCACAGAGTGTAACAAGCAGTCACAGCGTGTAACAAGCAGTCACAAGAGTGTACCAAGCAGTCACAGAGTGTACCAAGCAGTCATGCACAGAGTGTAACAAGCAGTCACAGAGTGTAACAAGCAGTCGCAGAGTGTAACAAACAGTCACAGAGTGTAACAAGCCGTCACAGAGTGTAACAAGCAGTCGCAGAGTGTAACAAACAGTCGCAGAGTGTAACAAGCAGTCACAGAGTGTAACAATCCGTCACAGAGTGTAACAAGCCGTCACAGAGTGTATAGCGTAACAAACAGTCGCAGAGTGTAACAAGCCGTCGCAGAGTGTAACAAGCCGCCACAGAGTGTAACAAGCAGTCACAGAGTGTAACAAGCAGTCACAGAGTGTAACATGCAGACAAATATATGGAAAACTAAAAATGCAACTGCTTGCTCTCCATAACAGCTACAGGCCTCAAACTTGGCCAATAATTTTTTTTACCTAGTATCTGAAGTTTACAATTGATCTTTGTTTCAGAATTGGGAGTTTACGGAAATTATTTGACATCGGATTCTGATTGTATCTCTCTTAAAACACGGGGTCTTGCCTACCCAACATGGCGGCGGCCAATACCGTCCTAAATCCTATTTACATGATCATTAAAATTTGGCTCCCCTGTGAAGCCCAAAAAATGCATCAATGAACTCGAAATATGCTACACCTAGGTTTTTTTCACAATTATTAAACTAAATTTGAATTTTATCAGTTGGTTAAACTGAAAAAAAAAAAAAAAAAAAAAAAAAAACTTTCTTAAATCTTATTTTCTTTGATGAGTTTCATTACCATTCTAAAATGGCTTCTAATTAATACTGTCTAGAATAAAAATAAAAATACTAAGTGCCAAGCTACTGATTTATTATTATGGTGGTTTTCATTAAATATATTTTCACTGTAACTTACCTCTTCTCATCTCTTAGTTAAAGTGCCTATCATCCTTTTGCAACTTTGATAGCGTATGAACCTCAGAAACGTTTTGAGTACTTCTGTGAAGAAAGTTTTGGTTTAAAGTGAATACTTTATCAGTTCTACGCTTGTTTGAAATGGGGCGGCCTTCACCTCCTCGGAACCTGGAATAGTACTGGCTATCCAAACAATAGCCTACCCTGAAACAATACAAACCCTAACCCTAAAACAATGGAATTCTTTGACAGTGCAGTCCAAATGGGGTCCAATAAAATGCAAGGTATTGAGAGGTGAAGGCCTCCTGGTTTGAAATCGTGTAAATTGTGACCTTTCCTGACCCATGACTGCATAAGTAAAGGCCTGGGTCGAAACCTGGGTAGACGTCATCTCATTAATGCATTATTCTCCATGGCGCCTTTTTATCACAACAACATCGATGCATAGAAAATATACACATTTTTTGAGTTGTTCTAAATCTAAATATATGTACTGCCATATATAGCTTAAAGCTAATCCCGGCAGGAGGCTGGTACAGCGGTCTGTGTCGGTGGCCAGTTCTAAAAACTACTAAGTTAATCACTAAGTTAATTGTCAAGTGACAGAAAATTAAATTAGAAATAAATAATCAAATATTACAAATAAGAGGCACGAGCTTGGGCTGGAAACGCGGACAGAGTGGTGGCAGTTACAGCAGCAGCGGGGAGAGAGTTCCAGAGCGGTATAGTGTGGACGTAGAATGAATGTCTAAATGTTAGTAAAGAAACAAGTCATTTTAGTCAACTTGTTAAGTATTTTTTCGAATGATTGCTAAGCCGAATTAATTATATGATTTCAAGATGACGTCTATACAGGTATCGACCCAGGCTTTTACTTACGCGGTCATGGGTCAGGAAAGGTTACATTTACACGATTTCAAACAAGCGTAGAAGATATAGTATTCACTCAAAACCAAAACTTTCTTCACAGAAGTACTCAAAACTTTTCGGAGGTTCATAATCTATAAAAAAATGGAAAATGGTTATAGGTACTTTAACAGTTTACCTCTACATTAAATCCACTCACATTAGGACTGCACTGACAAATAATTCCATTGTTTTAGCTACCTGATATGCAGTTAAATAGCTATATACCAAACAAAAAAATATATTGATATACGGAGCGTGACTAACAAAAGCTTCCAGTTTCTTATGAAATTTAAACAGTGATTTATCCCTCAAACAGTCGCAATAAAAAAAATCTGGCTCGCATGCCGCATGTCTCGCATCCTGACTTGCATGACTCGCACGCTGACTCGCATGGCTCGCACGTTAATACAACTCCAGAAAGACATTTTATAGGCGAGTTGTCAAATGGGTTTTACGCCCAAAAAGTACCGTTTACTACAATACGACTATTATAACTTTTTTGTCATTTCCTTTACACTAGTAAAGTTTTACGCCCAATTTTCGTTTATTAGTTCACAAAGTTAGCGTGTATATGAATTCCCGTCAAGTAGCATTTCTTTTCACAGAGAAAAGAATAAATTTAATTTAGCACGGAGCCTCGTATTGAAACCTTTGTGCGTGACAAGTAAAGCATATCACGGGAGTCCGACTGCATAAGATAGTCATTTATAAAACTTTTTTTTAGCATGAGCCGTACGGTACTCAGAGTAATACTCTCAGTATTACGTGCACTCTGAGCTCGTGCCCGCATGCTCATGCTACATCGCTGTGTTTTGTACTATAACAAAGGGTGTGGTGACTTACGGAAGCTGGTCGCTTACCGAAAATGGCATCAAAGGGAGCTCACTGGATTGTCTGTAATTGCGAGAACGGAAATATTAACAGGGAACAGTAGATGGTGAACGGGGAACGGCACATGTGCAATGTGGCATTTTCTAATGTCTGTTATACTTGTATCCCATCTTCTTTTAACCATTTCTTCTAAGACTTCTTTCTCTCTCATCTTAATCTGCATGTTACATTCTAACTGAGATACGTGGTTACTGATATGGATGCATGGATGCCACTTCGAACTGTCCTCTCTGTCCTCTCGTGATCCAGCTTGGATTACTCCACTCGTAAATACAATACAATACTTTTTACAATAGCATTCCTCGCAATACGCGAGCAAACATGATATATGGTATTTCCAGGATAAGGTATTATCAATCATATATGCATGACACCTAAGTACTTTATGTGGTCTTTTATTTCTAGTGGGTAAGTTGTTCTATCTTTGTTGGTTAACTTTATATCAATATTTCTTTCTTTTTTGCGTGATGACTTAAAGGGATACCCGAGTGAAAAACACATTGGGCTCAAAAGAATCTTCAACATGTTCTTTGTTCAGAAAATGTATTAAAAGTTGATCAAACGTTTTTAGTATTAAGAACGAGCACCTCAAAGTTGGCCCCGCGAAGACATGGGCGCCGCCATCTTTGTTTGCATTTACGGAAGTGACGTCACTTCGTCCCACCAGCGTATCGCGGCTACTTGTCTTTGTATGATTTTCACAAGCTCGGAATTAAAGTGGATATATTTTCATCGAGATTGCAGAGGAATTCTTACAGAAACCGGAATTATGATGAAGACGACATTATGAGAAAAGTTCAGAAGACTGGGAGGAGGAAGAAAAGCATTGGGGAGGCGAGAAATTATCAGACGAACAACAAGGTCTCGTAACTGCCATTTAATAACAGCAAAACAACATGGCTTAAAAGACTCGAGTGACTTCTGAATAAGTATAAGAACTACAATGTATGTGAGGTACAGTTAAGGCGTTTATCATCCTAAAAACACCTAATAAGTGAGAGAGTAGTACGCTGGTGGGACGAAGTGACGTCACTTCCGTAAATGCAAACAAAGATGGCGGCGCCCATGTCTTCGTGGGGCCAACTTTGAGGTGCTCGTTCTTAATACTAAAAACCTTTGATCAAATTTTAATACATTTTCTGAAGAAAGAACATGTTGAAGATTCTTTTGAGCCCCAATGTGTTTTTCACTCGGGTATCCCTTTAAGTAATATATAAAAAAACGAGAGCTAGTGTTTTACCAGGGGATCCAAACACCGAGAAAGATGAAAGCACGAGGCCGCTTCGGCCGAGTACTTTTATTATTTCGAGGTGTTTGGATTCCCTGGTGAAACACGAAGCTTGAGTTAAATTTAGTATACAGGTTATTGTCAATTGCTGGCTAGAGTTTCAATTCAGTTTATAAGGATTTCCGAGGTTATCTTTGATAATCGAAGAAATGATAGGAACTCATGCAAGGTTGTATACCCGGGGTTGTATATAGGCACTCGTGAATGGTGGAAAAGAGTCAACTCGATCTCACAGCGATATCTTATGGCAGAATTAAACAAATATTATGGAAGATTGTGTTATGATGATAATTACATTGAGCCGGCCAACATTACACTCTGTGACTGCTTGTTACACTCTGTGACGGATTGTTACACTCTGTGACTGCTTGTTACACTCTGTGACTGCTTGTTACACTTTGTGACTGTTTGTTACACTCTGTGACGGCTTGTTACACTCTGTGACTGATTGTTACACTCTGTGACGGCTTGTTACACTCTGTGACTGCTTGTTACACTCTGTGACGGCTTGTTACACTCTGTGACTGCTTGTTACACTCTGTGACGGCTTGTTACACTCTGTGACGGCTTATTACACTCTGTGACGGCTTATTACACTCTGCGACTGTTTGTTACACTCTGTGACTGATTGTTACACTCTGTGATGGCTTGTTACACTCTGTGACGGCTTATTACACTGTGACGGCTTGTTACACACTGTGACTGCTTGTTACACTCTGTGACTGCTTGTTACACTTTGTGACTGCTTGTTACACTTTGTGACGGCTTGTTACACTCTGCGACTGCTTGTTACACTCTGTGACGGCTTGCATGTTACACTCTGTGACGGCTTGCATGTTACACTCTGTGACTGCTTGTTACACTCTGTGACAGCTTGTTACACTCTGTGGCTGCTTGTTACACTCTGTGACTGCTTGGTACACTCTGTGACTGCTTGTTATATACTCTGTGACTGCCTGTTACACTCTCTGACTGCTTCTAACACTGACTGTCTGAAAGATGGACTGCATGCTTTTGTTGGACAGTAAAGATAACGAAGGAATGCTATAGCTGTTGAAGGATTATGATCTTTAGGAATGTGGAGAACTAAAGTTACAGTGTGACACGTCACAAAACATATCCACCATTTGCCCAAAAATATATCTTGCATGGTATAAATTCGAAAGTTCAACGAATTCAATAGACGAATTTAAAATTGTTGTGCATAATTCAAGCTTTCGCCAAATTCAAGTATTCGACGCGTGCACAAACTTACGACAAATTCAAGTTTTTGATGAATAGAACATTTCACAAATACAAACTTTCGACAAATCTATCTTACTGAATTTTGCATATGCTTGCCGTAATTATCGAGATTAAGAATTATCTATTGTTCTTTGAAGTGATTTTACTAACGCTGCATTGTCCTGACTATGGTTTGATTGGATTCCCAAAGTGTGGGCACATGAACTCCCGTGAGATCTGTTCTAAATATAGCTCAATCCGGTCATAGCTCCTGGTAATGTGCTCCTGGCTCTATGGTATTGACGTTACAGAATTCAAAACACTCGTGGGCTGCCTGTGGGTACCAGGCCGAGGTTGATCTTGAGTGTGAGTGTCGTTCAAAATGGCGGGCGCTTTGTCAATCTTTGATGGCTTTGAAGTAACTAAACAGGAATCGCTCCTCGATTATTGGACTTACAAATTATGGAAACAATTTTGGAGCAACCAACCGTTGTCAAAGAAAATAGTGGAAATCATTCAAGGTATGAACAAGCGTTCTGTGTGGGCAATAGTTCTGTGTGGGGTTCGCTGTTTGCGCGTAGCACTGCAACTTCGAGCGCCAAATTTAAATTAAAACAAGGAAGGTAAAGCTGAAGTGATCCTATACTCGGGCAATATTTTTTCTCCTTAGCGAAATGAAACAAACGATATTCTTAACCCGAAGGAGATTGGACCTCATCGATTCTAACCTCATCAGTCATCGTTTCACTTCTTTCTTTTCGAAATACAAGAGCCCATCTCATCTGGGCTTTCACTCGGGCCACATGAGATTGAAGATGAATACAATACAATACAATAAACTTTATTTTCTTCGAATTTAAGGTAGCAAATTACAAGATGCTAATATCTCCGAAATCCAATAAAATAACTAAAATAAATATAAAATAAAATAGAGATACATTTACTCCTGTATATATACATTTGGATATATTAACTACAAAATATAAATTTAAGTTGTAAATTCAATGAAATGATTACTAAAGAAATAAGATATACAATGTGTGGAATCATAGTAATAATAAATGAAGCTATAGTATGCTGAATAAAGGTCTAGTATATAACGCTATATACATGATGTAGTGATAAATATAAAATTAAAGGTAATATATAATTAATCTGATCTACAGAAGGAACAACAGTCATTGGTAAAGTTAATTTTAGAAATAGCTGTTTTAAAGGTTTTTATACTTGGAGAGGATCTGATAGAGTCACTTAAGGAGTTCCAAAGTTTGCTGCCATTATAATGAAAGGAATGTAGTCCATGTTTGGTAGTTTGTACTCTTGGTATATCAACAGAAAGATGACCACGGAGATTACAGGTTAATGAACGTTTAGTTATGAGGTCTGTGATATAGCTGGGAGCAATTCCATGTATGGATTTATATACTAAAGTTAAAGTGTCATGAATTCTTCTGTTATGGAGGGTGGGGTGATTTAGCTGTTGGAGTAAGTGATCATATGTGCTAGTAAAGTCATTGAAAACAAAGCGTAAACTCCTTTCATTAAGCTTTTCTAGTTTAGTAGAATTCCGCTTACCACAATGATTCCAGACCACAGAACAGTAGTTAAGTTGTGGAAGAAGATAAGCATTATATAGTTTGATCTTGGTATTGGTATCAATTAATTTCTTGTGCCGTTTGATGACCTGAAGTTGACTACTAACTTTGCGCACAGTATCAGCCACGTGATTGTTAAAATTAAGGTCATTATCAATGGTAACTCCTAATAGTTTAAAGCTATCAACCGTGGTGATCGCTCGATTATCTATGCGATAAAGTGGGTTTTCAGTGGTGTTTCCCAGTGACATGGTTAAGCACTTGTCAGAATTTATCTTGAGACCGTTACAGCTAAACCATTGGGAAACAGTTTGAAGGTCAGTATTTAAATTATGATAAATTAGAGCAGGATCTTTGCCAGTTGCAAAAAGCTGTGTATCATCAGCATAAGCACTTATTTTAGAATCTAATGTAGTAATGAGAAGGTCATTAAGAAAAATATTAAAAAGGAGAGGACCGAACACTGAACCTTGTGGAATGCCTCTATAGAGTAAATTCCAATTAGAAAATTGATCACCGATCTTGATTCTTTGGTAGCGGTCTGTTAAGTAGCTACGAATGAATAAAAGACTAAAGTTCGAAACACCATATGCTTTGAGTTTGGCTAGCAATAATTCATGAGGGATACTGTCAAAAGCTTTGGATAGATCTATCCCAATAATTGATGCAAATTCTTTCTTATCAAGAGCTGATCTAAATTCTTCAAGTATGTGCACTAAGGTGGTCTCGCAACTGTAGTATTTACGATAAGCAGATAAAAAACTAGATAATTTGTCTGTGAAGGAATTGTTAAGCTGCGTGGTAAGAATACGTTCAAATATATTATTAAAAGCTGGTAAAACAGTAATAGGTCTGTAGTTAGATTTAGAATATTCAGTGCCTTTCTTAAATACAGGTGTAATCTGTCCATATTTCCAGGACTTAGGAAAGCAATTGGAAGAAATAGAAAAATTAAATAAATTGCAAAGAGGTATGGCAATGATACTGATGCTATCCTTAATGAGACGTACAGGGATGTTGTCATAACCCATAGTTTTAGATGTTGATAAAGATCGGACGACGTCAGATATTGTGTTAGGTTGAACTGGCTCAAAACTAAATTCCTTGGACATGCTATTGGACATAAAATCTCTGATATTATGTATACTAGGGTGGTTAGAGTAATTTATACCATACTGGTTAGTATCCGGTACAGGAAAATCTCTGACAATATCAATAAAATAATCATTAAAAATATTAGCTATATGCTGCTTATCAGTGATAAATTCATTGTTCTCCTGTAGTACAATGTCATTTACTTGCCCTCGTTTCGATTTGAAGAGAGAGCCAAATACCTTCCAGAAGTCCTTGGGTTTAGATGCAATATTTTCAGCTTTGTGATGGTAGTAATTTGTTATGGCTTTCCTCCTCATAGATGTGCAAATATTTCTTTGTGTTTTGTAGGCATCCCAATTAGCAGCAGTAGGTTCTTTCTTGTATTTATTCCATAATCGATTCCTATGTCGTATGGCTCGTCTCCATTCGGGTGTCATGTATGGAACATGGCCACCGCGAACATGGAATTGCTTCACTGGGGCATGTTCATCAACAATATCAGTGAAAAGCTTGCCGAAAACCCATGCTTGATCATCAGCATCATCAAATATAGAGGCAATATGGAATGGGATCAGGGCTACATCTGAAGTGAAGCGGTCTTTGCTGTAATTTTTGTAGCTTCTACAAGTTATTTTCCTAGATCTTTGGAAAGAGTTGGATTTCCTCATCACAGTATAGATTAGACGATGATCACTCAAGTGAGGTTCCAGTGTTCCAGATGATAGAAATTTACGCTTGTTATTTGTTAAGATGACATCAATAAGAGTTTTAGAAGATGAAGTCAAACGAGTAGGTTCATTGATGAGGCACTTCAGATTAAATATTTGACATATGTCCAGGAGATCTCTGCCTTCCTTACCATTTTTGTCAGGATTTAGAATGTCACAATTTAGGTCACCCAGTACCAGTATTTCTTCACATAAGGAGGATGCTTCTTCAAATAGTTTGGATAGTTCATCATTCCATATGGATTTCTTGATACTTGGTGGTCTATACACTGCAACAATCAATAGCCATTTCTTTCCTATCTTTAATTTTACCATGAGTGACTCTACTTTTGATGTTTGGGATGTGTTGGCGATATGGTGGAAAATGAGATCTGTTCTCCAATATATAATGATACCGCCACCATGTATTGATCTGTCTCGCCTTAGAAATCTGAAACCATCAACAGCAAACTGAGTATCTGGAAATGTGGCATCGAGCTTGGTTTCGGTAAGGACAAGAACATCAAAGTTTCCTCTAAGGAGCCAAATCTTGATTTCGTGGAACTTGAAACCGGCAATGCTATTAATGTTTAGGTGGGCGAACTTGAATTTAGACAGATGATTTTGTAAAGGTGTAAAGCAATCAGAGAGTTCTGTCGAGTCGTTATCAGATGTGGTCGTAGAATTGAAGCTTGAATCAATATTGCTGACGTTACTAAACGGCAATGAATGCAGGTCAGATATGCAGGGAGGACAGGTCCATGCGAAATTATCTTGTGTTTGAAGCAGTTTGTAGTCGCGTGGTTTGACTCCTCCACATTTTATGTGACACCAAAGACAACAGAGATCACAGTTAATGGCGCGATGGTTTTTGGCTACTGTTCGTTGACATACCGAGCAGTGTATTGTACTGTTTCTCACTGATGCTGGGCCAGGATTTGGGTTGACGTCTCCACTTGTGGCAAGTCTTGTTAGTTGGTGACTGGCGATGGAGTTAGAGTAGAAAGGAGTTCGTGAAGAGAGGAACTTTTTCCCGCGATGTTGAAGATGAAGATGGCGTCCCCAAACACGTGGTAGCGACACTTGACATTGGGTGTAAATATCTTGATAGGATGAGTTGATTTGAGCATTTAGACCATCAGATGGTATTCCTGTCGTATTATATGGGAGATGTGTGGCATTTGTGCGGTAAAATGATGTGTTATTGAGGTGAAAAGAGATGAAAATGTAGATAAAAATGGCGGAGCAAGTTTTCACACGTCTACACGCCATGACGACCGCTGACCGCTCATGAAATACACTTTCATTTGAAATCCTCTTAGTAATAACCAAAGGGAAGAGCTAGAATTATTAGCTGAATTTAGCAGTCTTTAGGAGTGGCCAGTAGCAATTGGAGATATTGACTTATTGTAGTTGAGTCTACGAATAGCAGTTTCAGCAGTATTGACCCGAACGCCTCACTTCAATGTAATGAAGCGCTATTCAAACTGTGTATCTAAATTAGTTGTGCTTGTTTAGGAGGGTGTTGGTGTCGTGTAAGAATGATGGTTTCAATGGCGCTTCATTACATTGAAGTGAGGCGTTCGGGTCAATACCGCTGAAACTGCTATTCGTAGACTCAACTACAATATCTCCTATTAGTAAATATTTGTAAAAATTCATACAAGGTCGGTCCCCTTGGTTCCTAATCCATGAACCAAAGTGAGCTTCCCACCCCCCCCCCCCCCCCTCCCCCCCCCCCTCCCCAACCAATGGGCAACAAACAATTAATTCTGACACTTAGGTTCCCATGGATCCACCCCTGATGGAAGCTGCTGATACAAGCATTATTTACCCATCCATTTACAACAACAATAAAAAAGATTTTTTAAGGCAGCAGTTATGATTATGTTTTATGTAGTAATGATGTAATCTACTGGATTTAGCCTGTATATTTATAATATATAAAATGTATATAGTGGCACCAAGGGAACTAGTACTACTACTACTAACAGAAGAGAGTGTCAATATACATGTATTTAGCATGGTATTGCTATAATTGGGGACAAATTTATTTACTCTATATCTATACAACTATATAATTCTACTACACTTGAGGGTGGTCACTACCAGAGATTTGGTTGCATTCTCAGTGTTGGCCTACAATTTAACATTGTGATCCAAGAAGACACAAAGCTTTTAGAACCATTTGCAGATGTCAGAGCAAAGGCATGCAGTACCAGTTCTCCCAGTTATTTTAAGGTCCTACCTGGATTTGAACTCTGACTGCCTCCTGCACAACAGACTGACACTTAACCACTGAGCTTACTGGTTCTGTGATGGGCCAAATTTTGTTCAGATAAAATTAATCAAATGCTATTAAAAATACATCGAGACATTGAATAAATGTAGTCCATGGAGTTTTAGAATAGTTTTTGTCATAAATAAATGTTATTATTATAGCCAGAGAATAATACTGGTTCACTACTCATGCTCTTGCGATAAGTGATAATGGATATATATAATGAACTACAACTGCCAAATGCTGCATGTTTCCCCCGGGGGGGGGGGGGGGGGGTGTTGTTAATATACATGTATTGTAACCAGGACTGATCAGTATTACTTGCATTTTGGATGAAATAGGACGTATTTCTCAGCAAATATTAGCTTTTATGCATAATCTATTATGCTAGAGAAAATAAGACTGAGTTTGTACCGTTTCTCTTCATATTTATTTATTTACTAGATGTAATCATAGATTATCAAAGTGCGTTTGACATATTTTTAAAAGAGAAAGGACTGTGGTAACAGTCTGAAAAGCTGAAAATTGCTGCAATGATGTGGACGGTGTACGTAATCCTGATCAAAAGTGCTTGTTTTTTAACTAATGTGAAAATGTTGATGTCTTGACTAAGTTATATGTTAATATACAAGGGGATGCATCTGGGTATAAAACTGTAATTACCTTTGTGTAACATTAAATAATTGGATGCGATGCTTATGGGGCTATATGTATACATGTGTGTTTTATATGCCTTTGGTTATGGCATTGATTTGAGAATTATAAGTAGCACATTTTGCTGTGTGGTATACAGACTGTGTAAAGCAATAATTGAAGTTAGTGTAGAACACAAATCAACTCAGGCTATAGCTACATACATTTACATACATACATGCATACATGAACTTTATTTGAGTGTCAATAGTATTTTAAGCTGTAAAGCTAATTGGGGACACTATATTACAGGATATATAAAATACAGTATATTACAGGATATATAAATGGATTCATATAAAGTACGTATAAATAAATATTACTATTCAGATGTGTATAAACTGAATTCCAGTTCTTAGAACATAAACTATATAATTTATATGGATGTGTATAAATTAGTACTGCCCATGCAGTTCCTTCTATTCAGATCATTCACATTACGTTTCCCGGGTAATTTTCAAGTGAGAACAAGGTTGGTTGCAGAATATTGAGTGCCATTGTTAGTTCCAGAATAATTTATGGTCAATGTTGGTAGCCGGGTCCTGGCTTTGATCGCTTTGATCAGCCTTGTTTCAGGTCCGTTAAAAATTCAGTGTACATTAATTGAACACAGCAATGAAGTCAGTACTTTAAATTTCCCTCACCTTGTACTGTGTTGATATTCTAGTTCCTTGGCATATCAAAGTGTCTGTTTAGATTAACTATCTGTCTGAATGTAGTGTTAATTTGAATCCGTTAATTTGTATAACCAAGATGTACACAGTGTCGCAACTCACACAAGATACACCGATTACGGGTATCTAGAAAACTCAGACCTTGTTTCTCTTCAGCCAGGTCATCTTACTGTTTGTAGTTTCGGTATCTGTATGTACAGCGAAAAGCAGAATCCAGTACAGCGAGCAAGCCAACAGAATTCACTAGGTGGTTCACAAATTATGGTGAGTTGATTTGACTCCTTCGCTGGTGTTGTCACCGCGCCGACAAAACAGAACATGTTTGACTTCAACCACCACGATGCACACATGTGTAGTATTTAAAAAGCTTCTTCACAACTCACACTGAAATATTCATATCCATGTATTTCTCTTCAGCCTTCAGGTATGATTTATAGCATCTTGACCATTTGCAGTTTTGGTATCGGCAAACCGAACAGCACAATTCAATGCAGCAAGCAAGCCAACAGCATATTTTCGATCGCACATTCACTCGGGTCGTCGGGTTCAGCATAAATAAATAACAAGAGCGCCAGTTGAAATATCCTGAGGCTTTCGCACGAGTGAAGTTAAATAAAACATTGCTTACATTTGAGAGATGTGACTCCAAATTAGAGAGACATTTGCTCGCGGGTCGACCATCTTGATTTACTGTATTAAATTCTGTACAGAAATTAACCTGGCGAGTGTTACGTGACCAGCACAGTGCGATCTGATTGGTGGTGAACTTGAAATTTAATACATGGGTCAAAAGTCACATTGTGTTGCACCCAACAAAAAATAACCGTTTGCATTTTAAGACTCTGTGCTGCCACAGGCAGGCCGAGTAATTATAGAAGCCACACAGTGCCATGGACAACTGTTGGGGTAGTATCGTCGTGTACCGTTTAACCAACTGCGTCATAAAATTCCCTTTGTTACCCACGTTCGCTATGAATAATTTGAGACAAATTTTATACGAACATCCGAATTGATACTTAGAAATTTTAGAACGATTATACATGTACGTTATCCTCAGTATTTAAAAAATATACCGCCTGAACCGGGATTCGAACTCGGGCCAGTTAAGAATCAATGCAATGGCTTACCCACCACCAACACTAACCCTAACCATTAGACCACAAGAGAATTCGCTGATTGCAGTCGTTTTTTTTACCAGATTTTTATCAACTTCATTAGCATGTTCATAAAATATTCTATTACAGTATAATATATACTATAATAGCGGTACAACAACCTTCCGAGCGCGCAAGGCACGATTCCCCACGGATCTCGACGGTACACGACGATACTACCACTGTTGGAATAGACCCTTTTACGTGTGATTCCGTGCTTTGTTCTATTAACCTTTGTTCTATTGTTTGTTGGTGAGGGTCTCAGCAAATTGGAACAAATCTTATGAGGCACTGCGAGCCCGGTTGCGAGACGGGTCGGGGAGCTGGGGTGGTGCAGTAGTTAAATGCTTTACCTTTAGCTATCTCACGTCTGTGGCTCATGTTCGATCCCCAGACACGGTGCCATATGTGAGTTGAGTTTGTTAGTATTTCGCCCTTGCTCTGAGGGTGTTTTTTCCACGTTCTCCGGTTTTCCTCCCTCCACAAAAACCAACATGCTAAATTACAATCAGTCTGTGGTAGGGGTTGATCAAAGTCAGGTCCTGGCTAATGGCGCTTGGGATGCCGCTATGGTTGTTTAAGGTCTTGTTAGAAATTCAGAGATTTTGACATAGGAAACATAAGGAAGATAGGGCAGTGGGGTGGGGAATTTTTGATATTTTTGACCCAAATATCACTGCCTTGTAATCACTGCCTTGAAATCGAGAAAGGGAGGCATGAAAAGCCATATCGGAAAGTCGAGGACAGAATCTGTCCTAAATGTAAAAGGGAGACTGAGGATGAAAGACACTTTTTAACTGAATGTCCAACTTACAACTCTCTCAAATGCAGTATAATTAGTATCATCAATGTTCAACGAAAGTACAACTCGACAACACTAAATAACAACACCCTCTAATCATAGTGTTGATCCCTCAAATACTATAATTCCTACTTCCGGTAATTAGACTCTCCATTTTTTATTTTAGGTTGTTATTTATGTATTTATTTATTTATTAAGCTTTGCCTGAAGGAAAAATTAATATCAGGAATGGTGCCACGAACGATAGTTTTAACAAATTACAATGATGTAGAAACAAAATGATAAAAGGCAGGGTGACCGCAACAGCTAAAGCCAATTACTGTGGGCCCATGACACTAAATTAAAGAAAGAACTAATGATAAGGATTTCACAACCACAAGGTAACTAAAGTTAAAGGACTGTAGCCTACAGTTATATCCTTACAGATTTACTGTAAACATCCTACAAGACCAATGTACAAAATTGTATACGGTGCTAATAAATATGTCTATGGTGTCCCAAGCCGGGGGGGTTCTTCCTATATTCGGCTGGTAGGGGTGATCGTCATATTTTTTAGGGTTTCAGATAGGCGATTTAGTATTTTTTAGGGGTTGTCCAAGCGAAATCCATTTTTCAGGGTTGGAAATTTTTCACGGTTTGGATTTTTTTAGGGTCTTTTTCGAGGTTCTCCGACGGTCACCCCTACCCTTTTTACCTTGAAGAGGGGGGGGGGGGGTCCCAAGGGTGGGGAACTTCGCATTTTTTTGGAAAATGTAAAATCTCCACCCTTTTCCCCCTCCCCCGGGCTTAACATTGATAGGTGCATAATGGAACACACATATTCATACAGCAGGTTATGTCCGATAGATTTTCACTATGGCAGGATGCTGGTCCAATTGCCTTCTTTTTCATGCCATCCAATATTTGCTTGAAAAACACTGAATGACTGTCCATTATGACATAGTATGGCATGTATCCGTGATGTTGACGTGTGGATGTCATGGAACAAACTCAAACTGAATAGGGATAAAACAGAACTGATCGTTATAAATGCGTGACATCACCTGTTTTCCTCCCTTAGACTGCATATCTGTATGCGATGATGTGATTCATCGATCTTCACATGCTCGCAACATCGGAGTTCTATTGAACTCCTCCTTGTCTATGGAACACCACATCACTAACATTGCATGTCTGGATTCTATCACGTTAGGACCATAAGCCGTATTAGGAAATATCTTAGCCATCAATCCGCAGAAACTCTAGCTAGTTCATGCACTTGTAACATCTAGACTAGATTTTTGTAATTCAATTCTGTATGGATTTGCTAGTTATCTAATTGAATGCCTACAGAAGGTTCAGAACACAGCAGCTCGAGTAGTGTCACTTACTCGGAAGTATGATCATATCTCACCTGTACTGATTAACTTGCACTGGCTGCCGGTGGAAGAGTGGATTGTTAACAAAATACTGCTTCTGACATATAAGGCGCTAAATGGTCTAACTCCACAATAATTATATTAGAGATCTAATTGATGTTCATGTCCCTAGATGTAATCTTCGATCTGCATCTAGTAAACGACTAGTTGTACCATCATATAACTTACATACTTGCAGTTTCAGGGCATTTTCTTGTGTGGCGCCTTTCCTGTGGAATTCGCTTCCACAAGAAATAAGGCTTGCAACCTCAGTGTCCAGTTTTAATCAGCAGATAAAAACCTATCTTTTTAGAAAAGCCTACTGTTAATTAAGAATGGCTTCAGAGACATACATATGTAATACACGTTTTCCATCATTGTAAGTTTAGATTTTAACAGTAGCTATACAATTTTTACATTACATTTTTATTCATTGCAATAATTCTATAGTAGCTATAGAATTTTTACATTACATTTTTATTCATTGCAATAATTCTATAGTAGCTATAGAATTTTTACATTACATTTTTATTCATTGCAGTAGTTAGGTTAATCCGGAGACATACATGTATGTAATACACGTTTTGCATCATTGTAAGTTTAGATTTTAACAGTAGCTATACAATTTTTACATTTTATTCATTGCAGTAATTCTATAGTAGCTATACAATTTTTACAGTACATTTTTATTCATTGCAGTAGTTACATGTAGGTTAATCCAGAGACACATGTACAGATATGTACATATGTAATACCGGTATACGTTTTCCATCATTGTAAGTTTATATTTTAATAGTTAATATATAGCTATAGAATTTTTACATTACATTTTTATTCATTGCAGTAGTTAGTTTAATTCATATCTTGTAAGCGCTTAGTTGTAAGGCACACATTAATGGTTGTAAAGCGCTATTGGGCAATTCTTTGGAAATAGCGCTATATAAGTAAATAAATATTATTATAAAATATTATAGACATAGACATTTTTTATTTGGAGTCTTACACAGAGAGTATATAGACTAACGTCCAAATATCCTTAAATTAATTGAATAATAATTACAATAATTACATCTGAGTTTAAAGGGTTGTTTTTGTATTCGCACACATGGTGTGGTGCTATCTTATTCGGCCTGGATTTTGACGCTATTTCTATATACACATGTACATTGTAGCATACATTCAAATATGTATTTTGCTATTTCTTTCTGTACAGTTGGTTGTTTGATTGGAGGGTTCATAAGAAATAAAAATATATCATTGTCAATCATTTGGTTCATCATATTTTTAGTTTGCTTTTCTATACTGGAGAAGAGAATATTCCTTTTTTCACGGTATAGAGGACATTTTATCAAGAAATGCATCTCAACCTCTATGCCTTTTTGGCATATTCTTTCTTCGAGTTTTTTATATGGTTTTGTGTACCACCCATTTCTAATTTGTGGTTACTTATTCTTAATTTTGTAAGTACTATTCTATGGTTAGTGTTGGTGACCTGACTCAAGTAATCTTCATAGTTGTATATAGCTAGTTTTAAATTTTTGGTACATGTACCATGTATGTTCTTAAATTTGTTCTCAACCATATCATGTTTATATAGTTTGAATTTATAGTTTCTTGCTTGTAACTTACTTTCAGATGATGCTATATACTCGTTCCCGTTTTATATCCGTGTAAATACCCGTTGTAATTCTATTTTAGTTGGCTCATTTATTTTTGGCTTGAATCACAATTTAGAAAATGCAGTATTTCATGTAAGCTTTTAGTTTGGTTATTTGCTTTAATAAATATTTAGTCACCAACTCTTGCAATCAATGTTTAAACCTGCGAGCGCCTTGCTGCCACGGTTACATTTTGGTGTCAGAAGTGGGATTGCAAGAGTTAACGAACTGTATTTACTAAAGCTCTAAATTAAACGGGAACGAGAATAAGCATGGGGGACATTGCTCAACTTGCTGAGAAGTTGGCCGAACTCCAGGCCAAGTTAGAGGAGGTCACTCAGGCCGCAGCTGATGCTGCAACTGGCCCCAACATCCAGCCAGTTATCAAAGTCAATGTGCCAAGGGAGAGGAAGCTCCGAAAGTACGGAGGTGGCAAAGATGATAAACTCATGGAGGACTGGGTCGAAGATGTTAAGCGGGCAGTGAAAGCTCAGAAGCTGGTGGGCACTGATGCAGTGGACTTCCTTTATCACAATCTAGAGGGCGCAGCCCGGGATGAGGTGAGATTGAGGCTGGCAGAAGAATGGAGCACCCCTGAGGCTTTGTATGGCATCCTACGGGACACATTTGGTGAGAAACTCACACGAACGCAGCTACTGCAGAGGTTCTTCGGAAGGCGACAGAGAGACCGAGAGGCAGTCCAAGATTACTCCCACGCTCTGATGTCCTTGCTGGAGCAGGTCCTCAAGGCACACCCGGATTGCATCCAAGACCGAGACAAGGTCCTCCGGGACAATTTCATCGAAAACATGCGCGATGGACAGCTGAGGCGGGACCTGAGAAGGTTGACGAGGGAACATCCGTCGAAGACCTTTCATGAAATCCGAGATGAGGCAAAGAGATGCATGGAGGAGGAGAGACCCCCATCCAGACAAGCCCTGTCCCATGGGGTTGATGCGGTAGAAGGCTCTGTTGAATGCCAACAGGCTACTGGCTTCTCAGTCGGGAAGGCAATACAGGACCTGGTTTCTGGCCAGAAGCTGCTAACCGAGAGCATCCAACAGCAACAGAAGCTTCTGGCGGAACAGCAGAGTGCATTAGCCATGTTGTCCAAACAGATGCAGACCCGGATGGGTCCAAGGAGATGCTATTACTGCAATGAACCTGGGCACATTCAGCCGAAGTGTCCTAAGCTCCAGAAGGATAGGCAGAACAACTCAGACACAAAGGAGAAGAAACTAGAGAAGCCGGCGTCAAACTCCAACCCTCCACGGCAATGAGCCACGCCGTGGAGGAGGACAGTAGTGGCTCTGATCTTATCTTGCAGGGTGACATCAAATTAGTTGGGGCAAGCCCCACTATCATGGTGAAGATTGGAGGAGTTGCAGTGAAGAGTCTGGTAGATACTGGATCCATGGTGTCCTTCGTCACCGAGTCATTCTACAGGGAAAAGTTGCAGCCAATGCTTGGGGACCTCAGAGGAAGGAGGTCGTTGATTGAGCTCCGCGGGGCTAATGGCTTGGAGATCCCCTACATTGGCTACATTGAGGCAGAAGTACAGATCAGCGGAGTGACGGTGCCATGCTGTGGCATCCTCGTGATCAAGGACACTCCGGCCACTCCTGGAATGCGGAAGAGGGTTCCTGGTCTTATCGGGACAAATGTTCTTGGCCAGGTGCCCAAATATAAGGAAATCTTAAAAGATTCACCAAAGGAGAATGCAAAAGAAAGAACTGGATTCGTAAAGGTGGCTGGCACATGCAGATCAGGTCTGGGTCCCACCTTATACTGAATCTGATATTGTAGTAACTGGCCCAGCATGGGGCACAAGTGATGTTGTAGAATCTCTTGGAGTACCAGTTGAAGGAAATCTTACAGTTGCAAACACTCTTGTGGAGACAACCAAGGCGTGTTACATGGTCCGCGTTGCCAACCAGACTGCAAAGGACATTTGGCTAAAGCCAAGAACGCGCATTGGTATCATCAGGGAGGGTGCAGTAGTCCAGACAGGTGAGCAGTTGGAGTTCTTTCAGGAAAGTAATGCGGTAATAGTCTCTTGCAGCCTCAGTGATGGCCCTCAGCAGCCACCCTCAGGGGAGGCTGGGGGTATGGCACGACGGCAGAGGATGCAAGAGCTCCCAAATGGGATTACCTTTGACAACTTTCCTGGTACTGAACAACAACTGGGAGAGGCTCTGGCTCTGTTTACCAGGTATAAAGACATGTTTGCAGCTGACAAGGAGGATCTGGGGCATACGGCAATTACATATCATCGAATCCACACAGATGATGATGTGCCAGTCATGCAACGCCACAGGCGGATTCCCCCAAATCAGTATCAAGAGGTCCAACAGCACTTACAGGAGTTGCTGAAGAAGGGAGTGATCAGACCAAGCCAGAGTGACTATGCCTCGCCAATCGTGCTTGTGCGAAAACAATCTGGTGCACTGCGCATGTGTGTCGACTACCGGAAGCTGAATGCGAAGACAAAGCGGGACGCCTACCCCCTGCCCAGGATCGAGGAGTGACTGGACGCTCTGCGAGGGGCCAGGTACTTCTCCACCATAGATCTTGCCACTGCATACAACCAGGTAGAGGTGGACCCCCGTGATCGTCACAAGACTGCATTCACCACACCGATGGGACTATATGAGTACAACCGGATGCCGTTTGGGTTACAAAACGCACCAGCAACGTTCCAGAGCCTGATGCAGGGAGTCTTCAGGGATGATCTACTCCAGAAACTGATGGTTTACCTTGATGACATCATTGTGTTTGCATCTACCGTGGAAGAACATTTGCAGCGACTGGAGGTGGTGTTCCGCAAACTAAGAGAGCATGGTCTGAAGATCGAACCATCCAAGTGTCAGTTCTTTTGTGAGAAGGTGACCTACCTAGGACATGTGGTATCTCCAGAAGGTGTCTCAACGGATCCAGAGAAGACGAGGGCTGTAAGTGAGTGGCCAGTCCCAGGCACTGTGCGTGACTTAAGGTCATTTCTTGGGTTTGCATCTTATTACCGAAGATTTGTCCCTAAGTTCGCACAGATCGCAGGTCCTTTACACAAGGTAGTAGCCGAGTTCGGAAGTGGTGGGAGTACCAAGACCCCTAAGAAACAGATTGGTAACCTATGGACTCCAGTGTGTCAGGCAGCATTTGACAAGTTGAGGACCCTACTGACGACAGCACCGGTGCTGGCCTATCCGGACTACACCCAACCCTTTATACTGGAGACGGATGCGTCCAACGATGGGCTTGGGGCAGTACTATCGCAGGAACAGGATGGGAAGGTCCGGGTAATCGCATACGCCAGTCGTGGTCTCCGTGGAGCAGAACGCAACATGGAGAACTACTCCTCAAGGAAGTTGGAGCTTCTCGCACTGAAATGGGCGGCGAGTGAGAAGTTTCGGGAGTACTTGGTGGGGTCAAAGTTTGTTGTCTACACAGACAACAACCCACTAACCTATCTGCAATGTAAGATTAAGCTCAAGGCTGTTGAGCAACGATGGGCAGCAGAACTAGCAAACTTTGACTTTACCCTCCAGTACCGCCCTGGTCGTCATAACCAGAATGCAGATGCGCTGAGTCGCATCAACAGGGAGGGAGAGACTGTGTCAGTGGACATTGCAGCTGTGCTTGCCTATGGTGCTGGTACTACTCAACTTCCTACTGAGGTACGGGGACATCTGCTGACGGCGGCAACCTTCGTTACTGATAACAGGCCTAGCAACCTACCTGACGACCAAGCGACTTACTTCCCATCAGTATCGAGAGAGGAGATAGAGCGACTACAGAGGACAGATCCTGCAATCGGGCGACTACTCCATTATCGTGCACTTGGTCGTCCACCTACAAGAGTGGAGCGATGCCAGGAGTCGAAACAAACACTGAGGTTAATCAGCCAATGGGACCGTATCAAAGACCGGGGAGGCATCCTTTACCGAAAGACTGGTGACGGTAATGGAGAGGAGCTACAGTTGCTGATTCTGCCCAGTTCAATGAAAAGTCGGGTGCTGACGGGTGCACATAACCAGTGTGGCCACCAAGGACAGGAGCGGACAGAGCAGCTTATCCGGCAGAGGTGTTGGTGGCCCGGACTGTTCAATGATGTCAAGAAATGGATAGCAGACTGTGAAAGGTGTGTGATAGCTAGGGGACCGTATGTACCAGTTAAGACCCCCCTTGGAAGTATCATTGCTACGAGATCCTTGGAGGTACTAGCAATGGATTTCACAATGCTGGAACCTGCGTCCGATGGTCGTGAAAATGTATTGGTTATGACTGACGTGTTTACAAAATTCACGGTGGCCATACCAACACGAGACCAAAAGGCGACGACTGTGGTGAACGCATTGATCAAGGAGTGGTTCCTGGTATATGGGGTTCCCGAGCGCATTCACTCAGACCAAGGGAGATCCTTTGAGGCAGAGATAGTTCAAGAGCTGTGCAAAGTTTATGGAGTGCGCAAGTCCCGGACAACACGCTATCATCCAGAGGGCAATGGCCAGTGTGAGCGTTTTAACCAGACACTTCATGAACTCTTACGCACCCTTCCCTCTGAAGAAAAGAGAAAGTGGCCTCACCACCTGAAGGAACTGTGCTACGCATACAACGCTACGCCACATGCGACAACTGGATATTCCCCATTCTATCTGATGTTTGCACGTGATGCTAAACTGCCCTTGGACATACTGCTACCAGACGAACAATCGGATGAGGGCAACCGAAGCTGGATCACGAAACACCAGGAGCGGCTAACAGAAGCACACACTACTGCTGGCAACCGCTTGAAGAAAGCTGCAATGGCCAGGAAGGCGGGGCTTGATAAAGGAGGCAGAGCCTTGGCAGTATCAATAGAAGTGGGTGAGCGTGTCTTACTGCGTAACAGAGGAATCAGAGGCAGAAATAAGATACAGGACAAATGGGAGAATCAGGTATACAAAGTCATCGAACGACGGGAGAACAACACATACTTAGTGCAGAGGGCTGATGGATGGGGAGGCGATAAAGTGGTGAACCGTGCTGAGGTCCAAGTGTGTCCTAAGCCATTGCTAGAGAATCAGCAGCATAAGCAGCGGCAACCAGGAAACAGACGGGTAGTGTCTGACGATTCCGGTGATGAGGATGATGTGGGTGAGCTATTTATCCACATCCAACCTGAGGGACAACCCGCTGTAGCTGAGGTCATGGATGGTGAAGCAACATCCTCAGATGAGGAACCGGAGCCACCGCTGAGACGATCGACAAGGACCACGGCTGGACAGCATGGTAACCGTTACAACCTTCCAAAATCAGTACTACATGAGTGAAACCAAGGCTGTTTGTATCACCTGTACCAGGACAAGTAGAGATAGGCAGTACCACATGTTGGATATTGTTTGGCTTGCTCGAGGGCGAGGCAAGCAAAAGTGGGGGTGAATGTGACAAGGTCACAGAACATTATAATTAAATAATAAGAATTTAGTTATGTTCTAGAACTTAGGGATGAATAGGAATAGAGTTCCTGTAGGTGTGGTTTCCTGGGAGTGCCTATTGCTAGTTTCCTTTAACTAATTAGATTATCAATACTGATAATGAGATAAAGCTCCGGAAATCCCGAACTTAAGTTAGGCGAGGTTAACCATGATGTAGAAGGAATTTTAGAATTGTCAAACAGGATTCTTTTTGGTAATTTTGTGGTATAAATAAGACCACACAATCTAAGATTTTCAGTGAGGGTTGAGCAATCAAACCAAGTGCTCATGGATAGATTGTAGTGAAGACTAAAGAACTCTCTGCTAGTAAGGTATGATTATCTTATTTTTGATAACTTTAAGAAGGTGACCTAAGTTAGTACATATATGTTGATAGATATAATTATGTGCTCCATTTAGCTTAGAATTCATAAATGTATTTTGTGATCAACAATTTCTGTAGTTTCGCTTGAACTTAACGAAACTCCTTACAATTTAGTGTAGACCATTAATATTAAAGGGATCCCCGAGTGAAAAACACATTGGGGCTCAAAAGAATCTTCAACATGTTCTTTGTTCAGAAAATGTATTAAAATTTGATCAAAGATTTTTAGTATTAAGAACGAGCACCTCAAAGTTGGCCCCACGAAGACATGGGCGCCGCCATCTTTGTTTGCATTTACGGAAGTGACGTCACTTCGTCCCACCAGCGTTCTACTCTCTCACTTATTAGGTGTTTTTAGGATGATAAACGCCTTAACTGTACCTCACATACATTGTAGTTCTTATACTTATTCAGAAGTCACTCGAGTCTTTTAAGCCATGTTGTTTTGCTGTTATTAAATGGCAGTTACGAGACCTTGTTGTTCGTCTGATAATTTCTCGCCTTCCCAATGCTTTTCTTCCTCCTCCCAGTCTTCTGAACTTTTCTCATAATGTCGTCTTCATCATAATTCCGGTTTCTGTAAGAATTCCTCTGCAATCTCGATGAAAATATATCCACTTTAATTCCGAGCGTGTGAAAATCATACAAAGACAAGTAGCCGCGATACGCTGGTGGGACGAAGTGACGTCACTTCCGTAAATGCAAACAAAGATGGCGGCGCCCATGTCTTCGCGGGGCCAACTTTGAGGTGCTCGTTCTTAATACTAAAAACGTTTGATCAAATTTTAATACATTTTCTGAACAAAGAACATTTTGAAGATTCTTTTGAGCCCCAATGTGTTTTTCACTCGGGTATCCCTTTAAGTTAACTGACTGATTTATAACCTTTCATGTTTAGTGTAATTGTAAACTCATATGTTGATCTCTATATAGTTATTCAATTACATGTATAAAGATACCTTGTTTCTCTATTCCACAATCCCACCGTATAGAGATGATTATAACCACAAGAGTTAACCTCTAGTTATGTTATGTTTAGTTTAATTGCACAGTAATATTTATCCTTTTTGTTTCAATGTTAAACACTACATTTCAAAGGTCACAAGTTAGGTCAGATCCTCTTATTCACAAATTAACATTTCCTGTAGAAGTAAACGACTTTTAGCCTGTACTCTTACCTTACATGTATAGCTAACATATGTCAGTGTAATCCCCATCACCATACTGATCCATAACAAGATAATAATAGCAAGGAATAACTCTTGTAATCCTTTGCATGATTTCTGAGTACAAACTACTCTTAAAGTAATTTCACTCTGTTAGTTATTAATTACATCTTGTTAGTTACACAAGTCATCTGATGATGTCACTTCCTGTGCTATTTATAATCGTTTTCTAGGTCTTGTCTCTATGCTTTGTTAGTTAAATTAAACTATTTCTAACAACCATTACATTTTACTAAATACGTTAATGATATAACTATTAATTGCTGTAATTAATATATAAGGCTTCATAAATTATATTTTCTTCCTTATATCTAATCAGATTTAGACTGATTTGTGTTATTTTCATAGTCTATTCTGTGTAACTTAATTTTGTTAAGATTAAGTACAACAGGATTATTATTCAGTTTCTTTGTTATATTTTTCCAGTGATTAACTATACAGCAGTTCAATAAATATTACAAGCCTATTAGTTGATTTCAATATAAACTTAGTTTAGTTTATCTATACTCTCAACCATATCATGTTTATATAGTTTGAATTTATAGTTTCTTGCTTGTAACTTACTTTCAGATGATGCTATATACTCGTTCCCGTTTTATATCCGTGTAAATACCCGTTGTAATTCTATTTTAGTTGGCTCATTTATTTTTGGCTTGAATCACAATTTAGAAAATGCAGTATTTCATGTAAGCTTTTAGTTTGTTTATTTGCTTTAATAAATATTTAGTCACCAACTCTTGCAATCAATGTTTAAACCTGCGAGCGCCTTGCCGCCACGGTTACATTAGCCTCTGTTGGATAATGTTTTTGGTGGTTGTGTTATTGTAATATACATTATTCTGCCTATTAATCCACAGTTCTCCTAATCCTATTTGATGTAGCAAGGTTTTGATTTTGTGGCTCCAGCATTCTTTGTTGTCCTTATTTTTTATATCTTTGTATGCATTGCAGGATAGTTTATCTTTATCAGAGTCACTTAATTTAAGCCAGAATTTAATGCTCCTACATTTTGCTTGTGTTCATAATGGATTTCTCCCTAATTCTGCCCTGCATGCATTATTACTTGAAGTTTTGTTGACACTTACATGTAGGAGCCATTTACAGAATTTAATATGCACAGCTTCAATCGGATCTTTTTCTAATAGCCCTTTTAGATCCACTCCCCATAATTCGCTACCATAGAGTAGAATTGGACTTATCAGGGCGTCAAATAGTTTGATGGTTAATTTAAGGTCTTTTCTGAAGTATTCACCCATTTCTTTCCTTAATTTTAGGGCAACATTTTTTCAATTCTTGTTTAGCAAGTGTAAAGTTCCCGAAGGTGCTTAGTAAGTATTTATGACTTAACATTTTGGAGTTTAATATTATCGTAAGAAAATATGTAATTGTTCATATTTTTGCCATTGTTGTTAAAGATAACTACATGTATCTTTGTTTTGTCTACATGTACGTTGACCTTTAGATCTGATTCTTTGTAAAATGATCTTAGCTTAATTAGGTATGTTTGTAGACCTTTTGCTGTTTTAGAGAAAAATAATTACTAAATTGTCTGCATATATATGTCGTCATGAATATATCTGCTAGATTGGTTTACAATGCGCCTAAGTATTGCCACATTACTCCTCTCCTCCGTGAGCTGCATTGGCTTCCAATTCGACTGCGCATCAATTTTAAAGTATTACTCTTAACTTTTAAATGTATCTACGGAATGGCACCAGAATATCTCTGTGTCTGAACTGATTAATGTTAAGGAATCTCATTATAACTTAAGATGCTCGAATAGTTTAATGCTTAGTTTACCGAATGTTAGGACAAAGTTGACGCTAGGAGAACTCACTACCAGCTGTGGAACTCACTACCAAGTGCTCTTCGTGAGATTAAATCTGTAGATAAGTTTAAGCGCCATCTCAAGACCCATTTTTTTAATCTAGCATATGAGCCTTAACCCTTTCACTACTAGAGCGGCCCAAAGCGGCCAATATGAAGCATGTACCTGGGAAAAAATATTGCATCAAACCTAGACATACTGGAAATACGATGTTGCGATATTATTTCAAGGGATGAATAACTTCAAAGTCAGAGCTATAACAGGGATCGCTCGACTCTCCCACTTTGGAGAAAAACGCATTTGTTTTGGAGATCGTTCTTCGTTTCTTCGATTTACGCGAATTTTGAGGAGCTGAAAATCAGCTCAAAAAAACCTTCCCATTCGCACTTGAAATCAAAAGTAAACACAAAATAACCACTCAGTTGTTACAGTACCTTGTTTAATCTTTCCAACCAGCAGGTTTGTTTGCACAAAATACACCTAGCGACTGTGAAGCGTGCTATTCTTAATGCTGCACTTCTCTCTGCCATGTTTTCCTGCTCCCACCTCCAATTGCATGCTGGGTAATGGACAAAAATTCCACAAGGGGTTCCCCCCTCTGGGACTCCGGTAGGGTTTTTTTATAAGTCTTTTACCCCTACAACCAAGAGCGGTGATTTGGACTCAAGCCGTTGCTTTAAAGTGACAAAAACACATCTTAATAGGTTGAGCAGGGGAAAAAGACAACCAACTGCAGAATTTCAAGGGTTTCAGTGAAGAATTATTTCATGTGTCCCAAAGCAGAAACACAAAAGAAAAACTCTATGAAACCCCTCACAAGGCCTACTAAAAGCAAACCAAGTACTTTTCAGCCATCCTCAGACTTAATGATGTCTTCAAGCTCTCTGACAGTGGCATATTTATCCAAAATTAGAGCTCATTTCATTAGAAACCCTACCGAAGCAGCCATACCTACCGTCAACGAGTGAACAGAATTCTCCCAAATGGCATTGTGGGAAAGGTTTGAGCCCTCGGCTTAAAAAGTCAGCAGTATTTAAATGACCCGGGCTAGCCAAACTTGAACTGAGGGGGGAGGGTTGAGTTAGCACTCTGCATTTCACCCATTCAGCCCAAACACGTCCAGGAGTGAAAGGGTTAAGTGTTATATTATATTAATTTATCTAATTATTCAATTTATATACATATCTATCTACCGTACTATGTTAAGATACTCAGTTCACAACATATTTTTAACATATTTTTATTATATTCTTACTAGATGTTATGCGCAATTGATCATTTTATGTAAACTGCGCAATATAAGTATTAAATTATTATTATTATTATTATTATTATATAGGAGGCAGCTTAGGGGTTTATCATTTAGCTGTATGTTGTTTGTGTTAACCAAATTCAGTTCATCAGGCAGATCGTTTAGATAAAGATTAAACAGAGTAGGTGATAACATACATTGTACATGTACATCCCTGTTTTACTCCCATGTGACAAGTAAAGGTTGGTGTTATTGACTGGTCTATTTTGACTGCTGATTTATCATTTGAGTACATTGATATCAGTAATGTGAGAATTTTTCCATTTTAACTCCTGTATTCTTAAGTTTTTCAAATAGTTTTTGTCTTGGTATTCGATCAAAGGCTTTCTTGAAGTCTATGAAACAACAAAAAAGTAAGTTTTTCTTCTTTGGTTTTAATTGTTTTTACATTTGTTTAAGATAGATGTGAGCACTTTGCCTAATGCTGATAGTAATGTTATTCCCCTATAGTTTTCAGCCTTTGAGGGGTCATTTTTTTATGTATTGGGACAATCAGACCAAGATTCCATAACAAAGGATATTGCCCTGTATTTAGGATTTTATTGAATAAAGCTAATAAGTGACTTTTCATATCTTCTTTTCCTATCTTTTGGAGTTATTTAATATATTATCAGTACCAGGCGCTTTATTTCCTTTTACCGGTAGTTGATTGATTGCAATATCGATTTATTTTTTGGATATAGGGTAGTCAAAGAGGTCCTAGTTCATCATTATTTACATGTACATCTGGGTTCATTTCTTCACAATACGTGGCAGCATTCTGATTTCTGAAATGCTCATAAAATTCTGTTGTATTGGTATTTTCTAAAGGCTGTTTTCTCTTTTTCTTGATATTTAATATTTTACGCAAATTTTTCCATACGCTTTTTAGCCTTTAAAGTCAATTTTGCCTATATTTTGTGTAAAATATGAGTGTTTTTTTTCATCTACAAACTTTTCTAAACATTTTTTTCTTGTAATGTAAATGGCACCTTAATGTTGTATTGTTCAGATCATGGCTAATTTATTTCCCAAGAGATTGTAGGTTCTTTGTTTCTGTTTCACATTCTTGATCAAACCATCTTTGATTGGTTTTTGTCTCTTTTTTGGTGTTATTGCTTTGGTAACATAGTACTGCTTTTTTGCATACATCGATTAATGTTCTGGTGAACTCTTCTGTCATTGTATTTATGTTTACTTACTATTATCTACTGATGCTTTTAATCTATTTTGAGTCTCAATCGATCCTAATAATTATTTCAGTCTATCATCCCACAAAGGTCTTTGCTATCAGTTACCGTGATAGTGTCAGTTGACTTCTTTCAGACATTTGCTCCTCTAACTTTTATAGCGTATGTCAAATGACAATGATCTGACATGTGGGGTTTTAGAGGTTTGACTGCCAGGTATCTCATTTTTCTCAGGATCTGTCTATTTCCAATTACATAGTCTACAACACTGCCACCGTTTGACATTGGTGGCTGTCCTGGGGGTAGGGAATTTGACACCAGATGGGAGGGGTGGGGAGGGAATTTGAACAAGTCTCAATTTCATGTTATATGCTGCATGGTTTCCTTGATCAAAATCATCATGATTTTGATCAAGGAAACCATGCAGCACGTACATTGGAACATGAAATTGAGACTTGTTCAAATTCTCTCCCCACCCCTCCCATGTGGTGTCAAATTCCCTACCCCCAGGGTCTGGGGCTAATCCTGGATTAACTCTCAATAAAACATTAGTTGTCATGGTAATTAACTAATTAGCACTAATCAGGCTTTCAGGAACTGGGCCCAGGACAGCTACCAATGTTAAATTCAGTTGATGGCCATGAAGGAGCAGTTAGGTCACTTTATTAGATGACTTCAAAGGACAAAACTCTGCTTTTGTATAAAGCGACTGGCTTAAAAAAGGGGAACTTTTTGCTGTATGTGAAGGTTTAAAATTTAAATGTAAATTAAAAATATTAAAAATAATAAATCACAAATATTTAAACTGCCTGTTAAAAACAAAATGTGGTATTGCAACTAATAGTATGTTCCTACGAGGGTAGGGGCATTTGATTGTCTAATATCACCATAGGGTGGGGCACTTAAACAACCATTTGGGCCTGGGGGAGGGGAATTTGAACAACCCAAACTTCAATATGAGAGCCTGGGGGGGGGGGGGGGGGGGGGGGGTGTTGAAGTTTTAATTTGATTGGTACGTTACTGACTGTTATCCTACTAAATTATTGTCCTATTGATCTAACCACATCTAGGTCAATAATATTATTGATAGACAGTATAAGATTCCAATAACATCTCCCAAAAAATTATTTAAAGAAAAAAATTCATTAACACTTAACCCTTTCAGCCCCAAACACGACATTTGTTGTGTTTTACTGGTTACTTGCTTTGAGGATTTCAGTCTGGCTAAGTTGAAAGAGCAAGGCCCTGAGATTGACACATAACATAATGTATAGACAAATGATCCTACTGAACTACATTTAGGCATATTAAAATTGAATCATTTCATCTAAACCTTCTTTCTTTGCAGAAGTTAACTACAGTTTACATTATTTCATTTCAGAAAAAAAGACTAAAATCACACTGACAGAAAAAAATAGTTCTCCTCAGATTCTAAATTTTCTTACAAAAATACTGTCATGTTTCGCATCAAATATAGGCTTTCAAGTTTTCACTAACCTCACTTTCTGTCCCTGAACACTGAAACTTGCCCAGCACCAAGCCACCATTCCATAAGCACTTCAGAGCAAGCTAAATTCAACCACTCCGACCGCAAAGCATGCCGGGAAATCCAATCTACCGGCGGCATAGCACTCCCCCATCTTCATTCTTCAAAATATATACTAAGTCTAAAGCCATTTCGACCTAATAGCTTCATATTGGAATCAATGGCAAGTAAATATTGTCCAATATTCCAAAAAAGCTATGATACAAAATGTAGGTGGCTCCAGACAGCCATTTATAAAGCCCACGGCAAGATGACTGAATAACTAGTGGCCCGTCCCTACGAGCAAGACACAAGGCTCTTTCTCAGTCAAAACACCAGGCATAAACTCGGTTCTTTGAGAAAGTCCTGATTGAAGCTCTCATCAGACTTAATGATGTCCTCCAGCACTCTATAAATGGTGAAAAAGGTTTTAAAAAGCCTGAAATTCTCTGTATTCCTCCAAACAAACTTCCCGCCAGCTCCGTCAAGTAATCCACAACTGCTTTCAAAATGGCCGTCTAAAATTTTTGAGCCCCCAGTATTTAGCTCAGTTGAAAATTACATGGACTACAGTTTACTTAAGGGGGGAGGGTTCTGTTTGGTCTAGAAATAGCTAAAAATTACTTCCAAAGACTCAGGGCTGAAAGGGTTAAAGCACTGGTACATTTTGTGTAGATGGTGAGAAAACTGTAGTGCCAAAGAGTATTAAACCTTGGAAGTTCCAGTATACAGTTACTGTTTGAAAATATTTCAACACAGGAAGTGAAATTTCCATAATTGTCTTTTAGGGGAACAGTATATAAGTACTGTAAAATGGCCATAGATAGCTTCTGTTGTCGCTCAGCCTTTGTGAAGTGAACATTTTTTTTATCTGCAACGTTCTGGCCGTTACTGATAATTTGCTCATCATGCTAAATTGAAATCAAAGATGTGTACATGATTGTATGTTAAACTTCAGAGTAAAGGCTACAGTTTCTGTAAACAGTTATGTATAAATTCAAATGTACCATTGGCAGTTATTAAAAAAATGAACATCTCTCTTCCCTCTGTTTACTTTTTGTGTGGCTAATTGTTTAATTTTAAACCTTAAAACTAGCATTCTAATGGGGAGACGACTGATATACATTTGTATACTCGCTTGCTACCGTATCTTCATTGCTCTTCAATTTGAATTTCAAATTTAGGAGTTCCAAACAGGCATGAAAAGGGTTGGACCCTTTTATACCAGAATTTCTTGTTTATTATCTAATGAGCAGTTTTATTATCCTCCAGTTATAAGCTCCCTCGGGATATAATCCCCCCTAAAACTTATAATAATTTATTAGAAAGTTGAATGCATGAGCCCAGGGCTCATACATGTATGTAGGAGTGATTTTATGGTATTTTTAACTAACATCTTCATTTTGTATTGCTATATTGTAGATGTAATTGGGTCAAAGAAGGGCCAGTTCAATGAAGACATGAGGAAGAAGGTGTTTTGCACAAGATTTTTCTGTGGGTTGTCAGAGGCAAATATGCAAGTGGAAGGGAGTACTAAATGCCAACCCCTGAAGTTTAAGTGCCTGGCACATCTGAAGAAGATACTTTGCTTGTATCCATTCTCTTCTGCAGAGAAGGATCACATGCTCAGTCACTTGAAAATGCAGGTGAGAGTGATCTTGATTAAGGTATTGGGAGCTCTTCAAGAGCACTTCTCAGAAACTTTTAATTGCGTGCATTAAATTCAAGAAAACCCCTACAAAGTGTACATTTTCCAAAAGCTTAAAAAACTGTCAGAGATTCTAGAAAACAACTTGATTTTCTTTATTGTTATAAATACTCTTTTAATCCAATTTGACCATATCCTGTCCCTCAGGAATTTGATGGAAATCGGCATGGAAACCACTTTAACAAAGTAGAAATATTGATCTAAACAAGCCTGTCTCAGTTTTCTGATATTGTATTCCATTGCAAAAATAATCAACTGCAAAGATTTGGAATACCTTTTTTAGGGGTTGATGAATGAAACATGGAAGTATCTCAAAAACAAAAGAATGCATGAAAAAACAGACCAAACCAGTACAATAACTGTTACAGAAGATTGTGTTAGCCCACTCATTCCAGGAGTAATGAACTTGTCTAGCTTCTGTTCTTCATAGTCGCCTATCGAAGGCAAAGCTTCTGGCAAAGTTTATGGGCACTTTCACTCTTGCAATTTGGAATTGACTTTGCAGATCGAATCTCCAACATCTGCCCATGGATTAATTATCTTCAGTTGATTATAATATGAGCCAATATCGCTTTCCATCAGCATTGGCTTTTGTTTCTTTGTGGAAGAAAATGGACATAATTTTTCGCTTTTAAAAAGCCCTCCTTTGGTATTCTGAAATCAAATTGAGCTACATACATACTATAAAAAGTATAATATTGTAGATATGATTTCTGTGTGAAATGCAAACGAATCTTTGAAACTCAACGTAACAGCTTCACCACAGGCTAGAGGAGTGTCACATGTTTTTTTGTGGTTTCCATGAGAACACTTCACAAGTGCTAATAAGGCGACAACAGTCTGCTTTCCCGTCCATATTTCTTTTCAGCATAATTTCTCATTGAAATATTCAGTCACTTACATGTACATGTAGCTTGTTTTTGATTAATTTCTTGCAGTTTGTGCTTTCTGCTTACAGAGCAGGTAATGTGGACCTAGCCAAGAAGAACTTTCGCATGGCTTATGAGACAGAGGTAGAAGATGAGGTAATTTGACATGTGTCTTTCTGTAAACATATCTTACTGTCAGTACATTGTTGTAATTGCTCATTTTAACATGACGTCGTTGCCACCGTCTTGGTTGAATGTTAACAAAGGATTACTCATTTATAGTTTCTCTTGTTAGATCAACCAACATGGCCACCACATCTTTGTTATCTGAATCTCTTGGGATTGATTGCAAACCACCAATATGTACATTGGGTCCCCCACCAAATTAATGTAAAATCCCACTTATACCCCCTCCCCAAAAACAAAGATTCATAGGCCCAACAGTCTGGCAACATAGAATATCAAGTAAATAGTCTGACTACTATATTGTTTTGTTGATTTGAGAGCTGCATCTATGAGTTATATTCACTCATGAATGGATAAACCACACACTGAGTTTTGAAGCTTCAGTTTAGAATATTTTTTTTTGAAGAATATCAAACGTACATGTACATTGTATTAAACCTTCTCAAACTCATTAATAATTCATGATATAATCAGCCAACCAGGATCTCGTATTAGGTCAGGTGGATGACTTTGGAAACCCAATGAAACACCAGTTGAAAATCACTAGTGTTTGAGAACTGATTTGAAACACATGTGATAAAACTGTTCTTAATCTGCATATTCATAAACCAGTCAAACAAACTCCAAAATGAATCAATACTTTTAATCGTAAATTATTTCAACAAATGTGGTCCATGAGTTACATTTCATTTAGCTATGTCATTGACAAGATTCCATTGTGTTTCGGTAACTTAAACATTTCAGATTAACTATTTCAAATTAAAGTTTACCATACAATGGTTAAAGTCACTGAAACAAAATGAAATCTTGTCCATGTTAACAGCAACTTGCTGTTCCACCTTCCCTTCATTACTTGGCACTACGCTAGTGGTCACAGTGGCTGTTGCAGTTTCGTATTTAGGGCCTAATATTGCTGCTACATTCGACTCAAACTTTTCACTAGCTTTTTTGTATTTCATCAAAACATCATTATTCTGATCTGTGCCCAGTTCTGTCGCGTATTAACTTGCTATCTACGCCTGCATTAAACAAACTAGATGCACAAGTTACGCGCAAACAGTGAGCAGTTCTCGGCTTAATGCCTGCAGCCTTGCACATGTCTGGCAACATACGATTGAGGCTATTAATACCAACTTGCATTTTATCAAAAGCGAACGTTTTCGAGTTAGGCTTAAAATAAAAAGCGCTAACTTTTCTACCGTGACTCTGCACCAGGCCTATATATAGGTGGTAATACTCTACTAAACAAGGCTCATGAATTTCACCTACAGAGTGGCATATATGCCTTACAACACGCGGTTCATATTTCAAATCAAGGAGCCCTCCATGAAACGATTTTGAAGCATTTTCTTCAAATCGGATATAGTTATCACCTATCTCAAAGTTACTTACTAGGCAGATTCGCCTGTGCTCGCCTCTGCAGAAGGCCAAACAATTTGCCATTATAATAATACACTACATTCAACAACGACTTAGCTGAGTCCTTTCCTAGCAGTCCTATCTTCCAGAACTTTCTCTCTTCTTCAGTCACTGGCTGCTTCTGTTTGGATCGCAATGACTGACTCCAGTACGAGTTCCTTCTTTCATTTCAGCATCCAGTATTCTTCTAAAAATTACAAACCTGACAATAACATGACAAAATGTTAGGATACTTATCATTTAAAATTTCCAAAGAACACTGCAACATTAAATACTGCAGTAGAATGTTTAAACCCGCAAATGTATAAAATAATACAAAATACCTTTTATCTGAAGGATCCAGCAGATTAAAATCCATGCTTGGGTTCTTTTCAACTAAGTACCGGCGAATGGCACATATAATCTGGTACAGCGTTTTAGGAGGGTACAGGTCTTTTGAACTCTTTGCAACCTCCTGCACAAATTTCGACATCCAGTAGTATATAGTGTCAACGCGTCCATGTCCGATAAAGGCTGACTAAGTGGCTGAACTTTATGAAAGTCATACTCCTTAAAAAGTCCGCAAACCTCTACTGAAGCAAACTTCAACCTTCTTGTTCGCTGCCATTCTTCAAAGAGACTAGCCACCCACTTGTTTTTATATCCAGTAGAGTTCGGTACTGACTTTTCTACACAAAGTTCCTCCTCCTCCTGCTGTTTTGGGACAGCAAAACCTTCCCTCCGCCATGGCAAACACAAATATGTAAATTCTACTAGCATGCAGTGATTTTTACATAAAAATGTTGGTTTCATTAAAAACAACAAATGCATTCTAATGATTTATGAATGCAGGTATTGTATTCGTGTGAGAAGTTATTTCTCAAACTCAAGCTTTGCTGTTCATCAGGGATTCCAAACACCTCGAAACAATAAAAGCACTTGGGCTACACTCTCGTGCTTTCATTGCTCTTGGTGTTTGGAACCCCTGATAAACAATGCACTCTTGTTTGAGAAATATAACTTCTCAAACTCATGAATAATTCATGCAGTTCACGTCCAGTCACCGGATGTATACCACATCACGTGGATGCATTTGGATACCCAATGAAAACCCATATACCACTCACTAGTGTACGTGGTATATACCACTTTACTAATACATATTCATAACTAATACCAACGTAATTGTGTAACAAAAATACAATACAAAAACCTTTATTTAAACACGATTTGTTTAAATGCAGCACAATTGCTGATGTGGTCGTGTATGAAAGAATACAATTAAAAATGATATATATACATATACAACAGGGTATAAACACACACATGCAGTTCACACATGGTATTTGTACACATACACTGTATGTACAAATTTCAGAATTAAGAAACGTTTTAGAAAGGATGTATATAATATAAATTTCGCCAATAGAGACAGTCGCTGCTCTTGTCCGTAAGGCATCATACACTATTGGCCGGTAACAAAACGAGCAGGGGACTGGGACCGAGTTTATCAGAATTACTCTAATTCTAAAATGAAGTTCATTACATGATAGAGCATGTTGAAATTAGCATGTGTGCCGAGTTTGAGGTGATTCAAGTTAATATTGTCTGAATTATAAGCAATTGAAATTTCTTTGTCCCTCCAAAATTTTACAATGAATCTATGGTTTGGAGGGACAACGTTAAAAAATAAGAGAGTTTGTATGGGAAAATTGACATATTTGATGCCTTCTAGCATCGTCAATATTGAGCCAAAGTTCACCAAACTTTCCAGACTAGCTAAGTTTGATCTGTTCTTTTGGAAAATAATGCTCACTTTGACTAGTTATTAATTGAATTAGTTTTACTGACTCGGTTCCAGTCCCCCGCTCGTTTTGTTACCGGCTAATAACCAAGTCAGAAATTTTGGACGTAATCTAGGATGTACATGTAAGATAATATAAAATGTTACGGATCAAGTGCAGTGTCTCTCTCACTAATGCTCAATTGCTGGAAAAGCGTAAATTTTAATTTATTTAGTAGGTTGTTCTTCTTGAGTTGACGTGCAAAAGGATTATGAGAAAGTTCTATGATACTTGCAGGTAGCCGAAGCGGCCTCATGCTTTCATTGTTCTCAATGTTTGGAACCACTGATGAAAAACTAGCTCTCGTTTTGGAAATAGTACTTCATAGCATGGACTTTCTCAAACTAATTAATAATTCATGAGATATTCATCCAATGGAGGAACTGTATTTTGTCACATGCATGGGTCTTGATACTGTGTGAGACCCTTGTTTGAAGCTTCATCAGGTGGATGCATCTTGACATCCAATGAAACACCAGTTCCCAACGCACTATAGTGTTTGTTCAGATTTCCAATTCTAGTGATCAATATTTCTTAATCATCATATTCATGAACCACTAACTAATTACATAGTTACTGATTAACTACAAGTTAGGAGTGAAGAAGTAAGTACCAAGTAAAGAACAACATAGAAAGAAAAAGTGTGCCTCCACTGGAGTTCAAACCCTTCCGACTGCTTGTACATACTAACTCTTAACCACTACACTACTGGTATGCTAGTTGAAGTCACTGCCATCAAAAAAGAATAATAAGCCATCTATTGAATAATTAGATACAACAGTCAAATGGTAAACAATCATTTCTAATGAAGTTTGAACAGAAATGTAATGAATTAGTAGTGCAAAGAGAAATAAGTTCCTATATGGACGAGAGGGCCTGGAGAGCGGTTATGATAATTAGGGTTATGTATATAAACTGTCAAGAGACAGAGTCAGTTCATTGTGGTTCTGGCTCACGACTTGTATACTACGTTAATTTTTAACAGGGCAAAAATTGCTACGTGAATGTTAAATAACTAAGCAAGTTCAAGAAATAAGGCATAGTACAATCTGTATAATAATGATCATACAATAGTGATATGTATACTTCAATTCAGGGACATCAAGATTCTTTGTGGATATGGTCCTATTACTGGTACATTATATATACATGTATCATTTTTTATAATACCAGACATGGAAACATTTCAGTTCACTGTTGGCAATGTTAACATGTATAAATTATGTATACAACAATGTAGGTTATATACCTGTATGTAACTACATGTACATGTAAGTTAGTGTGTATATATCATTAACACTTTTGCGGGCCTGGACCCGTCATATTGCATTGTTTCATCTCAAACCATTAGATTGCTTATTGCTTGTAGCTTGTATAAGTACCTAACTGTATGCTAAGTCATAATTTGCATAATTGTGCAGACTTACAAATATTAAAGATACTGTAGGCCTGGACCTGTCACCGCGAGGAGATAGAGGAAGCGTATATTTTTGCCTCTTGGGTTTCATTTATTTTCTCAATATTTGGAACCCCTGATAAAAGACTCCAATTTGTGTTTGAAAGAGTTCTTCAAACTGGAGAAAACTCCAAAGTTGTATCTGTAATTTCAGCTCTGAAATATAGTATAAACTTCATGTCTACATACTTAGATACATGACCTATCTTTCCATAGTATTTGTTTACCAAGAACTGTTCATTCAGGTCACTTCTTAGATTGAATTTTACATGTCAACCAAACCAACAACATGCTCAGGTTCGTCTGTAGCTTAGTAACCAGGCATCTGTTGAAGCTTAAAGAATGCCAATCAGGATTAATGCTTTGCGAGCTTGAACAATAGAAAACCGTTACAATCACCATTTTCGTACTGTACGAAAATGGCGATTGTAACGGTTTTCTATTCAAAATGTAAACACGGGCTCGCAAAGCATTAATCCTGATTGGCATTCTTTAAGAGAGAGAACTCACTGCATGGACACAAGAAGTTTTATTTTCACTGAACGAAGTCAAAACAACAGAGTAGTTTGCTTTTTCATTAGCTGTCCATTGCTACGTGTACATGTATCATGTCTAAAAGTATATCTGTAAACCATCTATCAAAAATAAACTAGTTACTCAGTTCGAGAAATTGTGGGCCATTTACCGTGTGAATACTCAAGGATAGCATGGTATTTTCTTGCTCGTGGAGGAACTATAACCATCAAAGTAACATGCCAATGACAACACTGCAACAACCTTTCTGGTGGTATGGAGATACCATGTGTGGTGACATTTGGTTGCTCAAGAAAAAACTGTTAAAGATCTTTTAACGAAGAAGATTTATTGGCAGGAATATAACTTACATCAATGAGTGTCTATGACTGATCATTTTACAAAAAAATGTCTGATAGATTTTCAATATGACAGGACGTAATTGGTCTGATATTGCTTTCTGTTTCCTTCCATTTGAGGTTTTTTGTGAAAAGCGTGCAATTACAGAGCTATACTACTTGACTCAATTATCCAAGCTAGAAAGAAAAAGGAAAATAACAGATAGTATAAAATTCAAACAAAATCCCTGGTTATTCTTTAGGCACTTTAATACTTCCCCATTTTCTTTCTTCCCTAATTACCATTATGTTAACATTGGAACACTATATACTGTATTAGTAAGAGCAGATTCCAATTGAGTGTCGAAAGCAATCCGCGATTGCTTTGGTTTTGCGTTTGCTTTGCATTCCTATTGGCTGTCAAAATGGTTTGTAATTATCAGCCAATCAAATTCAAAACTAAAACCAAACTTGTTTTGATCATTCACGCCATCAATTAGTCACGCCATTGATTTTTTTTTTTTTGCAAGGCGACTATTCGACTAACCTTTACTTTACTTTTGAAGTTTTTAGTTTTCAACCTTTTTCGTTCAACATGTAACGTTAAGTTTTCTGAAGAATCTTTCATTTACCTTTTTAAAGAGTTTCTTAGTTTATTTCGTTGTTTGGAGACTGACAAAGATGTGACAATGTCAATGGCCCGTTAAAGATGCGCAGACGCCATCTTAAATCGTAAACAGTGGTCCATTCGTCCACAAGAGTGTTTGTGATGGCTTGGAGGATGAACAAGCACGGTGGTGTATACAAGAAAGGTGCAGCATTTTGTCTGCAGAAGCGATGCCAAATTGCAGCCTCTTACCGACCTTCAGACCGGCAGTTTTACTGCTACGCAGCGATAAATGTGTGCTCTTACGGCACGGTTAAAAACATCGCTGAAAAGATTCTGACTACTGCCTCCTTGACCCTTGACCCTGGAGAAAGAGGTTCGCCTCCAACAATAATGCAGCCATGGAAAGTAGCTCATCTCGAGGCTCTGGTTACACATGACCCATTCTGACATGTACATTGTATCTTAACGAAATTCAGAAAACACTTTGTGATGACTTAGATTTACATCCTGTAGAAATACCTTCAATCCCTACAATTTGCAGAACTCTCCAGTATTTAGACTTAACTAGGCACAAGGCATCAAAGGTAACCCTTAGAAAGATTTACACCTGAGAACATTGCAAGACGTACAGCTTTTGTTAACTGGCGAAGAACTGTGGATCCAAGGAAACTTTCTTTTGTCGACGAGACTGCCATTCAACTCGCTAATGGAGTAAGAACAGTTGGACGTTGCCATACAAATCATAACATTGCCCTTGTCACCAAGAGAGGGGACGAAAGAGAGAAAATGTCTGTACTGAGTGTCATTGGATATGACAGTGGGGTTCTAAATGGAGCATATCCTATTCATGGCAGCTTTAACAGACTTCAGTTTAATTACGGTATGACACAATATTTTGTTCCTTTAATTCCACTGGACTCTTTCTTAGTAATGGACAATGCATCAATTCATAACGAACGAGACTTGATAAACATTTTAGCACCAAGAAACATCACACTAGTAAAGTTACCACCATATTCTTACGATTTTAATCCTATAGAACTACATGTAGTTTTTGGTACCATCAAAAGTTACATGCGAAGATGGCCAGAATTGCTAAGAACAAACATGCCATTCGCTATTGTGAATGCCTTTTCGCAAGTTTCAACAAACAGCATCCAGAATTTTTATCACAAGTGCTGGCAAGTTTTGGGTTAATATTTTCTACCGTTTGTTTGAAAATCAAAGTATAGAGCAATTACCGGTAATGAGTTATAGAAAACCCCGCATTTGGATCATGTTTGATAACTCCTATAATTACCAAAGATTTGACTTCCTGAACCAGACTACATAACAATTTACAATTCTTTTCAATTTTCTCACTTTCTGATTGGCTGTACGCTATGTGCAATAAGAAAATGAGTCACGTAACATGTAAGACGTCCAAGTCGCTTCCCACTTGCACACATTTTTCGGCCATAGTCCATACTCTTATTGAACATAGAAATTGCGCCATAAAATGTTCAAAACTTTGCAGTGAAACAACTTGCTGTGCTTGTCGTTCCACTTAAGTTTTGAATAATTTATGACATAATTTCTATGATCAATAAGAGTATGGACTATGGAAAAATGTGTGCAATTTGTTAATGACACAAATAGGCCTTATGCAGGAAACAGTCACTTGCTGATGTTCAGTGAATACTGTACATCGTTAACGAATATTAAATTGAGCTTGTAATCCCCATGGCAAAGACGTTGCCATGGATGCTGGGTGGCAAGCAAGAAAGATTGACAGTCAATTGGAGGTGGAAAATTGCATTTACAAACAGGTTTTGTTAATAACACAGGGCGGACTTAACCTCCTCGGAACGTGGAATAGTACTGGCTATCTAAACAATGCCTAACCCTGAAACAATACAAACCCTAACCCTAAAACAATGCAATTCTTTGTCAGTGCAGTCCAAATGGGGTCCAATAAAATGCAAGGTTTTGAGAGGTGAAGTGCTGCTGAATAACACTACCAATCTCGTACAAGTGCCTTTAAATATATGAATTAATTTTTTTTTGCAACCCAGTACAACCATGTGATTGCATTCCTGCAAAAGGTCCATTTAGTGAGAGATTACAACCGATTTCAGTGTTAATGTTACAACGATGTTTCATGTTGTAAAAATACTTTTTTATTACCTGACAACCAGTTGGTGAACATTTTCATTTTGTAATTAAATCATCTTTGGGTTCATGTGAATCAGTGTACCAGTAACTACAATCATGTAGATGTGGAAGGGCAGTCCGGCCTCCAAAGAAATTGGACTTGTAGAACTCATGAACTGTTAAAAACTTTAATAGTTGACCAGCTTGGTATGATTTATCAAGAAAGGAACTTTGCCACGGAATTGTTATTGTTTTCTTATTAATTTTACTATATTCCAGAGTTGTAGTTTGTTCAAAGGGAGATGTTATGTAATGTAATATACTTGTCATGTGATACGACTCACATGGGGGACACAGAGTAGAGGACAGGAGCCAGAGAAGGGACTCTCAAAGTTACAGTGTAAATCTAAGCCAGACTATACGATTAAAACCTATTACAGGTATGTACTTAAAATCATGTGACCAATGACATCATTGTTATGTCATCACCACTAAGTGGTTGATAGGGACCCACTACCATGTCTGTCCACGTTTGAAGTGATAGATCAAAAACGAGAGCTAGTGTTTTACCAGGGTATCCAAACACCGAGAAAGATGAAAGCACTAGGCTGCTTCAGCCAAGTGCTTTTATTCTTTCAAGGTGTTTGGATTCCCTGGTGAAACACGAAGCTCAAGTTTTTGATCTGACTTCTCAAGCGAAAACAATACCTTCATTCATAAATCATTAGAAAGTATTGTTGCCTGGAATTTTATTGCATGCAATTATAGACTACAATTAAGGGTTGTGATTGTTATTTTGTCACGGTCATTTCAACAAACGGCCTGATAGCGTAGTGGGCAAGATAGCGGACTAGTAGTCAAGAGCAGCCGTGAGGATGATGGTTCAAGTCACACTCTGGACACCGATTTTTATTTCGGTCTTCTCCTTCACTTCTCCATGTACATGTAAATAAGTCATACTTATGCTGTAATCTTTGTAGCTTAATTAGGTCCAACACATGCATGAATCTTGATACCCAATGAAACACTAGATGAACATCACTAGTGATAACCAATGAGAACGCAGATGAGCATCACTAGTGATGTTCATCTAGTGTTTCATTGGGTATCAAGATTCATGCATGTGACCAAATGCAGCCCTCTGATTGACTAAAAAGCTCATGAATTATTAATGAGTTTGAGAAGTGTCTGGCATTAGATGGGCACCATCAATACATCTTCTCCATCATGACCAAATCTTTTCGAAACCTTGGACGGTCATTCGGAAAGTTAACGGCGAGTCGTCAGTCGCAGAATTATTTTTTTATCTTGTATCTACCTAAACCCAATAACTCGTTCAAATCTGTACATGTATGCGTGCATCCACGAGTTAAAAATGGACTGGGTCGCAGCCAATCAGTGTGTGTGATCTCAGTAGATTCTGGACATAAATGTAGTTATTTATTAACACTAGAAAACTTGCAATTGATATTTCTGGAAATGTAGGATAACAAACTTTTATTGGACAGTTTGAGCATGTAGCATGGGTCAGGATATTTTTATTGGTCAATTCAATTGGTACAAATTTACAAATACTGCAAGCATAAAAAAAATATCTGGCCACACTAAACTGTCTAATGAGATATATTTATTTAATGAAGGAGGCTCAAGCATGCGAAACAGACTGATCAACCTACATTTTGTAACACAGGATTTGACCTTGTGCTTTTAAATTCAACCCCTATAATAGTAGCCTGATTTTCAGACGGTACGAGGTCGTCCGCTCAGTTCCTCCCCCTCACCGTCTGATGGACTTCATAGACTTTCATGTTCCTGACGTCATCGACCTTTGTTTTTACAATAAGCCAATACGAACACGCGTATGAATTCAAGCGTGAAATGCAGAACAGTCGGGCAGTAGAGGCTTTTACTAGTTGGATCTATCAGCTTTCATGCACTGGAAAAAAACATTCTACAGCTTCAAACTTCTGTCGATTTCTCAGAATGGTATCCTGTATGAGCTGCTGTGGTTCTTTGGAGAGCAGGAACGTTTTAAACGGAAGTTTGTGTGCAGTATTTGCAACTAGAAATATTAGCCTCGATTCCATGCCGTAAAGTTTAGTACTGTGATCTTAGAACTTTTACGCTGTTACTTTTATTTTTAAAACGTTTTGAAGTTTGATATGTATGTCGATTAGTCACACAACACCCTAAAGTTGTCCTAGGGTAGTTTTTTTCGTATCAGAGGTTGTTTTAACAGGACTTTCTGTGCAAAGTTTAGATGCCATTGCCGTTCATGAACTTACGGAAGTGTGTTCATAATTCTGAAAACAAAAATATTCACCCAAGTGCCATGAAACTATTTCCATAACATACTTAGTATGTGTGTTCACTCATACAAAAAAATCATAATATTCTATGAAAGATTTGGTCTTCTAAAAGCCAAAAACCTAGGAGAATGTTTCAGATCGAATGCATGAGATTTGTAAGCGGAGGAAGATTAGTGATTTACCAAAGCCCGTCTGTAGATTCACAAACACGTCGTTTCAATGAATACACGATTCCAATGCTTTCTTCTGCTCTGGATATAGCTTCGAAATCCTGAAAACTTTACAACTTCGGTCGACACACTGCTCAAGTTCTTCCCCAACGCCATTTAGAAAAATATGCGAACACATTCCTTAAATTCCATACTTTGCCAAAAGTGTAAAGTTCGCTCTGATTGGTTGAAATTATGACGTCAGGAACATGAAAGTCTATGAAGTCCATCAGACGGGGAGGGGGAGGAAGTGAGCGGACGACCTCGTACCGTCTGAAAATCAGGCTACTATAATAGAGGTGTAATTAATTTCCACTAACACCCTTCTGGATGCTTATTATAGCACATACTCATTCACATTGACTCAAAAGGACAATTAATTAAAATTCACATCTAAATCTAATCCAAACCATAAATCTACCCTAACCATAAAACAGAGTTCTCACTCGACTGCATGTATATACATGTAGGGATAGAGTTCACAGGTAAACAAGACCAGATTTAGTTGTGAATTTTAATTAGTTGTTCTTTTGAGCCATGTCAATGTAAATGAGTGCTAACCCTTTCCCATGTGCATACTGATTTGTAGTACCCCAAACAAAAAATTACTAATGTGAAAGGCATTTTTTATTGACATACATTTACATCTACTAAGCCATATTATAGTCCTTAAATACAACTTGCGCCACACTTAAGTACTGTTACTATAATGAAATGTGACTTGTTTCTCATGATAATTGCAATTTGCAAAATATGTTAACAATATAATTATTTTGATATATCCATATAGAACACTTTGCATTCAAATATGTCCTCATATAATTTGCATAAATTATTGTCATGTACATTAGTACCGTAAGTGATACTGAGAAGTGGGATTGAGCTCTAGTACGTGTCTTTCCTGTAATTTCTGCAAAGATAATTGTCAATTTCAGTACTAAGAAAAACAGTGAAAGCATTAGGCTATTACATTATTGAGTTCACCGGTTTACCAAGTCCGAGTCAAATGACTGAGTCACTGGATTATCACTCATTCTTTTCCTCCTTCGTATGGCTATAAAACTTCAGTTTGATATTCTTTTTGTGTATGATCATATTCGTTTCCAAAGCCTTTCAATAGCTGCCATTCGGTGAAGAAAAAGTATGAAATTGACTGTGCATTCCTATGAATACAGTACATATAAATATATTTATGCTTTCCTTCTTCACAAATACCCAAATCTTATATAATATCCGTCAAGTGCTGCCTTTGCCTGAGCTATGTTTACTGGGAGGAATAAATTACACCAAACCAAAGTTTGAGCTAAAATGGCTATGGGTCATAAACCCAAAGCCGCTTTTAATTATTAAATTCTCTATCAAATAAGTATTATATATATTTAGCCCAGTAAAGGTGAGGACAACAAAAAATGCCAATTGGGTAGGGTCGGGTGGGCAAAAGAACAAGTCTTCACTGGTCGAAGAGTTGAAGCGAGTGACCTCACATTCAGCGTGCACCGAGTTATCTTAATAGCCCTAGAGGGGGTATCCCCCAATTGAAACCTATACCGTTTTGCCACGTGCGGCTATTGTTACTATGCAACGACAATTGTCAATACATTACTAATACAATGATTACCATTTCATATAAATAAAGGATCAGAAAGAAAGCATAAAAATCCTATTTGCATGCAAATATTTTATTTATGCTTTCCTTCTTCACAAATACCCAAATCTTATATAATATCCGTCAAGTGCTGCCTTTGCCTGAGCTATGTTTACTGGGAGGAACATATTACACCAAACCAAAGTTTGAGCTAAAATGGCTATGGGTCATAGACAACACGCACATTCACGGCAAGGACAATTAATTCTGTGTTCGGCAGCAATTCTTGAAACAACACCATGGTTCCAGCAAAAGTTACAATAGTGTGGTACACCAGACATATACATGTAAGCTTCATTCAAAAAGAAAACAAATCGACTAATAGTAGTAAAAAAATATTTGTTTTACAAGCTTCCGTCGTACCTCCCGAGTCCCGTACCGCTTTCAAAACAGCCAACCGAGACGTGTGCATTTTTTTTTCGTGAAAAAGCACTGTATGCCACACAACACAAGTATTTAGCCATTTTAGGTTCGAATTTCTTTGAAACCTTACTACCTAAAATTAAGGACACCAAATACCGAAATAATAAAGGGCAAGGCTTTTCCCTTCCTTTCAACAAAATAAAAGTTGAAAAGAAAAAAGTTCAGTGAACATTAATTGCATCGCACCAAACAAGTTGTTTTACGTCACAGTTCACAACTTCATGACACTAGAATTTTGCAGCTCTGGACTGAATGAAATCAAATAGAAAACCTACTTACGTGTCCTCGGCTTCAGTGGATGAAATGATGAAAAGCCGATCAGACAAAAAGCTACCTTACAACACAACTCCGATGGAAAAATATATATTTCGAGGCCGATAAGTCTGCTCCGTGTCGCAGAGATTGGGCCATTCCATTTTATATGCACATCCCCCCTATTGAGGGATTCACTTCTATACCCCTTTGGATATAATTTGGGGCAACCCCCTCTGGATGTTTTTGTTTTTTTCACTGTTTCTCCAGACCCCCTTGGATAGCCTTTCCAGCCCTCTAGGGTTTTCCCCTCTCCCCCTAAGGATTTCCAAGTTTCTCAATAGGGGTGGGGCTGTTGGATATTATATACTGGCTACCATCCAGGATATCCCTGGTGTGGATATCTACCCCTTTGGATATTTTACTCATCCCCATCTGGATATTTGTCAGTTTTACCCCCTCCCCCCCAAAGGATATCCAAGTCCCTCAATAGGGGGGGTGTGCATATAAAATGGAATGGCCCATTCCCTGCTCGGCCGAGACAGCTGGCCGCAAATATACTTGCCCACACCTGGATTTTCTTCCACAAACTACTGATACATCACCACAACATCCGTTCTTTGGCAACCAATTTATTCCAATTGCCAGTCTTCATTGTAATACATTCGTTGCTTGCCCCAAACACACACTCTCTCTCTCTACTCAAACAACAAGATGGACGACAAAATGTGGATCAAAAATTCTCAACCACTTCTAATTCTTCACACGTGATGCCATATGTCATTATGATTGGTCGAAATGAGTAAACTCTATATTTGATTGGTTAGTGATCCATGATTGCGTTAGTAAAGCCAATCATGAATTACTTCAGTTTGTGATTGGCTCATACGTTTCTACTCTCTCCTATGATTGGCTCTGTGATTGCTTTGGTTTTGGTTTTATACTACACTCAATTGAAATCCGCTCTATCATGTAGTTTTTACTCTGGCGCTGCTAGGCAGTGGCCAGAGTCTTAAAATGCAGTCTGTCTTTTTTGTTATTGTTATTATTATTATTATTATTATTGTTCTGTCCTGTAAAGAATTTGATCAGTTCAGACCTTTGCTGCTAACAATGTGGGTCGGAGACATGTGATCGAGCGATAAAGCAGGAGGCATGTGCATTAGTTGAAAGATAAATGTTCGGTAGAGAGCTTTAGACTACCGTCACGTCATGAAGTACTCAATTTGCCTCTATCTTCCCTCTAACCAAGTTATTAATATGGATGAAGTATCGTTGACTCAGGCGAAACTACGGCGCCTTCCAGTCTAGGACTGCATAAGTAATTGACATGTAATTGATAAACCTACAATGACTTGAAAAACTTAGGTATCAAAATACAATCTGAGGTCAGATGTTCTAGGTGGACGGCAGATAGCAGGATCAAGCAATTAGACTAAACGTGATCAGTCCAGAGATAACAATTGGTTTATTTTGGGCAGCGCTTAATATATTTGATTCGACGTTGCATTACATGCTGCTATGGTCTATTGTGTGCCAGACTTATTAAGTCCAGACTCCAGACTTTAATAACGAATGCTTCTTTTTTAAGACTTTTCACTGTGTTGTCAAGACTCTAGACTTTGTTTCATTGCAAGTTCAATAGAAGTGTTGTTCTGGATTCTAGACAGTTGCATGACAAGTCTGTTTCTTCAAGGGATGTCAGATCGACCCGCATACCTTTGTGGAGTTGCATAATTTAGTTTATGCAGTCGTGCATCGGCACGGCAGCACACAGAATTCTCTAAAGATTGTCCACCCACTACAGGCCAAGATTATGTGCCAGACTTCAATTAAGTCAAAACTCTAGACTTAAAGTGCCACTACGACGAAAATTTACCATTTCGATTTGCCACTTTTTCAGTGTCTATAGGTCAATCAGTATTAGAAATATCCGAAATAGTAAAAAATATTCCCAAATGGGCATCTTAAACCACAAATTTTAGGAGAGTTTACCGGTAAAATCCTGTCCGCCATTGCTGGAAGCCGTGCCCTTTGTTCAGCTTTAAACAAAGGTTTATTCACCGGAAGTGATGTCATACACTTAACACGACAACCTCGTGGCGCGAAATAGCGTGCATAAAAAAGTAGCCAACCTCGCAAAGATAAATATAACTTTCTTCTTATGTACGTGAAGACGTTTTTAGTAGAAATATGCCTCCAGGCGTTGTGTTCTGCAGGCGAGCGTTAAGTGTATGACAAGGGGCACAGCTTCCAGTAATGGCGGACGTGTAGATTCAATATTCGGAGCTAAAAAAATAAGACTTCCTGTCGTTGTATCGAAAAACAATTTGAACTGGTAATAATATATGAACTCTACTTTATGAATATGCAAAAACATTGATATGTCAAAATTTGATCGTAGGGGCACTTTAAGGTGGCTCGCCTGGATTTTCCAGGGATGCACCATATCCACTTTGAACGGCTGCTACTCCACTGTCAGAGCACGGTCGGGCTAGCCACTTCACCCATTTACTAGAAATAGAATAAACTTTCCAAAAATGTAGGTTTGTTTGACATCGGTGTTACCATAGCAACACAGCGTTGACGTCATGTGTTTTACATATCAGCAATTTTCTCGAAATCTAGACCTAAACTTTTAAAACGACCTAGTGTCCCTTGTAGTCTAAATGTAGGCCTTCAAGACTGCAAAGTTTAAAAAAATTGTATGAGAGCGTTTTAGAAAAAAAATGGGTTGAATATTTTCATTCAAAAAATAAACAGTTCGCCTTACTTCCTGTTTAGTCGTTGAGAACTGTGTTTGCCGGACCGATTCAAATGCTGTTTTTAGCATATTTCATACCTGTGGCAAAGGACTACTTCCCATGAAAATTTCATTCCATTTGCTTTATTCGATTTCGGTTTATGGAATAATAAGTAATGTAATAAATATGCCCATTTTACTCAAAATAGTAACGTATTTGCTAAGGAAGCTGTAATTCGAAAACTAGTTGATAAATATTTTTTTCAATCCATTCACCTGAAATTCAACATGTACTACCCTTGCCCTGTAAATTTCAAGAGCATTGAATCATTTTAAGGGCGCGAAATAAAAACAAAACATAGGGAACTTTTACATTCATCCACGCAAGCTTCATTGCTGTATAATTTTGTTTATAGCTTGTGTCTTTCCGAAATTTCTCTTTTGTCTAGATTCTACATACTTGTGTGCTTTTGAACTAACAAGTTTACCATGCACGCATGCTACGCTTCGCTACCGCCGGAACGCTCATGCAAATTCTGTTCTTAGGACAATGACATGCAAATTAGTTAAACCATGAAGCTTGGCAGTGCGGGATGATAATGTTGAATAAGTGTGTTTTTAGTAACCAGATCGGGAAAGAGTGCCCGTGACGTCTAGATCACATTTTCTAAATATAAATTAAAAACGAGATTTTGTATTAGTGATATTATAAAACCTTTTGTAAATAAATATTATAAGTTATATTATAATAGCGTTACAACTGGCAGCGTGACTATTGTACTAAAAACAGAATTTGCACGAGCGTTCCGAGCATTAGCGAAGTGTAGCAAGCGTGCATGGTAAACTTGTTAGTTCAAAAGCACACAAGTATGTAGAATCTAGACAAAAGAGAAATTTCGGAAAGACACAAGCCACAAACAAAATGATACAGCAATGAAGCTTGCGTGGATGAATGTGAAAGTTCCCTGTGTTTTTGTTTTTATTTCGCGCCCTTAAAATGATTCAATGCTCTTGAAATTTACAGGGCAAGGTAGTACATGTTGAATTTCAGGTGAAAAGATTTAAAAAAAAATTTATCGACTAGTTTTCGAATTACAGCTTCCTTAGCAAATACATTACTATTCTGAGTAAAATGAGCATATTTATTACATTACCTATTATTCCATAAATCGAATAAAGCAAATGGAATGAAATTTTCATGGCAAGTAGTTCTATGTCACAGGTATGAAATATGCTAAAAACAGCGTTTAAATTGGTCCGGAACACACAGTTCTCGACGACTAAACAAGAAGTAAGGCGAATTGTTTATTTTTTGAATGAATACACTCAAACCATTTTTTTTCGAAAACGCTCTCATACAATTTTTTTAAACTTTGCAGTCTTGAAGGCCTACATTTAGACTACAAGGGACACTAGGTCGTTTTAAAAGTTTAGGTCTAGATTTCAAGAAAATTGCTGATATGTAAAACACATGACGTCAACGCTGTGTTGCTATGGTAGCACCGATGTCAAACAAACCTACATTTTTGGAAAGTTTATTCTATTTCTAGTAAATGGGTGAAGCTCGACCGTGCTCTGACAGTGGAGTAGCAGCCGTTCAAATTGGGTATGGTGCGTCCCTGGAAAATCCAGGCGAGCCACCTTAACAAACAGGATTTTATTCAAGACTTTTCACTGTGTTGTCAAGACTCAATAGACTTACTCATTAAAAAATTACGGGATCGTGTTTTGGTATCGTTGCAAGACTTACAAGGATTCTATAGTCTGTTAATGTGCTTTTCGTTCTTTTATATAAATTATCGCTCTGTTGTAAAGACTGTGTCTGTGATGTTGAGTACATTTCAAACTACCAAGCATGGTTCATGTGAAAAGTCGCACTCGTAAAGGAATACACCCGGGGGGGGGGGGGGTACTCCTGTTTGTGACGTATTATGTATGTGCCGCCTGGGTGGGTCAGGGTTTTGAGCTCAGTTTGGGCAGGTAGGGTCAGGGTTTTGACCTGATTTGGGCAGATCAGGGTCAGAATTTGAGTATAATTTGAGTGCAGTCAGGGTCGGGGTTCAGTATTTTTTAGGCAGTTCATTTTTTTTAGCTACTATGTCAAAAAAAAAAGACCTTCTGTTGCCGCATTTTTATCGCCTGCCCACATGCAAGCACTGAGGTTCCCATACATCGTGACGCCGCTAATTTTATCTATGTACTTCATCTGTTGATTTGTTTACCCAATGCCATGTCCCCACGTTCCGTATTTTGCATGAAATCCCGGTACGCTGTATACCGGCCAGGATATATATCCGACCGTGTTTTGAAAACAATTTAAAGAAGGGGCAATCAGGTGTTTTTTTTCAAAAAGGGGGCAATCAGGGTTTTGGAGCTCGGATTGGGTCAAACAGGGTCAGGGTTTGAGCCTTTTGGCCTCACATACATACCCATTTTTCATGTAAGTACTTACTCATTAAAAAATTACGGGATCGTGTTTTGGTATCGTTGCAAGACTTACAAGGATTCTATAGTCTGTTAATGTGCTTTTCGTTCTTTTATATAAATTATCGCTCTGTTGTAAAGACTGTGTCTGTGATGTTGAGTACATTTCAAACTACCAAGCATGGTTCATGTGAAAAGTCGCACTCGTAAAGGAATACACCCGGGGGGGGGGGGGGGGGGGGGGGGGTACTCCTGTTTGTGACGTATTATGTATGTGCCGCCTGGGTGGGTCAGGGTTTTGAGCTCAGTTTGGGCAGGTAGGGTCAGGGTTTTGACCTGATTTGGGCAGATCAGGGTCAGGATTTGAGTATAATTTGAGTGCAGTCAGGGTCGGGGTTCAGTATTTTTTAGGCACTTCATTTTTTTTAGCTACTATGTCAAAAAAAAAAGACCTTCTGTTGCCGCATTTTTATCGCCTGCCCACATGCAAGCACTGAGGTTCCCATACATCGTGACGCCGCTAATTTTATCTATGTACTTCATCTGTTGATTTGTTTACCCAATGCCATGTCCCCACGTTCCGTATTTTGCATGAAATCGCGGTACGCTGTATACCGGCCAGGATATATATCCGACCGTGTTTTGAAAACAGTTTAAAGAAGGGGCAATCAGGTGTGTTTTTTTTCAAAAAGGGGGCAATCAGGGTTTTGGAGCTCGGATTGGGTCAAACAGGGTCAGGGTTTGAGCCTTTTGGCCTCACATACATACCCATTTTTCATGTAAGTCCCCCCCCCCCCCCCCCCCCCGGGAATACACTGGCTTCCTGCCAAGCTGGTCAAATCATATTCGAAGCATCCGGGGGAAATTCATGGGTTCAATTGTGTTTTTAATCCTCTAGAAATAATGAAATTCGTTACCCAAAGCGCATGTGTACTTCTTTCATGAAACAAATAAACAACAAGAGCATTTTACTTCAACAAGCTACTAGTTCGACAAGTCCCGAAGCTACGCTTGGCAAGTCAACATTTACTCAAGGTCCTGAAGTATAATTGAAATCATGGACTCCAGGCTTTTTCGGTATCTGCTCCTATTTTATGGAACTCGTTACCACTGGAAATGAGGTCTATTGATTCCCCGGGATTGATTCTCTTAGTTCTTTTAATTCTAGTGTTAAAACAAGTCTTTTTAATTCAAAGCTTTTGGTATATTATATGTTGCCAAGTATTTAAGCCATTATTATCATTATTATTGTTATTATTATTATTATTCAATTTTCTTTTTGGTATAAAATAGTGAATTACTTGTAAAACAATACGTTACAGTATCTGTATTATTGCGTAACATTTTTAGTAAGTTAGTTTTTAATACTTGTTGTATTGTAAAGCACTATGGCACTTTAGGGAATAGTGCTACATAAATCGATTATTATTATTATATAAATTATTAGCTTTTATTTATGCAGCTGTTGATAAAAAAACTCAACAGTCAAGCAAACACGTAAGGTTTTCTCAACTGGCAATTTGCTGATTTTAATTGCCATGTAGTGGCACTTGATCTCTTCAGCAATTCACAGTTTCATCATCATTGATAGTTGTTTTGTTTGCACAAGGATAACACAGGTAGGCCAAAAAAACAGAGGGCATATAATTATTTTGCAGTTATTGTTACTGAAGTCTTAACTTAACTTTAAGCCTTAATCATTTATCTATTTAATATTTTTATACGACTTGTATATTCGATAGATAGATAGATAGATCGTTTATTGTAATTACCTTACTTACAGTATAACTGAATTACTAATGTTCACAATTCTAAACATTAATTACGTATACTTATAAACTAATTCGATAAAATGTTATGATATTAAAACTAACAGTTAAAAGCAGCTATTTTGCCAATTCAAGACCTGTGTACTAACTTAAATGATGTGAGTTATAGTGTCGAACACAGTCTATAGTTAATGAAAGTGTTCCGGAATCGGTTTGTTTTACAAAGCGGAAGTGTGAAAGACCTCTTATACCGTAGTGTGACAGTCGGATTACTAAGGTTATGTGGTAAAAGATGATATAAATTACCATTAGGATTAGATATGATTTTACGAAAAAGAGTATGACACAGTTCAGATCTGCGATGAATAAAGGCTGGTAAGGCCGGACAAAGCAAGAGTTTGTTCGTAACTAGGTAAGTCATAGCCATAAAGAATATGCATTGCTCTCTTTTGTATGCTTTCTAAGGTAAGACTAAGGTATTCTGGTAAACTGTAATGAAATACTTGACAAGCGTAGAGTAAAATAGATTGTATACAAGCAACAGAGAATTTAACTAGGTCCTTAGCTGGAATGTTTGCATGTTTTAATTGTGTTAAAAAATAAAGTCTCCTTAAGAAGCTTTCTTTATAATGTCATCAATGTGAGAGTTCCACTTTAAATCACTCTGAATTATGACTGTACAAGATCGACCAAGCAATTATTAATATACATTTGTATACATCATTATGTACTTTTGGAGAACGTGAAAATGAAATACAGAGTTCTTTACATTTCTTTGGATGTACCAGTATGGGTGTCTGTGCTGAGCTAACACCTCTGCTTTTGACGACTTCAAAAATGGTAGTGTCGTCAACGTACTTAAAAATACCAAGTATTCACTGTATGTGTACTATGTGTTAATATATTTATATGTATATATTTAAAGAAAAAGACTTACTTATTATATTTTATTCCAATAATTTTAATTAAGTCTTTTTCTTTTCTAGTTGTATATTCACTTTGTAACTCTGTAATCATAAGTCTACCTACTGTTTTTGTTCTATTAGATTTCGTAGAAATCAGGCTCTATTGTTCATAAGTTCTATACATGTATGTAACCAAATCTACTTGCTATCCAACCATTTTAGGCAGTCAACCCGAAACTTGTGCTCCTTTGACTGTTGTTACTTGTTCAACTTTTATTTTTCTTGTAAGCTATTCTACTATAACTATTGCATAATTTGTCACTTTATTTGTAATTCTTTGTTAAACAGTGTAAAATAAAAACTGAATTGAATTGTAAAACAAAAATAGATAATCTCAGAATTTTTTGGTTGTAAAGAAAATCCTACCAGTAGACATTAGCTGTGTGCGTACCAACCGAATAGCGATGTGACTGTGCATGTGTACTTCTGCAAACGAATATTTTTAATGACCACAATATCAGACTTATAATCAAAACATTGCTCGCTTGCAACGATTCACGGGCACACACGGGGTCACAGGTAGTAGCGCAATTAGTTGCTTGTGCAGCTTCACGCGGTATTTACACAGGTAACCCGAAACAACTAAGATGATAACAGAATTTTTTTTAAATTGTAAATGTTGGTTAATTAAATGATGAAATGCTAGCTAGTGTACTTGTGTTCACTCTTGTGGTGTTCTAGATTAGATCCTCATAGTATTTGGATGCAATTTGTTTTGGGCTGGTATCACACTGATACACAGGTAACCCAAAACAACTAAGATGATAAAACAATTATTATTATTTTCAGGAGTATATTACAGAGGAGTGTTCTTCTTCCCACATTATGTCATTATATTTTTTATTATATTTTTTTTGTTAATTAAATTATGAACCACTGTGCACTCATGTTCACTCATGTCCTGACTCATGTGGAGTTTTAGATCAGATGATCATAGTATTTGGAGGTAGCCTGACTTACTTGAAGTAGCTTGTGTACTGACTCGTGTGGAGTTTTATATGAGATCGACGGTGTGCATACTTTCTTATCTGATTGTGCATTGTAATGTGCCAAACATGCAGGTGTATGAGATCATCTGTGTTACAAAAGATACGCCGGAGTTCAAGCTGCGTGCAGCTTCTTGTTTTACATAGATACCAGAGTACAAAACGCTATATTTAAACAATTAAATTATATTATTTTATACTGTCCTGAAAACTGAAATCGCAATAAAAACAATTTATTTTGTAAATTTTGCAAATGTACATAGGATTTTTAAAAACAATGTATTGTGCAATAGTTCTGATGATGTCAGGTAAGTGTAGTTGTCAAGTAAACATGAGTTACTCATTCTGCTGAAAAATCTGGGGGGAAACTACTATTGTAGCTATCAATTGAAAGCAATTTTTGAAATAAAAGTGTCAAAATTCAAACAAGAATAATATTAGAGAATTATATATTAAATAAATTAAGAAAATCACTGAGCGGTGAGGATTATAATTATGTGATCTTGACAACTGACTGACATCAAAAACTTAATAATGTTGTGCAATACACTTTCAAACAATCCCTACGCACTTGCAATTTGCAAAATATTTTTTTTAATGCAATTTCGGTTTTCAGGGCCGTCCATAAATTATTAAGTATTTTGTACTGGTATTGCTTTAAATGATGACAATACAAGTATATAATTGTGTGTACGTCTTGTGGATATACCAACAGGAGTACCAGAAAGAGCTTATTGAGCTCTTCCAAACAGACAACGACGCTACCAAGACCGATATTTTACAAAAGTTTTCCTTCAAGAAGTGTCTGAGGGAGACAAGTATACTTTTAAAACAAATTATGGACCAGTATGATGTTCCCATTCTCATACAGGTATATGCACTTGAGAAAGTACAGTAGAATGTCTAATTTTAAGAGCACATTTGATTGACCGTATTCCAGAATAAGATTAGGTGGAATAAAGCAGTTTTCAATTGAGTGTTGAAAAGTAATTGCTTTTGAGTTTGATTGGTTAGTTATCAATGATTGCATTTACTTTGCATCGTGATTGGTTCAAGTAAAACCAATCATGAATTACTTCAGTTCGTGATTGGTTCATTGATGTTTTTACTTGCTCCGTTGATTGGCTCACTGGTTTTGGTTTTACAACACTCAATTGAAAACCGCTCTAGTCTCTGGAAATCACTGGTTCATACAGGCACATTTGGCACTGTAAACTACACATGATAAATGCTAAGTAAACATAAATTATGTTATTCAGGATCATTATTTAGTATTCCAGTGGCTAAAAAATCCTGATATAAGCGATTCGTAGTATCATTCTATGTATTCTTATTCCGCAATAATTAGGGCCAATCAAATGCACTCTAAATTAAATGAATTTGTATGCATACAAAATATTGTACAACAGGGTTGTGAAGTGGGAGAGGGTGTCTCGTGGTCATGTATCCGATTTTCCATATAAGTTTACAAGACACTTTAAATATATATGTACATATTGAACAATAATGACCTAAAATAAGAATGATATATATTGTACATTTCTTGTAGTTATGAATGATTGTGACTTTCAGAATAAGCAGGTGGTGTATTGTATAATGTAGTTTATAAATAAATGGATTCATAACTGTTGTGTTTTCATAAATCATGCATTGAACTTGGGGCAATTCACAGATTAACAACAACCTCAATTTTTAAAGGCTGATACAAGGATCTTAGTGTGCAAAATATCCATGTCTACAGTACATGTAGTATTTAAAGCTGTGTTCAACCATTTAATACATTACTTACAGTCTCTTTTCAACTTTGTGATTGTTGTATGTTTTGTAGGCAGAAGCTCATTTACAAAACTTGAAGAAGAAGGGGTTAGTAAAGAAATGGAAATGGTCTATTTTGAATTTAGTTTTAATTATGATGGTGATGATGATTTACATTAATTTTGTATTATTTAGTAGTATCAATGTGCGATAGGTGGCTTAAAGTGCCTTCATTAAGCCCTATCCAGATATCTTTGATTTAAAAGTCAAACTGGAAAACAAAATGACTGATATTGGAAATATTATAACTAATGTCTGCCATTTTTGTTTATCAAGGAATTAAATTTAAATGACTTAATTTATGCTTCAGTCAGTTCCAGCAATGCCCACTGTTAACCATATTTCTGGCTAGGGTTTATAGGCACTTTACATTCTTTTCAACTTCTTAGAGTAAACCTCTGGTTTTTGGAAGGTATATGTCATGACAACATATTGAGTGTCAATGATGAAGAAGATATTGATTCATGAGTGCTGGGCATCAGTAACCGAGCAAACCCACTCAGAAGTAGCATATCACTTAAAGAGAGAAACATACAAGTGTAAAAATAAATATACTCTTGATAATCAGAAAATAATGAACTTTATTATTCTGCAATAAAATAAAGATGCACAATTTGGTTTCATAAACACTTTTTAAAGTGTAAAATTAGGACATTTGGAAATTTCAATTTGAATCTTGGTGTACTAAAGCTGTACACCGGCTGCCGCATACTAATTACACTAAATTGTTCGAATATTATTTGGCCGACAGCTCGGTTACGAAGTCATTTCTATATTCTTACCTGCTCTATACACAGCATTAAAAATATTTTACTAATAAGTTTTTTCTTGAGGCCATATATTTTTGTGACGTCAATGCAAACGATCAATACAGTGTCTTCTTGAATAAAACTCGACAAAAACCTAGACAGGGTTTTAAGGAAATTTTTGGCTGAAATTCGCTGTAACGTGGCACAGACATAATTCAGGAACACAAGAAGACACTGTCTAGGTTTTTGTCGAGTTTTATTCAAGATTGACGTTGTACATGAAAAACTAAAAAATCCCATATAAATGCTGTTAAATATTATACAGATCCCAAGCTTGGGCTACCTGTGGTTAAACCAAACACGTTGCATGGCACTACCCAACACACGCTATGACGTAGCTAGCGTCTAATACGCATGCTCACATCTTATTACCCGTAGAGTGGCAACCATGTACAGCTGTTTCGTCCTTGTTAGGACTCATCAGCATGGCATAGCCCCCAAGACCGTCAGCCTCACTATAGATCATAGGCCTCAGAATCTGATTACTCTAGAGGCGAGCTCAAAGCTGCTTTAAACCCCAGCCACTACGCTAACACGTGTGGGAGCTGGAGATGTGAACATGCGCAATAGCGATGTGGATCTCTCCGAAGAGGATCTGGTAGTGCAAAATGGAAATAACACGGCCAAATCTGAAATTACCTGTTCTTGAATGATGACGAAACGGTTTCAACATTGAGTAAATAAGTTGCGAGAGACCTGGGAACCAGACTCTTCTCTTCATCTCTCTTTTCGAGTAAAACACTGGTATGTAATCAACTAAAGTTGATTGAGGTATGCTAACCGCCGTGGAAAGCGAGTAGCAGCTGGCGTTTCGAGCGCTAGCCCTTCCTCTTTTGCTCTGACAAAGGGCTAACGCTCGAAACGTCAGCTGCTACTCGCTTTCCACGGCGGTTAGCATACCTCAATCGACTTTAGTTGATTACATACCAGTGTTTATCTTCCCCGCCGACGCAGACCAACACTAGTTTTTACAGGAACTAGTGTACTTATAATGTCCCAAGATAAAATATTTCAACAAACAATCCCTTCATTACCATTGCTTGACTTACCATACTTTACTTCCTTGCCTTCCTTATTCTGTTTGCCGTGCTTGGCTTACTTGCCGTGCTTGGCCAGCTTGCCCTGCTTGGCCTCGGCTGCTTGCCATGCGAACGTGAAATCTGATCGAAAATCAAACAAAATAAAAACATCTCTTCTGCAGGTTAACCATTCCCAAAGTACGTCGGAAAAGCCGCTTACTCCATGGGTTGTGTGTGAGATTTGCCAGCTCACTGTGACTGTATGGCTGGCCTTGGGTATGCGAGCGATCCCAGAATCCTTTGAGCGAGTCACATCGTTTGGCCCCACTAAGCTTCTCTTCAGTTGGGCTGTTGAAGCTTAGAGGATCGACTGGCACTAGTAGTGATTCGCTTCAAAGCTCGAACGCTCGGACTGACGCTCGCGAGATTGGAGGAAATGAGGAAGAAATCATGATGACAAAGACACTGACTAAAAGACTAATTTTCTCGAGATGTTAATAGTGATTGGTTATAACTTGTCCAACCTCGTATGGTAAAAATATCAACGATTTATGCCTGATAACCATAAGTGAATATGTAATATTAATGATGCGTCTGGAAATAATAATCAGTTTAGTTGTTTTGCCCCGTCTTGCCTTTTTGTGTACCGTTAATATTAGTGTTCTTCCAGAGCGTGGCAAGTTTCCCATTTGGCAACGGGGGTCTTTTTAAATCGCGTTTTTGAATAGCTAAACATTATCCGATTTCTGATATTTTTTTAACTTTTAATAAAGAATCATCGAGTTTTATAAAAAGTACAATTAGAAAGTGATTAACAAGGAATTGCTGAAGATATAAGCGGTTTTTCAAAACGTTGTTTTTTAGGAAAGAGCGTATATTTCAAAATCGCACAAGCTGAAGTTTACAGCCTTTATTTCTCAAAAGCGTATGGTCAAAGCGCGCCGAAACTCGGTAAGGTACTTTAAAATATGCAATAACCTATCTTACTTCGTTCGCCGCATAACGTTAGTTGCAGTTTTCCGATCTTCTTGCCTTTGGCACAGAAGTTTCAAGTGGTATTGAACTTCCATATGGTATGTACGATTTAATTATTACTGTAATATTTCTCCGGCAGTTGAACCAGATGCATGAGCATAACATTTTAAGGTTAAAATTGATCAGCCGTTTGCTGAGAAACTTGTATTGTGCCGATTAACCTGAAACTTGCCTGTCACAGACCTTGGAGGTTGGGCACTCGTTGAAAGTAAAATGGAACGAATCCATCTTTTGGGTTTTGAAATATACGCTCTTTCCTAAAAAACAACGTTTTCGAAAATCGCTTATATCTTCAGCAATTCTTTGTTAATCACTTTCTAATTGTACTTTTTATAAAATTCGATGATTCTTTATTAAAAGTTAAAAAAATCTCAGAAATCGGATAATGTTTAGCTATTCAAAAACGCGATTTAAAAAGACCCCCGTTGTCAAAATAAATAGCCGCGGGCCACCTTAAGGCACTCAACAGTCCAGTTCCGCATTCAAGAATTGCCGCTAGATACGATGATTGTTTAAAACTATCGGCCTATTAGTAATCTTCCGTTTACAGAAAGGGCTGTGTTTGCGCAGACTCACAATCATATGTTGACAAACAAACTATCCATCATTGCAATCTGCTTATAGACAGAACCACAGCACAGAGACGACGTTGCTGAAAGTCAGGAATGATATACTTATGAAGATCAACTCCCAGCATACTGTTCTCCTGGGCCGGGTTGTTCAAAGCCCGATTAGTGTTAATCCTGGATTAACTCTGCACAAAACCTATTGGTTGTCATGGAAATTAACCATGGATTAGCACTAATCGGGCTTTGAACAACCCGGCCCTGGTATTATGGGATTTAAATGCTGCATTTGACACAATAGATCATACTATACTTCTGTGTAGACTTCACTCTACTCGCCGTGTTACTGGCAAAGCTCTAGTTCTCTTCATACCTTACTGGCAGGAGTCAACGCATCTCTATTCCAGGCGCATTGTCTAAACGTTTAAGGTAAATTGTGGCGTTACTGAAGGATCCTGTCTTGGTCCCCTGCTGTACATCATTTATGCTTCCGAGCTGTTTGATATCTCTCAGACGCCCGGGCCGGCCTGTACCGCTCGAAACGAGCCACAGCATTGGCTTACCCAACAATACGAAACACCCTAACCTTTAGAACGTGCAGTACAAAAACAATAGAGTTACAGTATAATAGTGCAATCAGAATACAGGTCTGGAGCGGTACTGTATTAATTTAATTTTGAGGTGCTCTTTTTAGCAGTACCAGTGCTATCGCTAATTTCAGCCGTAGATATCGTAATCAAAACGAGCCACAGCATTGGCTTACCCAACAATACAAAATACCCTTACCTCTATTGTTTCTGTACTACACGTCAGTCTAAAGCTAAAGTATAATGGGTGCAATCAAAATACAGGTTTCGAGCGGTACAGCCAGTATTACTCGGGGGTGCCCACTGCTATGCAGATGACACTCAATTTTATCAGTAACTCAAGCCAGATAGCCTTACGTCTCGGGATGAGGCTGCACATGTTGTATCACCCGTAAATGTAATAATCAACCGTAAATGTAATACTAACCGTAAATGTAATAAACATCAACCGTAAATGTAATACTAACCGTAAATGTAATAAAAATCAACCGTAAATGTAATAATCAACCGTAAATGTAATACTAACCGTAAATGTAATAAACATCAACCGTAAATGTAATACTAACCGTAAATGTAATAAACATCAACCGTAAATGTAATAATCAACCGTAAATGTAATACTAACCGTAAATGTAATAAACATCAACCGTAAATGTAATAATCAACCGTAAATGTAATACTAACCGTAAATGTAATAAACATCAACCGTAAATGTAATAAACATCAACCGTAAATGTAATACTAACCGTAAATGTAATAAAAATCAACCGTAAATGTAATACTAACCGTAAATGTAATACTAACCGTAAATGTAATAAACATCAACCGTAAATGTAATACTAACCGTAAATGTAATAAAAATCAACCGTAAATGTAATACTAACCGTAAATGTAATAAACATCAACCGTAAATGTAATAATCAACCGTAAATGTAATACTAACCGTAAATGTAATAAACATCAACCGTAAATGTAATACTAACCGTAAATGTAATAAAAATCAACCGTAAATGTAATACTAACCGTAAATGTAATACTAACCGTAAATGTAATAAACATCAACCGTAAATGTAATACTAACCGTAAATGTAATAAACATCAACCGTAAATGTAATAATCAACCGTAAATGTAATACTAACCGTAAATGTAATAAACATCAACCGTAAATGTAATAATCAACCGTAAATGTAATACTAACCGTAAATGTAATAAACATCAACCGTAAATGTAATACTAACCGTAAATGTAATAAAAATCAACCGTAAATGTAATACTAACCGTAAATGTAATAAACATCAACCGTAAATGTAATAATCAACCGTAAATGTAATACTAACCGTAAATGTAATAAACATCAACCGTAAATGTAATACTAACCGTAAATGTAATAAAAATCAACCGTAAATGTAATACTAACCGTAAATGTAATAAACATCAACCGTAAATGTAATAATCAACCGTAAATGTAATACTAACCGTAAATGTAATAAAAATCAACCGTAAATGTAATACTAACCGTAAATGTAATACTAACCGTAAATGTAATAAACATCAACCGTAAATGTAATACTAACCGTAAATGTAATAAAAATCAACCGTAAATGTAATAATCAACCGTAAATGTAATACTAACCGTAAATGTAATAAACATCAACCGTAAATGTAATAATCAACCGTAAATGTAATACTAACCGTAAATGTAATAAACATCAACCGTAAATGTAATACTAACCGTAAATGTAATAAAAATCAACCGTAAATGTAATACTAACCGTAAATGTAATAAACATCAACCGTAAATGTAATAATCAACCGTAAATGTAATACTAACCGTAAATGTAATAAACATCAACCGTAAATGTAATACTAACCGTAAATGTAATAAAAATCAACCGTAAATGTAATACTAACCGTAAATGTAATACTAACCGTAAATGTAATAAACATCAACCGTAAATGTAATACTAACCGTAAATGTAATAAACATCAACCGTAAATGTAATAATCAACCGTAAATGTAATACTAACCGTAAATGTAATAAACATCAACCGTAAATGTAATAATCAACCGTAAATGTAATACTAACCGTAAATGTAATAAACATCAACCGTAAATGTAATACTAACCGTAAATGTAATAAAAATCAACCGTAAATGTAATACTAACCGTAAATGTAATAATCAACCGTAAATGTAATACTAACCGTAAATGTAATAAAAATCAACCGTAAATGTAATACTAACCGCAAATGTAATAAGAATCAACCGTAAATGTAATACTAACCGTAAATGTAATACTAACCGTAAATGTAATAAACATCAACCGTAAATGTAATACTAACCGTAAATGTAATAAACATCAACCGTAAATGTAATACTAACCGTAAATGTAATAAAAATCAACCGTAAATGTAATACTAACCGTAAATGTAATAATCAACCGTAAATGTAATACTAACCGTAAATGTAATAAAAATCAACCGTAAATGTAATACTAACCGCAAATGTAATAAGAATCAACCGTAAATGTAATACTAACCGCAAATGTAATAAGAATCAACCGTAAATGTAATACTAACCGTAAATGTAATACTAACCGTAAATGTAATAAACATCAACCGTAAATGTAATACTAACCGCAAATGTAATAAGAATCAACCGTAAATGTAATACTAACCGTAAATGTAATACTAACCGTAAATGTAATAAGAATCAACCGTAAATGTAATACTAACCGTAAATGTAATACTAACCGCAAATGTAATAAGAATCAACCGTAAATGTAATACTAACCGCAAATGTAATAAGAATCAACCGTAAATGTAATACTAACCGTAAATGTAATACTAACCGTAAATGTAATAAACATCAACCGTAAATGTAATACTAACCGCAAATGTAATAAGAATCAACCGTAAATGTAATACTAACCGTAAATGTAATACTAACCGTAAATGTAATAAACATCAACCGTAAATGTAATACTAACCGTAAATGTAATAAACATCAACCGTAAATGTAATACTAACCGTAAATGTAATAAAAATCAACCGTAAATGTAATACTAACCGTAAATGTAATAATCAACCGTAAATGTAATACTAACCGTAAATGTAATAAAAATCAACCGTAAATGTAATACTAACCGCAAATGTAATAAGAATCAACCGTAAATGTAATACTAACCGTAAATGTAATACTAACCGTAAATGTAATAAACATCAACCGTAAATGTAATACTAACCGTAAATGTAATAAACATCAACCGTAAATGTAATAATCAACCGTAAATGTAATACTAACCGTAAATGTAATAAACATCAACCGTAAATGTAATAATCAACCGTAAATGTAATACTAACCGTAAATGTAATAAACATCAACCGTAAATGTAATAATCAACCGTAAATGTAATACTAACCGTAAATGTAATAAACATCAACCGTAAATGTAATACTAACCGTAAATGTAATAAAAATCAACCGTAAATGTAATACTAACCGTAAATGTAATAATCAACCGTAAATGTAATACTAACCGTAAATGTAATAAAAATCAACCGTAAATGTAATACTAACCGTAAATGTAATAACAATCAACCGTAAATGTAATACTAACCGCAAATGTAATAAGAATCAACCGTAAATGTAATAAACATCAACCGTAAATGTAATACTAACCGTAAATGTAATAAAAATCAACCGTAAATGTAATACTAACCGTAAATGTAATAATCAACCGTAAATGTAATACTAACCGTAAATGTAATAAAAATCAACCGTAAATGTAATACTAACCGTAAATGTAATAACAATCAACCGTAAATGTAATACTAACCGCAAATGTAATAAGAATCAACCGTAAATGTAATACTAACCGTAAATGTAATAAAAAGGTAACCGTAAATGTAATAACTTTTCAACCGTAATTGTAATAAAAAAGCTAACCGTAAATGTAACAACACTTCAACCGTAAATGTAATAAGGTCTGTTGATTTTGATGGTAAGAACATAACAGTGAAACAAACGAACACAAACGACATTGCATGACGTCATCGGTCATGTGACTAATAGTAAAATCGTGGCGGAGATAGCGGAAGTTCGTTGATAAGAAAACACAAAAACAAATAAATAGTATGCGTGGCCTGACATACGTGCTCCACCACAGGGTGACCGGTCCATGTTGTGCACGCGCTTGAGCAAGCAGATTAGCAGATCTTGGCTAACCTCACACACACCAACTCCCTACAGTAAACAAAAGGCATACACCAGGAGCTATAAGTTTGAGGGAACGTTTGAGGGAAATCGAGCGAAAGTAGGCCGGATAGGAATACAATACGTTTGAGAGCTTCGCTTTTAGGTGATATACAAATTGGCTTGAAATTTAACAGCCGTTATGCAACTGCGAATAAAGAAATGAAAACAAAACTAAGCTTAAAACATTTATTAGATAAAATAAGAAAATGCGTGTCGATCAAATATTGAATTTTAATGCCAAATCATAATACACAATGGAAGTTCCGAATCAAGGAGTCGTAAAAATCCAAAGAACCTTTGCGCAGCCGCAATCCAAACGTGAAATAATACACTTCAGTCTTTAAACAAAGGAGCCAGTGAGCCAACAGTAACAAGTGATACAGCAGTGATCGCTTCTATTTTCTCCACTTAATGTTTCTAACATACATCCATGAATGCATGCCGGTGAACAGCAGATTTACCCAGGCGTAGAGCCATCTCTTGCTGTCTATTATATCTTTCAGCTCCTTGATTATACCGCTTCCTTTCCCAAACCTCTTGTACAAGCTTTTAATGCTGTGGTATCCTGGTTCCATATCAGGTAGCATGTGCACCTGCGGAAGTCGGCGTTGGTAACTCGCAACAAGGCTGCGCAATCTTCTGGTAACATTGAATAGATTACTGTAAGCATTGACCAAAGATCTACCTGTTATCCCAGAAAGTGCATAGTCAATGATCATGTGCAGGATCTCATTCGGTAAAGAATTAAAGCTGTTATGCACGGAGTAAGTAGCAACTCGATTTTGTCCAATATTCGGTGATGAACCGCCTTCTCCACCAGATACCGCCCTTTCGTTTTCAGATACATCATCAGGGGTTTCACTTCCTACCACTCCTCCTTGATCAGAATCACCGACTGGAGGATCGACCACATTTTCTATCTGGTTATTGTTCCCTGCCAAGCTGACGTAATGAAGCCCGTGGTTCTCGGAAAAATGCCCAAGTGCAAAACTAGCAACGGGGGTCGAATGCTGCGGCATTATGATGACTTCTGCTTCAGGCCCCAGCGAAGAAACGACAACAAGCTGTACCTGGTAGAGGTTAGCTGCTGCTTGTAGGGTTAGTTGGTCTCCGTATGTCCCGTCCTGCATCATGTTTTCTAGGTATTCGTTCCAGGGCATTCCTGCAAATAACTCCAATGGAAAACCATCAGGGCTATCTGGATGCTCCTCTAAATAGTGGCATATCTCTTCCCGCATTGTATCTGGAGAACGAAATATGCCGACGTTTCTTAGATGGTGAGCGATTACTGCGAACTGGCAGTTTCCATCTCCAGCCGGATTGAATAGAAGTGTATATCCTTGTGACCCAAATTCTTGCAACACGTCGCTCGTTTTCAAATAAATTCCATATTTTTTGCAATGTAAGGCAGAGAGGGAGGATTTTCTTTTGTGGCTTGTTTTACCTAGCGCCTTCTTTGCTTTCTGCTTTCTCTGCTTTTCTTCCTGGGCAGTTTCACTTGTTATATCCTCAACAGAGATCCAGGTGGTGGCGTCTTTATTGGTCTTTGGGTTTTTGTAGGACACTTTGTATTTATAGATACTACAATTACGTTTGATAACCTTCCCTTGCAAGATATAACGGCGTTTAGGTGCGATTTTACTTGTACGGGTAAAAGGAAACCGGATGAGTACCGTGTCTCCAACCGAATACGTCGATGGAGGATTATGTTTCATCCTTCTTTTTATGTATCGTTTATCCCAGGTGTTACTAGATTCTTTTGCACTCGAGCGAATTCTCGAAAATCTCCGTCTAGTGTTTTTTAAGTCTTTCTTTCTGGGCATCTGATGAGCCGTTTTACTTTCTCGAGAACATCTCCCTTCTCGGTCTCTATTAACGACAGCATTTGATTGCCTCCCGAAGAAAACATGAAAGGGCGAGTAATTGCAAAGAACTTCCATCGGCTCTTCATTCTGTAGCTTTTGGTACTCCTTCAGCTGGCTAACCCAGTTAACGCCGGTTTTACTCAAGTGCGTCATGTCAAACGCGATCTTTTTTTTTAAAGATCGGTGTGATCTTTCTACTTTACCTTGTGACTGTGGGTGATAAGGGGAGCTTCTGATGATTTTTACTGCAAGTTTCTTGCAAAGCTTCTCTACCCACTTTTTGAACTCTCCACCATTATCAGACTGCAACACTTTTGGAGGGCCAACATCCATATACAGGTCTGCCAAGGCTGATGCTACATGCATGCTTGATTTGCGGGTGAGAGGACGTAGCCACAGGTATCGACTGAAAACGTCTTGCACTGTTAAGATGTATTTGAAAGTTTGATCATTCACGGAAACTGTCAAAGTTGACATGTCAACAAGGTCTATCTGATGACGGACCTAATGAAAGAGAAATACACGTTAATATGATTCTAAATAACAATCACAATGGTTTCGTTTATATGTCACATGTTTATTATGTAAGTTGTATTACGCTACTGTTTAGTTCTGGGCGTATAACTGAGATGAGTCTAACACAACCGGCATGAAAAATATTTTTTTATTTTCGAACAAAATGTAAATCTACACTTTAGAGTAGTTTGCTAAGCAAATAACATTTATATTCAGGGGCGTGGCCATCATTTTGCATTTGGGGTGGGGGTGGGGGTGGGGGGGGGGGGGGGAGGGGTTGCACTTCACTCATCACCAAATCCTCACCAAATTCTCCCCTCACCTCTCCAAACATATATATTTATTCAGGTACATCTCAGTTTTCAGTCACCAGTCCAATTTTTTCCAGTAACACTGTCGCCGCATTATTCACTGACTCCCGGTAATACGTGCATTACTGTGACGCTACTTTTCAGTTGCGGGGTTTTTTTTATGAAAGGGCGGAGGGCGAGCCCCCTGGGCCACCCCTCTAGCTACGTCCCTAGCTACGTCCCTGCTATTATGCAACGAATTGATTGCTAGGATGACGAGAACATACAGCCTTACAGGGCGTTTGAGCTCCCACTTTAAGCGCCCATACCTCTTATACATATTTAACTCGTCCAGTCTCTGAATCTTTAAAGTGCACCTAACCCCTTTTGCAATTTTTATACATATGAATCTTTGAAAGGTTTTGAGTACTTTTGTGAAGAAAGTTTTGGCTTACATAGAATACTCTATGTTCTATGCTTGTTTGAAATGGTGAAAATTTGACCTTTCCTGACCCATGACCGCGTTAGAAAAAGACTGGGTCGATTCTTGATCTTACGTCATCTAATTCATTCCACTTTGCAATAATTTGAATAAATATTTAGCAGCTTGTCTAAAATAACTGTTTTCTTTACTAACAACTCACAGACTGTGTATATTATATATATATCGATGTTGTTGTGATAGAAAGGCGACACGGAGAATAATGCATTAATGAGGTGACGTAAGATCAAGAATCGACCCAGTCTTTTTCTTACGCGGTCATGGGTCAGGAAAAGTCAAATTTTCACCATTTCAAACGAGCATAGAACATAGAGTATTCTATGTAGGCCAAAAAATTATTCGCAGAAGTACCCAAAACCTTTCAAAGATTCATATGTATAAAAATTGCAAAAGGGGTTAGTTGCACTTTAACAAGACAACTCTAGTTTATTTGTGAACATCATATCAATTTTGGGGTTTATCAGCTTTAAAAAACATTATGCCATGCTTTTTTCGGGTGTAACGCCCGTCTCGAATAAATGCCGGATGGACAACAGAGTATATACGGTATGTATTATAATGAAAATGGAGCAAAGTTTGACATGATGTTATCATTCGAGTCTCACAACTCTTGTTACTCAAGGCACTTGAATGGGTTCCATTCATCTGAAAATATGCCATACTGATGAAATATATTTTTGTCCACTTTTGCTGAAAATACATTTATTCTAATTTAATGGCTGGTCACCATGAAAAGAACAAGCCATGTGCAATTGTAATACTAATAATATGTTTCACTAGAGGTGGACGACATAGACGAGAGGTTTCTATTTACAGTCACTTGCACAGAGAAAGCAAATGCTAATTTACCCGGTGGTCGCCTAGGAGAGGGAGGTCTTGTTGCCCAGGGAGCGATTCAACTACAAGTTTTAACACGGCAAACATACACCTACCTGAACACCGCTTGCACGGACAGGACGGCTAATAGCTTTGTTGCCAAACTTAGCGTTAACCAGTTGATTAAGTTTACTTTTTGAGAGAACTTTCTGAACGTGTGACTCGCTGACTCCTTCGTAGCGCGTTTGTAGACGGTGCTTCAGTTTCCGCGACCCAACGCCTTTGCAGTGAAGGAATTCTTCTTCAACAATTTTCTCTATATCAGCTCTCCTCAATACTTCTTTGTCTTTGAAGCACAAAACCTTTCTTCCGTCTTTCGTTTTAATCGAGAATGAGTCCCGATTTCTCCAAAATCTCACGTGAGCAGAATTTTGAGCTTTGCTTCTCTGCTTTACAGGAACGTCAAATGTTCCTTTACACAAACTTAAAAGTGTCCCGTAGGTCTTCTCGTCCAGTGCACTCAATTGACGGCATTTCCCATCTTCATTTTCATTGGAAGCGAGGGCACATGCAGGAAAAACCACCAAGAGTAGAACGACGATAGTCTTATCCATTTTGTATAGCGCAACACGTGGCTCATGGTAGCAAAACGTACACTAGACATATGTCTAGACATGTCTCGAGTCAGACGGCTACACGTACTTCCTTCGGTTTTATCGTAGAAACCTCGCTATCGGTCTGCTACTCTGCATCAGCGCCGATTGGACCACTCAACACAGCGGAACTGTATTTTCTTCGTTTATTCCAAACTCAACTGCCGCTTACAAGTTGCGTAACACGTTCGTTCGTGTTTTTTTTCAATCACTCTAAAACTCATTAGTTAGGGACCGGACATTATTTAGCATTATAACTCTATAGAAACACGGGAAATGTTTTCTATTTCTTAATTGTGGATTGCCCAAAAAATTGTGACCCTGCAGTTCTCTGGTCTCACAAAATAATGACCCCCCTTGAATAAGTCTATAAATATATATATAACCTATAAAAGAGGAGCATATAAAAAATTGACTCCCCTAAATGGGAGCATAAAAAAATCGTGACCCCGGGAAATAATGTCCGGTCCCTTAGAATCATTATTAATGTCATTATTACAACGTCTTTTTGCTTTTGCATTATCAACCTTCCTTAATCTAAGCGTCAGGTATTTATTTTCCCCAGAACAAAATAGGAAAGGAAATTGAGGGGAAAACGCCTGACCCAAAATCGCGGAAAAGACACGAGTCGCCCCTTTTTCACGCTTCCTCGACAGTAAAATGAATTTCCAGTGTATGCAATTACAAAAGTAAAAACTATCACGCTGTGAAACAGTCTTTACAAATATAACATGAAAGAGAACAATTAACAGACTAATAATACGTTTCTACTGCACTCGTTTCCGCGAAACTCCAGGTAATATCTCAATCCTGTCAAGCACCCACTGAAGCCCAGTGTTTGTTAATAAGCGCCCTACCCCCCTCCTTCCCACGAAAAAAACGAATTCTCGGGTGAGAACATAGTTTATGATCAAAAAACCTGCCGGTAGTTGTTTATAATATGTTTATGTAGTTATGATATAAAATCATGTTTGCCGCGTAGCACTAGTAAGTGTAAAGAATGTGATGTAAAACTTAGCACTACAGCTTACCACTTTACATCACATTATATAATATGTTTAATTGTGTATCGATTATTGGAATTTTGCCGCTGTAATAAAGGATGGAACTGAGGCGAGGTTCTCATAAAGTAAGTGAGCCCAAAAATTAGCGCCCAAGGGGCTGAGACATGAAGACGAGACAGCAAAGTAGATTCACTAATTTTACAATTTACAATCAACTAGAAATTAAGAAATGCGAGTGTTTCTTTACTCTTGTGGATTTTTGTCTGGTTCATATGGACCTCCCCGGATACTTCCCACAACTCTTTGCATCAGCAAATCGAAGGTGCAGCGCGCGCGGGGTTTACTAAGATTTTATTCAGTTGCTAACGTAACTTCTTTACCCTTAACTCGTTTTCACTCGTGTATTTGCAAAGCTTTGTACGAAGTATCCGGGAAAGGTCCATTCACGAATCGGTTAAGCAGGTATGAGCAATTTCCCTTCAGGTCACGTGATCGATGACGTCATGGTCTATGATCGACAGGTGATGTTTCTTTGCTGTAGGGAGTTGTGGTGTGTGAGTTTGGCCAAGATCTGCTTATCTGCTTGCTCAAGCGCGTGCACAACACGAACAGGAACCGGTCACCCTGTGGTGGAGCACGTATGTCAGGCCACGCATACTATTTATTTGTTTTTGTGTTTTCTTATCAACGAACTTCCGATATCTCCGCCACGATTTTACTATTAGTCACATGACCGATGACGTCATGCAATGTCGTTTGTGTTCGTTTGTTTCACTGTTATGTTCTTACCATCAAAATCAACAGACCTTATTACATTTACGGTTGAAGTGTTGTTACATTTACGGTTAGCTTTTTTATTACATTTACGGTTAAAAAGTTATTACATTTACGGTTAGCTTTTTATTACATTTACGGTTGATTTTATTACATTTACGGTTGATTGTTATTAGATATACGGTTAGTATTACATTTACGGTTGATTTTATTACATTTACGGTTAGTATTACATTTACGGTTGATTTTATTACATTTACGGTTAGTATTACATTTACGGTTGATTTTATTACATTTACGGTTAGTATTACATTTACGGTTGATTTTATTACATTTACGGTTAGTATTACATTTACGGTTGATTTTATTACATTTACGGTTAGTATTACATTTACGGTTGATTTTATTACATTTACGGTTAGTATTACATTTACGGTTGATTTTATTACATTTACGGTTAGTATTACATTTACGGTTGATTTTATTACATTTACGGTTAGTATTACATTTACGGTTGATTTTATTACATTTACGGTTAGTATTACATTTACGGTTGATTTTATTACATTTACGGTTAGTATTACATTTACGGTTGATTTTATTACATTTACGGTTAGTATTACATTTACGGTTGATTTTATTACATTTACGGTTAGTATTACATTTACGGTTGATTGTTATTACATTTACGGTTAGTATTACATTTACGGTTGATTTTATTACATTTACGGTTAGTATTACATTTACGGTTGATTTTATTACATTTACGGTTAGTATTACATTTACGGTTGATTTTATTACATTTACGGTTAGTATTACATTTACGGTTGATTTTATTACATTTACGGTTAGTATTACATTTACGGTTGATTGTTATTAGATATACGGTTAGTATTACATTTACGGTTGATTTTATTACATTTACGGTTAGTATTACATTTACGGTTGATTTTATTACATTTACGGTTAGTATTACATTTACGGTTGATTGTTATTAGATATACGGTTAGTATTACATTTACGGTTGATTTTATTACATTTACGGTTAGTATTACATTTACGGTTGATTTTATTACATTTACGGTTAGTATTACATTTACGGTTGATTTTATTACATTTACGGTTAGTATTACATTTACGGTTGATTGTTATTAGATATACGGTTAGTATTACATTTACGGTTGATTTTATTACATTTACGGTTAGTATTACATTTACGGTTGATTTTATTACATTTACGGTTAGTATTACATTTACGGTTGATTGTTATTAGATATACGGTTAGTATTACATTTACGGTTGATTTTATTACATTTACGGTTAGTATTACATATACGGTTGATTTTATTACATTTACGGTTGATTTTATTACATTTACGGTTAGTATTACATTTACGGTTGATTTTATTACATTTACGGTTAGTATTACATTTACGGTTGATTGTTATTAGATATACGGTTAGTATTACATTTACGGTTGATTTTATTACATTTACGGTTAGTATTACATTTACGGTTGATTTTATTACATTTACGGTTAGTATTACATTTACGGTTGATTTTATTACATTTACGGTTAGTATTACATTTACGGTTGATTTTATTACATTTACGGTTAGTATTACATTTACGGTTGATTTTATTACATTTACGGTTAGTATTACATTTACGGTTGATTGTTATTAGATATACGGTTAGTATTACATTTACGGTTGATTTTATTACATTTACGGTTAGTATTACATTTACGGTTGATTTTATTACATTTACGGTTAGTATTACATTTACGGTTGATTGTTATTAGATATACGGTTAGTATTACATTTACGGTTATTTTATTACATTTACGGTTAGTATTACATTTACGGTTGATTTTATTACATTTACGGTTGATTTTATTACATTTACGGTTAGTATTACATTTACGGTTGATTTTATTACATTTACGGTTAGTATTACATTTGCTGGCGTTATTACATTTAGCGGTGATACACATGCTATGGAAAACTGTTATACGAGACATCCATTCATGGATGAACCATGATAAACTTTTATTAAATGATGACAAAACTGAATTTATTAGTTTAGGCACTAGACAACAACTAGCTAAGGTTGATAGTTAATTATTTGGACTGCCGCACTTATAGTTATCTAAAATACAAAGAGTCCAAAATGCGTCAGCTAGGCTTACGCAGGTTTCGTTACATTACACCCGTCCTTCATGAACTTCATTGGCTTCCTATTGGTTATTATTAGTATTAAGCAGTCTTCAAGGTATAACTTACGTAACAATGATAAGATATTGTTGGAACTGCCCCGTGGCAAATTATTATTAGCCACACTGGGCGACAGGGCGTTTGCATCTGCAGCTCCTAGACTGTGGAACTCATAATACAAGCGGCAAATGTATTTTTGTTGGGCATTCGTAGTTAGCAGTCGTGCTCTTCCCTGCGGACTTGAAGTTGTTACTTGGGGTGCGTTCGATTGACCGTATTCTGGAATAGGAATAGATGGAATAGTCTCTGGAAATCACTGGTTCAGGCACAATTTACACTGTAAGCTACAAATGCTTGCTGACATATGATATTCAGGATACAATTAGTATTCCAGTGGCTAAAAAAAAACATTAGAAGCGATTTGTAGTGATCATTCTGTTTATTCTTATTCCGGAATACGGTCAATCGAACGCACCCTTAGGTTATATTTGCATATGCTTTTCACTTGACGCCAACCAGCTTACATTCAAGGTTATCCGGCCCAAAACTTTTATAATCCTGGCATTATACAGCGTTTGTACATGTAAGTAAGGAAGTTTATGACGACCCTTAACCTCCACGAGTCTCGGAAAATTCACATTGGGTTGGAGCTTTTTCTTAAAGTGAGGTTTTTCGTATCCGACTAGTACTATTCGCCACTTGTTTAACAGTTTTTAACATTAATATGTAATGTTTCCACGCCAATTAACACAGCCACAGCTGGTCGGCACCCTAACACGCCTCGCTTGATGCGTATATAGATTACACAACATTTTTTTGTGTGCGGCGGAGCGCAGCGACAGAGCATAAAGGCTTGGTATATAACGTGTTACAAGATACAATGATACGGAGATACCAAGATACGGTGATACAGTGATACGAACATCTCAAATTTCCTTTTTTTTTAAGCGGACGCGAAATGGCCCCGCCAAATACAGGTTTCTGTCCCGGGGGGGGGGGGGGGGGGGGGACTCTCCATAAAAATAGACGGGGGTGCTCGACGTGAGAAATGAAATTCACCCCTAAAAGATAGCAATATGGGCGTGGCTCACAAAAAAAATACACCTAAAAGATAGCACTCCAAAAGACAAATTTGTGCAAACTAAAGGAAATAAGAGACAAAGCTCTGCCCCATAACCTCGTCTTTAATATTCGGATGGATCAAACTCTATATCGAAGCCGTAAATACCGATTCAACTTGTGGGGTCTCATGCTCGAGGATCCAGCGCTATTTTTTCTCGGCCACAAACATTTTGGGTCTCGGAGACCCCTAAAAGATAGCAGACCTTTGGAAGACCCCTAAGAGATAGCACTGCTAACGATTTTAACCCCTAAAAGATAGGTCGAGCACCCCCGTCTATTTTTATGGGGAGTGTCCCCCTCCCGGGGTTTCTGTATGAAACGGACTGTTGTATGGGTCACTTGAGCTCTTGCAGCCGTGGCGTGACGCTAATTTAACGGTATTATCTTTCAGCATGACTGCTTTGTCTGACTATTTTGTTATTTAATTTTAACTTTTGAACGTTACGCATTTAACATTGAACCACTTTATTGCCCTTGTTGAAGAAATGTTTTTGCAACACAAATACGAAATTAACGCTCAAAGCTTTATTCTCATTGGCAACTAGATTTAGGGACGGACCATTTGAAAATTGATGGAGAGGGGGCCCGGTTTTTCTTGCTCAAAATTTTTTTACGACTTCTCAGTTGCTGCAAGATTTCTTTATGGCATCAGAACCTTGCACGATTTTTTTAAAGTTTCGCCCTTGCTTGATTTTTTTTCTGGGTGATATTGCAATTGGCTCGCTCGATTATTTTCTGTGCAAATTCGGCTTGCTCGTTTTTGTTTTTTGTTATTTGGGGGTGGGGAGGGGGATTTTGAAAAATTTCCGCGATCCCGTTTCTCCGATCTAGTGAGATGGCTTTCAGAAGCTCCAACCCAATAAATATTTTATGGTTGCTTTGTCGCATTTCGGAGGAATCGTATTACAAAACCGTGCAGGGGAATATCAAAATTCGATTTGGTTATCATGCTTTCGGTGAAAAGGGTAGATATGCGGGAAACACCGTCAAGAGCTCTCTTTTTAGAATTTCCCAATTCCCCAACAAATTTCTGTTTTGCAGCAGAGTTATCAATTGACATTGTGTAAAAATTCAGACAAATCGAATCAATTCTTCTTGAGTTAGTGCTTTTTAAAAACTGTATTTTGGTTGAAAATCGAAAGCGTAGAAAATAGCCCAAGATTTCCCGAAAATGCAATGTTGATTTCCGATCAAAGCTACGCGCCGCATCGAGAATATTTTATAGCCGGTTCTATTTACTTGCTACCGTGATTGGCTTTGTAATTGCTTTGGTTTTTAGTCTTACGACACTTGATCGAAAACCGCGCTCTATAAGGGTTTGTTTGGGTTTGTTTTCAATAAAAAATGTTAGGCAATAAACGTGATTGACAGGATTCAACATGGTCATCTGTGTGTCGCCACCCAATGGGTCATACTGGTTTAAAAAATGATCTTACGTCTAGATACGTCTGGCTTGTAATTAAGTATTGGACGAATTCCTGGCTCGATTTGAAAATTAGGTTGGTTTTTGAGGAGGGAGGAAAACCGGAGATCCCAGAGAAAACCCTCGAAGCAAGGGCGTATAGAACGCGTGCAACGACGTGCTACTAAATTTATGTTAGCTTGAATTTACCATTTCTCTGTTAAACAAGCTATAAGGATAGACTAATAAGAACCAGTCTACCACCTCTATATTACTGCATGGCATGAATACTTAGATATGGTATTTTTCTTTTTCAGAGGGGTTATCAATTTTACCACAGGAAATCTGCCCTGTTAGACTAACTTGGTTTAGTAATAACACCAGCGGCACTGAGTTTAAGCAACGCTTCTGTAAAACAACAACATATCAGAAATTCTACATGATAAGAGCCATTAGAATTTACATAAGGCAACCTGACAACCAGCACTTTCACCGTTATATATTACGTCACGTCACGTTACGTCAGCCCTGAAAGCATCTTATAACCCAGACAATCCGCGCACATGGAAGTCAGTTTGTGTAAAATGTAACTGTCCGTAGCCTACTCAGTCCTTTAACTTGTTTTTAGTCACCTTGTGGTTGTGAAATCCTTATTATCAGTCCTTTGTTTGACTATTATTAATTACTCAGTGTAGCAAGCGTTCAGCGCATGCGTTAAAGGTCAAATTCACACCAATCAGATCGCACTGTGCTGGTCACGTAACACTCGCCAGGTTCATATATTTACATAATTTAATACAGTAAATCAAAATGGTGGATCCGCGAGCAAATCTCTCAAATTTGGAGTCCCATCTCTCAAATGTAAGCAGTTTAATGTTTTATTTAACTTCACTCGTGCGAAAGCCTTCCAACCGGCTCAGGATATTGCAACTGGGGCTCTTGTCGGAGCCGAAGGACCGCGTTTTTTACCCAGATGGCCTGTGATTTTATATACGACACGACGCCGGACCTGAAGGACTCAAAGATTCACACATATCGAATTGGAATTTAGCGTTTTCCTTTCTGCTGAAACCAAGGCTTCTTCGATAGAAAGGGCAATATGTTGTGTTTTTCTAGGAGGACAAAATATTTCTCGTTTAAGCTTCTCTTTCGCCACGGCTTTGTTATTGGAATCTCTGTGGATTGGTATACTCAAATATACTGCACAATACCATACAACTGAATAAGAAGTCTTTAACAAAGCCGAACTCAAACTCAAGAGCAAAGCTGAGAGTGAAAGTGAAACTGAACAGTGTCTTGTCAGGTCATGAATTAAGGTACGCTGAGGTTGAAATCATTGCGTGTTTATATAGATCTGCATTTCTTTGTCGATTTGTTGCCCTCGTGGCGCTGATAGATTTTGCCATCGGACGGTATTCTTGTTTGAGGTACGTTTCGTAGGTTTTATGCCTCTCGGTCATAATACATACCAGCGCAAACACCGTGATCTGTAGGCCAACATGCACTAAAATAATTTTGAGCGTGTTTTTGGCTGTCAGAAATACCCCGGAGAAATAAACACTCGCACAGAATAATTTATGATGAGCGAAGCAATATCAACTTAAACAAGAATCCTCTCACGGCCGAGGTTTTGGTTCGAGAAATTAAAGGCTTCCAACAGTTCCCTTTATAGTTCTGTAATATAATGAGCAGATCAGTTTTGGGAAGGAGGGTATATAACCAACAGGCATTTCAGTTAATAAATACCTGATATGGACGCGAGCTGCGATAAAGAGCCGCAGGGTAGAATGAACAGTAGAGAAATATATCATTTGATAGCTCCATCATAGGTGGACAGGATACAACTTATAATATGGGACAAATATAAACATATATTTGAGACACTCATTTATTAGTACTCTGAACCTGGAGAACAGCAGACTAAATTGTAAGCGTGCGGTAACATGAATAAGTAGAGGTCAACTTCTTTAATTTGCATACACGAGAAATATATATATACTAGGGGAGCAGAGAATGCATGTCACCGCGCTACCGGCCACTCCTAAAGACTGCTAAATTCAGCTAATAATTCTTCCCTTCGGTTATTACTAAAAGGATTTGATACCATGCAAGATTTGGTATACGCATTCGAACCTAATCCTTCTTGTCAGACCCTGACACCCTGACAAACCAGTCCGGGAATACACTGGAAACGAGGTCGGAACAAACATGTGAAATATCACTTTTATTTAGCCATAAAAGCCCGTTATTTAATTTAACAAGAGCCCATCTGGGCTTTCACTCGGGCCACATTTGATTGAAGATGAAATACACTTTCATTTGAAATCCTCTTAATCCTCTAATATTAACCAAAGGGAAGAATTATTAGCTGAATTTAGCAGTCTTTAGGAGTGGCCGGTAGCGCGGTGACTTTCATTCTCTGCTCCCCTAGTATATATGTAATTTAATAGTTTTCTTTTTCTCGTATGTTGACCTTTTAATTTAACCACTACTTATTCGTTTAACACACTGCATTTGAGCAGGCATATATTCATTGTTTTGAACCCGAGAATTAACCGTACTACCGTACTTCATGGTCCCTTTCTTTAGTAGTGGGTTGTCGGTCAGGTGATTGTAAACTCTCGTCATTTAGCACAGAAAATATATTCTGATGAATAGGGATCAGGTTGTCATGTAAGAAATATGGCTCTTGAACAAACTGACAAGCTTCAGTAGGTTGGGTAGTCTCAGAACATTGTCTTCTTTTTTGTATTCTTGATTTTTTTTTAAGTTTGAAAGTCGGATCTCATGTAGCTTTATTATATCCGCTTTCAACTCGCCATTTTCAACTTCTAAGTCAATAATATATTCGAGATGACAGCATCTTGATTTCGGTCTTGTATATATTATCTTGCTGTACTAATTTGTCTTCCAAATGACTGAGTTTGGTTTCTTGATTCGTGTTTTGATGTGACGAAAGTAAGAATTCATTACGCATATCAGTTAGGTCAGCCTCCATGTTACAAATCAAGGTCGTTAAAGCAGCGAGAGAGTTCTTATTGCGGGCTAACAAATATTTTTATCCTCGTGAAGAATCTAAAGAATTCCGTCTCTTCCGGTTTGAATTTGACTCTTGTGTATGTTGCTTTTGGAGTTTCAAGGATATGTTGATCCAAAACTACAGGCTCTTGGGGTTTTTCATTGACTTGTGAACTTGCAGAGCTTTGCAGGCTCTGTAATTTGTTTTGTTTTCTTTGTATAACATAAAGTGTTGAACATGTTCATGTTATCAAGCATGTCGCGCGTGACCTGTTTCTTCGTTCATTAAGTTCTCTACTTTCATCTGTAATCTGGGAAACTCTATCTTTGCCCATGCCTTGGCACATAACTATTCCTGTTGTTAAGTAGACGTGGATGATTATAAGTAAAATCCTTCGACAGCTTGTACCGTTTCCGCTAGGTCAATATCCTCGCTGGAACGAAATAACTCTGATCCAACTTACGGTAAATTTAAATCTCTGACAGTTTTTAAGAGACTCATAATATTGGTCTTGAAGTGCCTTCACCCAAAATAAAATGTTCTCCTCGGATGTTTTAAATGCAGCACAGCGAGCCGATGGCTTATAGATTCCAATATCTATTTCTTCGAATTTTAGCTTTCCGGATCCTGGCCCCTACTGGCTTCAGGTCGTCGTACGTGTCGTATAATAAAATCACTGGCCATCTGGGTAAAAAACGTGGTCCTTCGGCTCCGACAATAGCGCCAGTTGAAATATCCTGAGCCTGTTGGAAGGCTTTCGCACCAGTGAAGTTAAATAAAACATTAAACTGGCTTACATTTGAGAGATGAGACTCCAAATTAGAGAGAAAGTTGCTCGCGGGTCCTCCGCCATCTTGCTTTACTGTAATTATGTAAATAAATTAACCTGGCGTTTGTTGCATGATCAGCACAGTGCAATCTGATTGGTGTGAATTTGACCTTTAACGCATGCGCAGAAATTTTGCGACACCCAACAAAAAAAAAATTACGACTTGCATTTTAAGACTCGGTGCTGCCACAGGCAGCCCGAGTAATTAGCGAATAATAATAATAATAAAATGAATACATTTTTCTATGAAATGGTGGACACTCTTCAGTCTGACACCCCTCACAGACTCTTTCACCCCTAACAGACCCTGCCACCTCTAACAGACCCTGACACCTCTGACAGACCCTGACACCCTTAATAAACCCTGACACCCCTGACAGACCCTGATACCCCTACACAGACCCTGACACCCCTGACAGACCCTGACAGACCATGACACCCCTGACAGACCCTGACAGACCATGACACCCCTGACAGACCCTGCCACCCCTAACAGACCCTGACACCCCTGACAGACCGTGACAGAACCTAAGAAACCCTGACAGACCATGAAGGATTTCAAATGAAAGTGTATTTCATCTTCAATCTCATGTGGCCCGAGTGAAAGCCCAGATGGGCTCTTGTTTAATTTAGTCTCAACCATAGGATAATCGAGACAGGTGCCCATTAAAGAGAGAAATTGCAATGATCGTCAGGAAAAATTACAGAGTTAAATGCTACAACTAAAAAAGGAAAGGAAAGATGTCCCATTAAACACTAATAGATGTACTTCGATAGATAATACATAATAAAACTAATAGATAATTAATAATGGCAATTTACTGAACAGCAGCTTTAATAATCAATAATTATCTGTTGCTTTAGTTTCTTTTTAAAAGAAAATCTGCAAAGAGTTTTAAAAGATTCATCAATAGCATTTCAGATCTTAGTACCTGCAAATCTGATACTAAATTTACCATAGTTTGTACGAACTGATGGAAGAGAAAAGGTTGATCTAGAAATTTATAAGCGTGTAATATAGTTGTGCCGGCTACTTAATGAGCTGAAAAAGTCATTAAAACTGCCTGGAAGATTGCCATTATTAAACTGATGTATGAATAATGCTGTATTAAGATAAACAATATCTGATAATTTTAATAAATTCAATTTCTTAAACAGAGGAGAGGTATGTGCACGATAATCAGAAAAAGTAATAATTCGAACAGTTTTCTTTTGCAATGTAACTAAGGGCAATAAATTAGATTGATATGTATTTCCCCATACTAGAACACCATACGCAAGAAAAGGGAAGATAATAGTATAGTACAGTAGTACAGGTTTCAATGGGGACAAAATGACGAAGTTTTAATAACATGCCAATACTCCTAGAATTTTTTTTAGATAACTCTTGTACATGTTCTTTCCAATTTAGATGAAAGGTGGAAATCTATCTTAGGAGCACAATTGCTAAAGTCATTGATGTATATAAGGAATAACAGTGGACCCAAAACCGACCATGTAGAACACCACAAGTGATGGGCTTTAGATCAGATGACATGTTTCCAAACTGTGATCTATTGGTAAAGTAAGAACAGAACCAGTCCCTCGCTACACCCTTATTCCATAATATTCAGGTTTACGAATCAAAATTTCATGATTCACGGCCTTACTAAGGTCTAGAAAAATACCACAAGAGTAAAGCTTCTTTTCTATAGCATTCTGGATTTTGTCTGAAATGAGGAGTATAGCATTGACAGTAGAATGACTGGAACGAAACCCGAATTGGCCATTATAAAATATGTTGTTTTTCTCAAAGAAATTTATCAGTCTGTTATACATTAACTTTTCAAGAATTTTGTTAAAGACGGAAAGTAAAGAAATAGGACGGTAATTAGACGTAATAGCTTTGGGACCTTTCTTATATATTGGAATAACTCTAGCTATTTTCAACTTATTAGGTACCACACCAGAAGAGAAGGAACAATTAAACAGATATGTCAGTGGTCCAGACATAAGGTTTATAGAAATTTAAGCAACTTAGTAGGAATACTAAAAGACTAACAGATTTGGATGCATTTCCTCTTCAATCTCACTACCAGTAGCTGGAAACAAAACAAAGCTATTATATTTGTCAATAGGGTAGTGACGACTGGAATGGTGGTAGCTAAATCAGAGCCTACACTTGCAAAATAACTGTTGAAGGCATTAGCGATGCTTTGCTTTGCTTATCGGTTACTTTGGAATTTCCTAGTTCTAAAGTACTAGGGGTATAGAATGCCGCTTTTTTCAGACTTACTTGCTTAATGCCCTTCCAATTGTCTCTTTGTTGTTGTTATTTGCAGCAAAATATTTACTGTAGTATATTTTTTTGCTAATAAGTAGCAAATGCTTAAGCTTGTTTCTATAATGTCTAAATTTATACAGATAATAATCATTTTTTGAACTTAGATATATGACTTGTAGGTCATGTTTTTCTTAGCAATAGAGATCCTAATGCCCTAATAGCTATCCAGGGTTTAGCTTGTAGCTTTGACTCTCTCTTAGAACGTTTCTTAAGGGGAACATGTTTGTCGATAACTTCAGATATTTTAGCATGGAAAGACTCAAAAATAGAATTTACATCTGGATCTACAGAAAAGACATCTTCCCAGTTAATTGACTGAGCCTCACTTAAGAGCTCATCCTCAATAAGACTGGAATAGTCTCTCTTGTAAGTAACAGATCTACGCGAGGTGCATGACAGCTCATTAATAATTAAAAAATTAGGAAGGTGATCGGTCAAGTCACAGCAATTTTCCACTGATAGTCTGATGTTCGATAAAATTGAAAAAATGCAGACAGAAATGTTTAATAAAATTGTATAAGAGCGTTTTCGGAAAAAAATGGGTTGAATATTTTCGTTAAAAAAAATAACAATTCGCCTTACTTCCTGTTTAGTTGTCGAAAACTGTTTTTTCCGAACCAATTAAAGCGATGTTTTTAGCATATTTCATACCTGTGGCATAGGACTACTTCCCAAGAAAAATTAATTACATTTGCTTTATTCGATTTCGGTTTATGGAATCATAAGTAATGTAATAAATATGCTCATTTTATTCAAAATAGTAACGTATTTGCTAAGGAAGCTGTAATTCGAAAAATAGTCTATAAATATTGTTTTTAAATCTTTTCACCTGAAATTTAACATGTACTACCCTGGCCCTGTAAATTTCAAGAGCATTGAATCATTTGAAGGGCGCGGAATAAAAACAGGGAATTTTGTTACATTGATCTACGCAAGCTTCATTGCTGTATCATTTTGTTGATAGCTTGTGTCTTCCCGAAATTTCTCTTTTGTCTAGATTCTACATACTTGTGTGCTTTTGAACTAAGAAGTTTACCATACACGCCTGCTACGCCTCGCTACTGCCAGAACGGAACTTTGCAGTCTTGAAGTCCTTCGTTCAGACTACAAGGGACACTAGGTCGTTTTAAGAGTTTAGGTCTAGATTTCGAGAAAATTGATGATATGTAAAATACATGACGTCAACGCTGTGTTGCTATGGTAACACTGATGTCAAACAAACCTACATTTTTGGAAAGTTTATTCTATTTCTAGTAAATGGGTGAAGTGGCTAGCCCGGCCGAGCTTTGACAGTGGAGTATCAGCCGTTCAAAGCGGGTATAGTGCGTCCCTGGAAAATCCAGGCGAGCCACCTTCACATATATTGCTTTTAGGTGTTTATGTTTTTTTAATTTGATTTATCTTTGAAGCCGAGTCTAAGCCGCAGTCGTTTTATCCGTTAAACATTTCTTAACAAATTAAACACATTTGGGCTCAAAAGCATCTTTCAGATGTACTTTGTTCAGAAAACGTATTAAAATTTGATAAAACCTTTTCAGAGTTGAGAACGAGCCCCTCAAAGACCTGGGCGCCGCCATTTTGTTGACATTAATTCCTGTGACGTTTTTTACGTCACTTCGTCCCACCGGAGTGTTGCGGCTAACTTGTACTTGTAGCGACTTGTTTTCTTTGTAGAATTTTCACACGCTCGGAATTAGAGTAGATTTTCATCGATATGGCAGAGCAATTTCGTACTAGAACAAAAATATGATGAAGACGATCTTGTGAGAGAAGTTCAGAAGATTGGGAGGACGAGGAAAAGCATGTGGAAGGCGAGAATATCAGACGAACAACAAAAGGCGACTACCGAGCTAGTGCTATAAAGATTCGCTGTGTTTTTGTATGGAACTTGTCAGCCTTAAACACAAGAGTAAAGGTAGATTATTACAATATTGATATCGGCATAGCAATCGAAACTTGTTTAATTTGACCCAGAGAGATAATCAGGGTGTAGCAAGCCACATAATTTTAATTTCGTTTACCTAACTGATGTGTTGTGAATCAGCGCGCGCGCCACATGCCGGCTTGATCGCGCCAATGCTTTCGCACAATTTAATAAGGGAATGGAATTATATTTGCCATACAATTGCTCCCAGTGTCTCGTTCGTGTGTCATTGCATATATTCTGCTATGTTGGGCTAGTTATGATCGGTTTTTACAGGGAGGTTTTAACTTTTCAGGTGTTTCGTTTCAGTTGCACAAAGCCATTCAGTCAGTACAGATCGAACCGGATAACTCGCAAATTATATAGTTCCAATAATACATAAGTTTCGAATCCAATGCCAATATCAATATTGTCATAATGTACCTTAGTCTTGCGTTTAAGGCTGACAGGTTCCATACAAAAAACACAGCGAATCTTTAAATCATAGCACAACACCAGTATAGCACTACTCCACTAGCTCGGTAGTCGCCTGTTGTTGTTGTTGTTGTTGTGTGGATACCGCTAACGATAATCAAACACGCAAAATACAGTGGCCACTTGAACAGTGGCTGCTGCGAAAACTACTTCAGATAACATCAATATCTAATGCGCATGCCTGTAAACTAGACATAACTTCCAAAGACCAGATTTATGGCGGGCTGGATTTATTAACAGGAAAGGCATTTGTAAGGTTCGCATTTCTTACCCCAAATTTGCAACCAATATGTTGTGTTCGTCGTGTTTACCACCCAAACTAAGATTTTAAAGCTGCAACTTCATTCAAGCCAATTCTAATGGGGAGGGTACCGTTGTTAACGGCAACTGCATAGAATTTTCCACCCCTCCCCCCTCAGTTTTGCAAGGTTCGCATTTCTTACCCCAAATTTGCAACCAATATGTTGTGTTCGTCGTGTTTACTGCCGAAACTAAGATTTTAACGCTGCAACTTTATTTAATCCAGTTCTGGACTCGGAAATAGCAAATGAAACCGTCCCAGCATGCTTTGCGGCCAAAACGGAAAGGGCGATAGATTTTTACGGGTAGAAAGGAACGTCGTAGAGACATGGGGTTTTCACCAAAATGTTACCCATGGAAAACTGCAGGGGGTCTTCTTAATTTGGTTGACATTAAAGTTCAGGGGAGGAAATGACAGCCAAAATAAAATTTCAAAATGGCTTAACTCCCCCTGAACTTCATTTGCGCGAGTAATACATCAAAAATTTAATCTCGCTCGGCGAAATTACATCAGATAGGATGGTGTTTATTTCTCCTAATTATGTGCAACATACCAAACATTAAGCCATGAATTACAAATATTCCCTACCCCACCCCCTGGAAATGGAATACCCATTTATTTTTGCAAAATGTCTCGGGAATGTCATTCATGATGAAACTGATCGGTTTTTAAGTTTTCATGTTCAATACCGAATGACAGAATTGACATTAAACAGTTGCCCAGGCCCCGCTCGGCCAAGCAAAAAGCTACAAAAACCGCCTTAACCCCCCTGAACTTTATTTCCGCGAGTAATACATCAAAAATTCGATCTAGTTGGGCGAAACTACATAGGATAGGCTGGTTTTTACGTCTTTAACTATTCGCTACATACCAAACATTAATTAATTAATTGTATTATTTCTATGATTATCGTTAGGAATTATTATTATTATTATTATTATTATTAAATACTACTGCTGCGTATTACAGATTTGGTTTTTCATCCCATTTTGATACAAACCAGGTCAAAACCTGAACGAAAAATAATTTCAAAATTCCCCCGACACAGTATTTGAGAACGGCTGTTTTCTACGACTCGTGAAAATTTTAGGAAACTTGGACAAAACGCGAAAAGGCTGGACTTAGCTTCAACAAAGTTCTGCATGTTTTTGGCCGAAAAGAAGATCCGAGAGATAATGTTTTTTTCGATTCATTTCAGGGTTGACTATCAAAGAAGTCTCTCAGTGTTCAGTCTCAGCCGATTCTGAAAATGCATGCAGAACCGCAGAGAAAGCTTAATACAGTTTACCGATGCTCGATACTTCTACAGAAAATAGCTAGCTATAGTGTCGATTCCAGTTTAATTTCAAGAAGAAACAATATTTTAGGAGTACAGAAAAATGGCACCACAGTAAGCAAACAGGGAAAACCATCGAAGCACTGCTCAATCCACACCATGTACACGGTAGACTCTAATTTCATCGCACTGAAACATTACAAAACCGGCAAACCTTAGCTTCTTGCATTGAACTCTCTTTAAATGTTTGGCCCATTGAAGATAACAAAACTTTATTGCTTCATTATTTGTGGACTTTCGATCGTCGATGATTCTAACTACTTGGAACTTGAGTATAAAAACCCTCCAGCCATATTTTCTGCTTCTCATTTTAAACGGCACCAAGAACGATCTACTTTTGCGCAATGCATTATAAACGTAAAAATCTTTATGAACGAAAAGCACGATAGCGAGAAAATAACAGCCCAGTGAATAGACAAACATGGCGCGAAATACAGTGTTTGTATGGGAATTCGATGCCAAATAAAATCCGTAAAATCGAATTTCTGAAATATTCTTCAATACAAACTTAAGATACCAGGTAAAACACTAACTGATCGGAATTTGAGGGATATAGCTATGTTGGGAAGCGTGCAATCGTGTGACAGCACCTGTCACGCATTTTTCGCACCTTTTTTAATCTGGAATCAGAAACTCGCATTTTCAAGGCTTTTAAAAATATATATATATTTGCAATTTTGAAAAAAACGTATTTTTGAAACTTTTCCATCTTGAACCTTGTTGCACCCTCGAGTGTAATAATTACCCTCAAGTGTAATAAAACCCTCAAGTGTAATAAGGATTTACCCTCAAGTGTAATAAGGCTTTACCCTCAAGTGTAATAAGGCTTTACCCTCAAGTGTAACAAGGGTTTGGCCCATGTGTAATAAGGGTTTCACCAAAAAAGGTATTACATTGTTACATTGACAATGTGGCGAATGAGCGCGGCAATTTATCATGTGGCCAATTTGACATTCATTGTGTTTGTAACACAGTATGAGCCAGCCAGTTGATCAATTTGAACATTCCTCCGAATGTAGTACCTATATATGTGATGCCATGACTTAAGGGAAATTAGTGCAGGAGTAGTATAGCCGGAGACAAAATGATACCACCTCCCTAGGGACCCCGCCGGCGCGCCTCCCCAAGGGAATCCGTCGGCGCCGCGGCGTAGATAAAGAATTGGCAATTGTTATCTACGCAAACGCACCGCGGCGTACATAAAGAAATGGGGCAATTCTGTATGTAAGCAAACGGGCGTTCGTTTACACAAAGAATTGGGGCAATTCTGAATGTAAGCAAACGGGCGTTCGTTTTCACAAAGAATTGGCACTCAAGCACATAAGGCTGGCCTATCCAGCCAGTTATACCACAAGGTCATTTGAACAGAGGTGTCCTGAGCAGTATATCGCAGCATGGGCGTACGTGCAAATAATCGTTGTGCGTACACAAAAATAAAGGAAGCAAAACTGGTGCGCCACGCGCCGCCAGAACCCCTTTAGAGCGAGTGCTCTATCGCAAGACTTTCAATCCATCGAGTGCCAATCCTGGGGAAACGCTGTATGTCACGGTGCCCAAGCTGGGAGAAAACATGACCCTTGTACCCGCCAGCTTGGGGCTCCTGGCCGATCTCACCCTCGCGGGAGGGAAGCACGCCAACAACCACGTTGTTGCCAACGTCGCTCGCTGCCTGGTCTCGCGCCGGGTCATCAAAATGGGCACGGAGGTGCTGGAGGACACTGCGAGGCCCGATCTCCTGGAAACGTATGCAGACTTGTTTCTTTCTATCAAGGAGCGGGAGGGTCGGGTAGCCCAAGGCATTCAGTCGGCCAACATCTCTAAGCTTCGCTCGGGCGCCGGCGACGCCAGCACCAGTAGTGCGGCCGACAACGCGGTACTGGCCGCATACGCCAGTAAGTATCGGATACCCTTAGACTACGACATCATTACCGGACACGGCGTCCTATATCCGCACGGTCTTAGCGACAGCATCTCCTTTGAACTTACCCTGGCCCCTGCAACAGACGTGATCGTGGGATCCCACCCCACCAAGATAGGCACGTACAAACTCCGATCTCCAGCTCGAGTACGAAGTTATCGAAGACTCCGGGCTCGCGGCCTCCACCGCTGGGGTGTACACCGCCGGCACAGCCTTCCTATACAGCCACGCGGTGCATTACAAGACCCTTCCAATTGACCGGGCAACCAATACGCTGGTGTCTGAGACCATTAACGTCCCGCGCCGCTCCTTTACTGGATTGCTCCTCCTATTCACAGCTCGACATACCGCAGGCACTCGAGACAGCGAGCAATTCGTGAACCCAGGCGTCACCAAGGTCGAGGCTGATGTAAACGGTGTTCTTAACGCCCTATTCCCCACGGGGCTGCTGCCACGAGACCTCTGGGAGTCCGCGAAGGGGTGGTTTTGCCACGGCGCCGATGTGGGGACCACGGACATGACCCCCGCCAAGTTCTTCGAGAATCGCTTTGCCGTCCTGATTGATTGCCGCACGGCGAAGGAAAATACAGTCCACGGCGATGGGCTGGCCCAGATTGGCAGCGGCAAGGATATCAACATCCGTCTGCACCGTTCGGGGGGCACCGGGACAGTTAATTGCCATGTGTACGTCCTGGCCGACGCCCAACTCACGGTGTTGAACGGGGGGCTCCAGTCTGTTACATACTAACCGCGCAGCGCTGCCGATACCAAGCGGTAGCATGGACTCGCTCAAACAGCACACCCCCTTCAACGCCTTGATAGTGGGCCCCACGAATAGCGGCAAAACCCAGTGGCTCGTTGACAATCTCCGAGGCCCCTTCCGCGGCAAGTTTGACTATATAGTCCTCGTGCCCCACGTATGCCCACAACAAGACCTATAGGGGTTTCGCCCGTGGAGACCCCCGCTTTTATGTGATCTCGCCCCCGCAGGATGCTATCGACGCCGCGCTGCGCGTATGCGCTTGCGTTTTCGAAAGCACCAACACGCTGGCGAATCTGGATGACTGTGCCGCCAGCAAGGATGTCAAACGGCGGACGGACAAGCTTGTCGACCTGGCCTTCTCGGCGCGCCACGGGGGGCTTTCCGTCTGGGTGCTCACCCAACAGCTCACGAGCATCTGCAAACCCTTTCGTGAGAACGTGGCCACAGTCGTTGCCTTTCACACCGCCTCGCAGGGCACCGTCAAGACCCTCTTCGAGGACTACGGCGGAGGTCAGGTGGGATGAGAAAGAGACGCTGGCCTTGGAGCTCCGGGAGCACAAGTACTCGCGCATATGCTTTTGTTTACGACATCCCTTTGAGGTCGTATTTGAGATACCAGCGCCCAGTGCATATATGCATATATAGACACCCACATGGAGGCCGAAATCGCAGCACTTTTAGGGAAGGACATCAGTCCGCCCCCCTCCCTCCCCCCCAGGCCGAGGTCGCCGCAGCGGTAACCGCGAGTGACAGTGTGGCTGACCACCGCGAGACCCTCTCCATCCTGGCCGCAACGGGCACTACGAAGGAGTACCTGGGGCAGTCGCTTTCTCTAGGAGACATTGCTAGGTTGTCGGAGAAGGATGTGGAGCGACTACATAGGAGATATCAGGCGGTCGTAGCTCAGCAGGCAACGAGTTGTCTGGTCAATGGAGCAATACGGCTAGCAACGCGCGCAGTCGGGTGGCTAGTTCCCCTAGACGATCAACAAGCCCTGCTCAAGGACCTGCAAGAGGACCCCTTAGTTCGCCACGAAATATCTGCTGTGGCCGGCCTGTTGTCACTGCGGGCTGGGCGCTTCGTGGCCCTAGCTAGCGCCTTGTTCCACTTAGCCAACTACGTAGTAATAGCTGACACAGCGAGTGAACCTCCTATTGAAGGCTTGCAGCCCGAGGTAGACATACGAGATGGAGGAAGTGGATCAAATCACTGCGGACCCCCCGACGACCCGCATCAGGGTTAAGGACCCAAGGCGGGTAGCCGCAGGGAAGGCGCTAGCGGTATCAAACAAACTAGCCTGAGAGGCCCTTGCCCGCGAAGAGGCTCGCGAAAGGGAGGAGGCTCTCGCCCACAAAAGTGAAGAAGCCGCGGCGCTTGAGCGCATGCCTGCGGCCGACTTGGAAACTACCAGTGTGCATCGTGGCCGTTGCGGGGGCGCCTCTGCAGGCCTGCTTGAAAGGGTGTCCACCACAACGGTCCTGTCCGCGATCGGCGTAGGGGCGGCCCTGGTGGGACTGTGGTATCAGGTGCGGCACCGTCTACGGAACTGTTGTAGCCCTAACCTTCCAGCAGCGTCAACCCGCCGCGAGGCTGCAGCTGCAGAGTCGCTCTCGCAACGACAAGTTCCCGCAACGACAAGGCCCCCGCCGGCCCCTATGGAGTAAGTAGGTAGGTAGCTACCTAATTGAAGCTTGACCTGTTCCACGTTATACGTAGCTATGACGGAAAGCAAGCTCGTGAAAGCCGTGCTCGACGCCTCCGTTCTGACTGGACTCGCCGCAGGTATTGGTTGGATTGCGAAGAAGGTGGTGAAGGAGCCAATGACTAGCGACCCCTCGACAAGCATTCTCAACTACGTGAAGTGGACTACCGTGTTGGCCGGAAGCATAGCAGCTAAGGAATACCTTGAGGACAAAAAGCTCCTCCCTAAGAAGCCGTAGGTGCTACAATGGCCAGCATTGTAATGCTGATAGGTGGGGCAATCCTTAACGCTACGGCCTTTGTGGGTGGCAGCTACCTCGCCCGTGCGGTCTCCGGAAAGGGACCCGATGCGATCGCAGCTGAGAGAAAACGTCACGACTTGGCAATCGAAAAATATCAAGCTGATTGGGCGACATTCCAAGAAAACCGCGAGAAGCTGGCCGACTGGGTTGCCGAGCAATCTCGTCTTCAGCGCCACGCCGAAGAGGACTTGGAAAATACGGACCGTGTTCTCTAGCTATACAACACGGCCCACGTGGGGTTACACCGCATCGCTTTGAAGGAGCCCCACTTCTCCGCCTACTATCGCCCCTCGGGCGCCCAAAAAAACAGGTGAGCTGGTCTATGTCGGCGGTGGGATGCTTGCCATTGGCTACGCCGCTAGCCGGTGGCTTTAGATAAAAAAAAAACACTTTTTTTTGTAACTGTCGTACATAGCTATGGGATTGGCGGAAGAGTTATACTGCGCAATGCACGGAGTGGCTGCAGCGGCGAAGCGCGAGTGCGACAAGCTCTGTGGCCTCCGGACCCTTGGAGAAATTGCAAACCGAAACCTAGAACTGTGGCGCGGCGACGTGGCGAACCTCCAGCAGTTTGCATATGGGGTGCTTGAGGGACACACTGATCTCCGCTCGACTGCGCAGCTGCCAGAAGACGTTGCACACGCGTGTCGGAGACTCATCATTCTCCTTGAATATATAGCAAAGCTATAAGTGTAACAATAGGATCACTAGGAGTATGGTAGCTCAAATAACTACTGCCACACGGGTAGGAAACAGATCCAGAGATCCACTGAAGTTTATTTTCACGAGTACAACAACCAGCAACCAGAACACGAGGTTTTGTAATCTAACCTTCGGCTGTCTAGGTTTACATGTGACGTCATACATTCCCAGACTGTCTTGCTCAACATTGTAACATAATACATTCGAATACTAATGAAACTAGAGTAACATAACATATACACTGCTACACATTCCCCTCTACTGAGGAACTTCGTCCCGAAGTTTAATAGAACAGAGCAGTTCATTAACGCTTGTCTCTCCACCTGCCGCTTTTCTTTTAGTTCTCGCCTCTCGTACGGTTCAACACTCAAACGCTTGTTTCTAGCAGTACTGATGCCTTATGTGACCATGCAGGATCGCATATCAGCCGATCAGGAGGTTTTGCTAGGCGCTTGGGCCTAGTACTTGGAGCATGCCCTTCTTCACTCTGGGCCAGTCCACCATCCACTGCATCTTCGCCGTCTGCTTCAATCGTCTTTATTTAACCACGCTAGCCCCAACAACGATAAAAGCTGATTTCCATGAGGGGCGTGTCATGAAATTACAATTACTAAATATAAATTACTGATATAAACTAATACAATGGATAAAAATATTTTAAAATCGTATATAATATAAACCAATTGTCTACAGTCTATCGGTAAAGGCTCTGTATGATCGGCTAATAAAGATAACTATGAAATTTATCAGAAAATTTGGAAAAAGAGTCGCAGTCTCTTAAATCACTCGGCAAGGCATTCCATGTTTTTGCTCCATCGTAGCTCCAACTTTTCTTTAGAAACTCAGTGCTTCAATACCATCAGGAGGTTCTCCGTCCGGCATCTGGGGCCCATTCATAGTAATCTCTCCAGTCCCCGAGCCAGCTCCTTCTGATTCCTGGGCAACAATGTTCGGTGGGATGAATGGATTAGCATCAGGGTTCAGCCCCTGTACTAAGTCAGTGTCCTCTGTTTGGCTTGCTTGCACTGTTTGCTTCAGGATCGTCTGCACTTAGATTCTCTACTTCGTAACACTGGTCTTTACCCAGGGCTGGGCCTTCCAGCTGTCTCTGTGGAGCTGCAGCTCTTTGGTGACGCGGTCTTGGTTCTTGATCCTGTACCCGATATGGCAGCAAAATGTTCCGATGGAGAACCCGTTCTCGACCCCCACTTTCTCGTTGTACTACATACACTGGTAGTTCTCCGACACGACGGATAACAGTGTATGGTGTGTCCTCCCACCGATCTTGCAACTTGTGCTTCCCTCTGGGACTCAGATTCCTTACCAACACACGGTCACATCATACCAAGGAGGGTTCTGTTGAAACGTTCCGTCTGTCCGTTTCCCTGAGGGTGGTAGGGTGTTGTCCTTGTCTTGTCGATGTTCGCGAGCCTGCATAGATCCTTAATGAGGCGTGACTCAAAATATTTCTCTTGATCAGAGTGTAGTCGCTGGAGAAATCCATAGCTGACAAACAATTTCTCCCACAACACCTTCGCAACAGTTGTAGCCTTCTGATTACGAGTGGGAAACGCGCAAGCATACTTCGTGAAACTGTCCGTTGCGACGAGGATGTGTTCATATCCTCCTTTTCCTTTTTCTAACGAAAGAAAATCAATGCTGAGCAATTCCATCGGTGACGAGGCAAGTATTGGGACTATAGGTGCACGTGGAGGGTCAGGGGCCTTGCGCTTGATACAACGTTCACAATTGTCGATGTATAACGACACGTCACCAGCCATGCCAGGCCAGAAGAACCGCTGACGGACCAGGTCGAGAGTCTTTTCCTTGCCTAGGTGCCCGTTATTATGGTGGAGACCCTGGAGTGCACGCTGTCTAAGGTTCGTGGGGAGCACCAGCTGACGACATTCCTGACCATCGACAATTCGACCACGAAACAACACCCCATCATACAAAATGAGGCGGTCTCTCTCTCTCAACATCTTAGTTACTGCTTGGTCCGCTGCTTTGTCGCCAGTTTTCTCTGCATTACATCTTTGTTGTACAGCACTAATTACCCTCTGTATGACTAAGTCTTCTTGTTGAAGTCTTGTCCATTCAACAGGGGTGACAGCCAGTTGGGGATCCGTTTGCTGTGATGATGGAGGAGGCGCCGGAAGCTCAGATGATGTCCTTTCCTGCATGTTCACCGCCTCTGGGGTATAGGACTTGTATGGCATGTACTCCGATTTAACCATGTGGTAATCACAGATGGCTTGAAATTCTTCCGATGAGCAGACATTCGGTGCTTGTTCTGAGGGAAGCAATCTGGCCAGGAATGGCTTAATGTACTCTTCGTCCGGCAGCTCCGAGGAAGTGTCTGGATTCTGTGTGTGTGGCATCCTAGACAGACCGTCTGCATCCCCACATGACTTCCCCGGCCGATAAGTAATGGTAAAATCGAAGGTGGGCAAACTGGAGAGCCAGCGGTGGTCGGCTGCACTAAGCCTAGCAGACGTCAGAAGGTACGTCAATGGGTTGCTGTCAGTTACCACGTGAAACGTTTGACCATATAAGTAGGGGTGGAATTTCTCGGTGACAGCCCACTTGAGGGCAAGGAACTCACGACGATAAGCACAGTACCTCCTTTCCGTCGTTGACAGGGACCTGCTTCCATAAGCAACGACTCGGGGTTTGCCATCATGCACCTGATACAGAGCCGCACGAACACCTTCACCCGACGCATCTGTATGTGATACAAAGGGTTTACTAAAATCTGGGAAAGCAAGAATAGGGGAAGAGGATAGCTTGCTTATCAATGTTTCAAATGCAGTTTGGCATTTAGCCGTCCATTCGAACATTCGGCTTGACTTTACATTTGAGGCTTTTGGGGCCGGGTTCCTCGCTAACTCGTGAAGCGGTTCCGCAGTTACTGCAAACCGTTCTATGAATGACCGGTAGTACCGAGCAAATCCCAGAAATGTTTGCACCTCTTTACAATTACTTGGCGGGTGTTCAAGCCATTCCAACAACACATATCTTCTCGGGATCTGGTCCTACCCCTTCCCTTGTCACAACATGTCCTAAATATGTCAGTTCTGTCTGAAAAAACTTGCACTTGGAGGGTTTCAATTTCAATCCATACTCGCTTAGTCGTTGTAAGACAGCTTTTAGTCGGTCAAGCATTTCTTCAAAACTTCTAGCAAAGACGATAACATCATCTAAATACACCAAGCAAATCTTCAGATTCAAGCCAGCTAGACACCGTTCCATTAGTCGTTGGAATGTTGCTGGAGCGTTTGTAAGGCCAAACGGCATCCGATTGTATTCGAACAGCCCGAAGGGTGTGGTCATCGCTGTTTTTTGCTTGTCTGCTTCCTCAACCTCCACTTGTAGATACCCACTTTGCAGGTCAAGAGAACAAAACCATTTGGAACCCTGGAGAGATTCCAGAGTCTCGGTTATTCGGGGGATTGGGTACGAGTCTCTAACTGTCTTTGCATTAAGACGACGGAAGTCCACACACACTCGTAAACTACCATCCTTTTTTCGAACGAGCACAACTGGGAATGCATATGGACTGCTTGATTCACGGATGGTCCCTGTCTCTAGTAGGTCCTCAACAGCTGCCCTAAACTCTTCTAGCTGCCCAGGGGGAACCCTTCTATGTGACTGGCGAAATGGGACATCGTCAGTTAGTGTTAATCTATGTTTCACCTCGTTGGTACATCCCAGATCCCTCTTGTTCCTTGCAAAAGCATGCGACATCCGGGCGAGCATTGCTTTCACCTCCCCTTTTTGGTCTATTGTTATTGGGTTGTCATCAAGATTAACCTCTACTCCTGCGGTCTGCAAATCACCACTACATTTTTCTGACTGACCTCCACTATGGCAATGAACTACTTCCTGGGCAAGTTGGGCGGTAGCTATAACACTCTTTGCGGGTAAAGTTATCGACTGAGACGAATTGTTAGTTAGTTCTTGATACTTAAGCCGGGAACACAGCGAGTACGTCCCCATAAACACACCGTTTCCTGTGAACCAATTGTGATGGGATGGCGGGACACACATTTGATATTCATTTTGCCCTCCTTTTGCTCCCCAAGCACCTTGTTGTGATATTTCAGACACCTGTACGTGCACATCCATGCAGATGATAGTTCGGTATATTGAGTAAATGTTCTCCCTTGCAACCGCTGGCAGCTCTCCTTACACCGTGTGGCCAGGTTGGTTCCAATAACAAATGGTACCCTCGAATTATACTCATTGTCTGCTACAACTAATGCAAGTGTTTCGAACCTTTCGTTGGTTCCCATCTCATTTGCTGGGAAATGGAACACGACAGAAATATACCCTATAAATGGTACATCTTGCCCTCCAGTACCAACGACACGGATCAGATCGCTTATCGGCTTCACACTCGATTTCCTAGAATACATTTGTAAAATGACTCTGATACTGAAGTAACCTGGCTTCCTGTGTCAAGTAGCGCTAAACCTTCATTCCCATCTACATAAGCTATACATTCATTCGTATCGCCCACTAGCGCATCCAATACTTCTCGATCTGCAGGGTGGGGCCCTTGGGAAGGATTTAAGACCTCTGGTTGCCCCATGGCAGAGATCTCTGTCCGTTTCCCTGCATCCTACGCTGTGGGGTATTCCGACAACCTATTGAGATGTGTCCAGGTTGCCCGCACCTGTAGCACACAGGTCGGTCAGCGCCAAACCCCTCGGGTGGATCTTGATTGCGACTGGGCAGGTTTGTAGTGGGGCCTCCAGCAGCGGGCCCATCCTGCGCTACAAAACCTGATTTCTTCTCAAAACCGAGACCCTCTTTAATTACCTCCCTTATTTCTCTCCTGTGGAACAGCACGACTGACGACAGTATTCGACCGCGCAAAATGATTGGGGGCCTGGAACGAGGCAAGCTCTTTCTCTCCATACCTGGCCGCCGTAATCAACTCTGAAAAGTTCTTACAAATGTCCTTACGATGGCGGGCTTTATCCTTTATCTCAGCGTTCAACCCGGCCCAAAAGAGCATCCGAAGTTGCTTCTCTACCGCACTATCGTCGGGCAAGAGTTCGGTCTTGCGGATTCGTGCCAACCTTACGATGTTATCAAGCCTCGAAGCAAACGCGGCAACTTCTTCGCCGTCCCGTTGTTTTAGAGTGTACGCCTCGGCCAACAGCTCGTCTCCAGTAGCCGTATCAGCATCGCTATAAAACTGGTCCAGTATCTCAAGTAGCGAATCACACGAAGCACTAAGCCCTAGCCCAACTAATTTCGTTTTAGCCTCCTTGTAGCGATCGGCGATTCTGTTCGGAGATGACTTCGCTGGAATAAATACCACTATGAACGGTTGATTCCACTTCAAATCTCCAGACACGGTAAGATACTCCTTTATCCTTGTTTTGAGCACTACTAAAACCATAAAATGGCGAGAATTGGGGACGTGAAACCACTTGAACGGCGGGCGGTTGTAGGTGTGGCGTGTCGACACTCGCGTTAGATTGCGAATCGTTTCCCTTGTCAACCGATGCAGTCTGTAAACAGATCGCGTCTCTCCATCGAGCACCACGTCACAACTGTACTTTAAGAACGACTCCAGCCGTCTTAAAGTGTTCGAGGGGAGACTTGTATTTCTCCGAATACTTCTTGCATAGATCCTCGAGGTCAAGGTTGACTTTGCTCTCCTCTCGGCTGGCTTTCAAAATCCCGAGTACTCTCTCTCGTTCCAAAACTATTCTCTCCTCTGTCGTTATCTCCATTTCTGTCCCGTCGGGGGTGCCAAATATGTAACAATAGAATCACTAGGAGTATGGTAGCTCAAATAATTACTGCCACACGGGTAGGAAACAGATCCAGAGATCCACTGAAGTTTATTTTCACGAGTACAACAACCAGCAACCAGAACACGAGGTTTTGTAATCTATTCTTCGGCTGTCTAGGTTTACATGTGACGTCATACATTCCCAGACTGTCTTGCTCAACATTGTAACATAATTCATTCGAATACTAATGAAACTAGAGTAACATAACATATACACTGCTACATAAGCAAAGCTATAACGCAATGGATAAGAAGCTCTCTGCCATCTACTACAGCCCTCGAGGGTACTGGAAGGGATTTGCGGCCACCAAGCACCTTGCAGAGGCCGCGAAGGTCCCAGAAGAGGTGGCTCGGGTGTGGCTCGCGAAGCAGACCCTTTGGCAAATATACCTACCCCCACCTCGCTATGTCCCAAGGCCACATTGGAGCGTATCGAAGCCGAACGAAGTCCACCAAGCCGACTTATTGTTTCTACCTCACGATACAGTACGCCGGCGCACTTATAAGTATGCCCTCTCCGTGGTCGATGTGGCTTCTCGATACAAGGAAGCGGAGCCCCTGACCTCGAAACATAGTGGAGAGGTGGCTGCGGCCTTCGAACGAATCTACAAGCGCAGCCCGTTGACGTGGCCAAAGCTGTTGCAGGTCGACCCCGGGCGGGAGTTCATGGGCCGCCTATCCGGAACCTTGGAGCGGCACGGCACCGAGGTTCGCTGAGGCGAGGCGGGCAACCACAGGGCGCCGAGCATCGTAGAGCGAGCGAACCGGACGCTGGCTGAGCGGCTCTACCCACACCAGCACGCGCAGGAGATGGTCTTGGAGTCACAGGGGAGCAGTGAAAGGTCCACAGAGTGGGTCCTGCGACTGCCTGCAGTTCTACAGGCGATGAACAGTGAAGTGACCCGATTAACAGGAAAGGAGCCCTCGAAGGCTGTGGAGGCGCAGCGAGTGGATGCAAAAGCCCCTACGTATTCGCTGGCCGTTGGGCTCGAAGAGGAGCGCTTGCGATTCGATGCTCTCGTTCGATATCTGTATGCGGTCGGGGAGCTGGAGGGCGGTGAAAGACGTAGGGCCACCGATCCTGTGTGGAGTTTAAAGCCGTACGGTATTTCGCGCAATGTGGTGTCTTCGGGCCAGCCTGTGCTGTACTATCTGGCGGAGGGGGCGCCTAAGTGGGGATTCGTTCGTGAAGAGCTGCAGGTGGTGCCGCCGGACACGGAGCTGCCGCCGAAGGGGGTCCTAGTTGTGCCCCGCCGCTAGAGGCCTAGGCTGTATTCGATGGGCTCGGTGTGGATACCGTCTGGAAGGACCCGTCGCTTATCATAGTAGGCCGAAAGCCCAAGCTTCTGCTGTTCTTAGGTCGCCATCCCTTCCGGGGTCAAGCGGAAGCCTCGGTTTTCCGCTCGGTCAAGGCCGCCGTGGAGTGCTGCTTTGAATCGGTTCCACGAGACGTCGTACGCGTTGTGCCGCTTCGACATCCCTTTGGTGGAATATTTTCGCCTGTCATCCGCCTCGACATAATAGGCCTTAGAGCAGAGGGCGATGGCACGCTGCCCTTCAAACTCGAGTTTGAAGAGGCCTGGAGTGCGACTGCTCCACTTGTCCCAGGCTAAACAATCTTTTTGGCAGGCCGCGAACTCCTCACGCAGTTCAGGTCGCACCACTTCCGGTAGGCTGTTACCTGAAAGGGCGATGTACGCGCTGTCCGTATCCATCTGGATGTACTCGAAATCCTGCCGATCGACGTACTTGTCGAGAAAGTTGTAGTAAAACTCGAGCATGCGGAGCTTGGCAAGCTGGTACACAGCGATACCTACTTGAAACGGGCGCTTAATCCGGATCTGGGGTTTCCGACTCGAGATCTCATACGCCGCTCCGATCTCATCGAGATCGTCAAACCATGCTGACCGAAGGGCGCGGTCGACGTTCGTTTGTCGCTCCAGAGCCTCGATCAGCTTACCGTAAGCGCTGTTTCCGAGTAGCTTGAACACGTCTGCCAGAAGGGCTTTGCTCTTGTCCGCATCTCCTGTCCGCCTCGCTTCGGTGACTTGCTCCACGAACCACTCGAAGATCTTCCTTGGTTGATAGTCGATGGTGCGGTAGACGGCGCGCAGCTCCGCCACGTGATCGAGATACCAACGTAGGAGAGGGGCGTAGAGCAGCAGCCTCTTCCCACTCAAGGCCCCTACGAGCTTCTTTCCGTCGGGTCGCTTTCGACCTGTCTCTTCCAGGTAGGCCAGCATTTCGGGGGGGATCGCTTCTTCGGGGATTGGGCGGCCACAACGCTCTGGGAATCTCGATGTCGACCTCTGCTTACCCGAACCACGACCCCGCCCGCAGGCACGCGGCGAGCCCTTCGGCGGAAGGGCCGGGCTCTTCATAGTGCACAACCTTTTCCTTGCCGCAGGGCATGTCGTGGGCCATAGTCGAGAGGTATAGGGCGTTGGCGTCGTAGCCCAGGATCTTGCGGCAGAGTTTGGGTTGTGGTAGCTGATGGCTGCGAATCTTGGACACCCCCGCTTCGTGGTATCGGGTGAACACTATGCTGGGACCTCCCACGACGGCGCCCTTCAGCATGTGACAAGCCTCCTCCTTTGGGGCGTATAGCTCAGCCCCACGCTCTACGCTACCCCGAAGAAGGAACTGTAGGGAGACCCCGGGGATAGACACTGCATCTTTCAACATGTCTACCCCCTTCGCGTGGTTGAAGCTACACATCTTCTCGAGGGCCTCTGGAAACGGGGCCACGTCCAAGTCGTTGTAGTATCGCAGCCAGTCTCGGAAGAAGACCATCTTCTCTTGACGGGAGGTGCGTTTGCAGGCCCGCCACTCGGTGAGGGAAAGGAGGTAGGCCCCCCTTTGCTTCGACCACCACGCAGGGTAGTCAGGCAGTCCGATGTGGTCCAGCTTGTCGGGGCAGTCGAACCACTCGTATGGAAAGAAGCTCTTCTGCAATTTATTTTTTATTTTTTTATATTTATTTTTTTATTTTCCATACAATACATATATACATACAGCCAAAAATACCATAAGGTTGAATAGTTGTGACATTTGTGTGTATTAAGTTACATTTATGTATTAAGCCATTCACTTAATGCTTCCCATTTCTCTTGATGTCTTTTTATATCTTTCTCTGTAATTGCGCATTCTTTTTAGATTTTATGTTTTTCTTTCAAGAGGATAAGAAAACTTTGAAAATTAAAGGATGTTTCTCTAATAAATGAAGTGTACATGTGATATTTAACAATTATCAGTACATGATTTAATAGTTTCGCAGTTTTTGTTTGCTTTATTTTCCCATTCATAATACAAGCTCTATCCGTTTCTATCGTTTCCGAGGTTTGAGTTTGCCAGAAGGTTTTGATACGATGCCAGAAACGTTGAGCTTCTGCACATTCAAAGAAGAGGTGCTCAGGAGTGTGCTTCTCTTTACAAAAGGGGCACTCATTACTATTCTTAATTTTTACTTTAAATAAAAAGTCGTTTGTGGGAAGAATATTGTGATTGATCTTAAACTGAAATAAGCTCTGTTTGATTTCTTTTGTGACCATAAAAGGCAAGGAGTAAATCAGAGAGATATCTGTTTCAGAAAAAACTCGCGATTTAATTATTTTTTCAGCAGTTGGTTTCTTAAATTGTAATTCAACGAGGGTGTTACGGACTTTTCTGGCAGGCATCTTTTCTATATTTGTAAACCAAATTGGGGGGTTGAGTAACGGATCGGGTTCTTCCAGTGAATCCTTCAAACGCTTTTTATGTCTTGATAACATTTATTAGACCTGCAAAGCGTAAAACCTCTGAGTTTTCCATGCCAAATTTTCTTTTAAAGCAGTTGAATGTCAAAGGTTTATTATTTTCGTCAAGGAAATATTTTATGCTATTAATTGTTTTTTGCATACCAAGTCTTGTAAAAAATGGGGTTTGCCACCTACTTGATATTTCTATTATTCCATATTATTTCCGCGTCATTGGAAATGACTGGGTACTGTTTGAACCAAGTATGCCTTATGTCTTGCCAATAGTTGAGAATTTGTTTGTAAAACAAAGGCAAACGGGTAAGCTCTAAGTATTTCGCATCGTACATACATTTTAGCAAAATAGTCCCTCCATATTGTTTTATAGAGTTTAACGGGATTATTTTCCAAGCTGATACCTGTTTATTTGCCAGTCTTCGTAACCAATTTAATTTAACTGCCTTTTCGACGTCTTCAAAATTGATCATGTCCAAGCCGCCTTTTTGTTTTGGACCAGTCCTATAATAGTTGATTTTTTAATCTTAGGTGGTTTATTCTTCCATATGAATGCGTAAGTAGTAGTATCCACTAATTTTGCAAACCCCTCAGGTAATGATAATACAGATGCGTTGTAAACCAATTTTGACAAACCTAAACTATATTAATGCGACCATAAAGAGTAAGGTTTCTTTTTTCCCATATAGTTAGGCACTTTTTGACATTGTCCAGCTTACTATAAAAATTGAGCTTTTCACTTTTATTTTGGTCGTAAGAAAAATACACACCTAAAGCTAAAATAGGTTCTTGGGGCCATTTAAATTCAAAGGACGTCTCCTTTGAACCTTTCAGTTTTCCAAGCCACATTGCTTCTGTTTTGGATGAATTTATTTTTAAGCCCGAAACACGACCGAAATCATCCAGTAATTGGTTGAGATGTTTTATTGACACCGTGTCATTTAGAAAAACAGTTGTATCGTCAGCGTATTGAGTCATTTTGACCTCTTCTCCGTGCACCATAATACCTTTTATGTTTTCGTTGCTTTTTATAGCTAGGGCAAGTATCTCAATAATTAAACGAACAGGAGCCCAGAGAGGGGACACCCCTGCCTTACTCCACGACCTAGATTAAAAAACTCCGAAGCATAGCCATTGTTGAGGATGCAGCTGGAGATATCAGCATAAAATATATTAATCCAATTAATTAAATCTGGCCCAAAGCCGAATTTTTGAAGAACACTAATTAGGTATGACCATTCAATAGTGTCGAAGGCTTTTCTAAAATCCAAAAATAAAGCGATACCTGGTAAGTTATTGTTAACTGTGTAATCCATTAGGTCCGAGATAAGTCTAATGTTTTCTCCGATGTAACGTCCTTTTACATAACCCGTTTGATCAGGATTAATGATATTCGGTAGTCCTCTTTCACAGCGTAGTTCCTAGCGATTATTCGTTCCTTCACACTTGCCTCACCGATATTCAGTAGGGAGCGCATTTGCCTGGAACAGATTACCATCGATACGTACTGATCGTTTGAGGACCTTGGCCTCTTTTCCGGCTTCGCGAGCCTTTATCATAGCCTTGACCAGAACTGCTCTTTCTCTTTGAACTTCTCTGGGATAGTCCTGCGTGATGTATGCGTCTTCAAAACGTATTGAAACGTTCAAAAGGCGCTTCTTGCTGAATACCACATCTCGGTGCTCTCTTGAAATGAAACGCGCAACTTGCACCCATACGCGCTTACCCAGCGGTCGTAAAAGGTGCCGGGGCCGAGGTAGTTCATGACGTCGAGGAAGCGGAATTCGGGGGTGAGGAGGAACATGGTGGAGTTGGCCTTCTTTGCCACCTTTACCTTGACGCACGTGTCGGCAATGGTTTCGACGAAGTGGTTTTGGATGAGGTTCATGTCGTACCGGCCAGAGTTAAACACCAGCACGGGAACCTGGTTGCACCACTCTGTCATTAGCTTCTGCTGATTCTACGGTAAGGTGTCGAAGGCGAAAGTGTCGGTCCTGGGGCAGAACTGCTCGACGACGCCTCGATGGATCGCCTCGGCCCTTCGCTGGAGTTCTTCGACGAAGGTGGACACGAGGTCCTTGGGGTCACGCCGGCAGATGTGGGTCGGCGTGCGGTTCAAAGTGTCGGCCACTGACACGGATATGGGAACGTGTACGTTGTCGAAGGTGAGTCTGTCCGTAGGTAGCCACCCCTTCTCCCCGTTGAGGTAGGCCTCGAAGTCGTACACTATGGCGTGTGGGTAGGAGCTTTGTGTTGGCTGAGGGACGGGCTCGTTACTCTTCTTCGTGGCGCAGCCCCAGGCCTCCACTACAGTTTAGCCTGCCCTGCGTAGGTTTTCCGTCCTTTGACAGGTCTTGCGGTAAAGAGCCCCCGCTTCGGGGGAGCATTTGGGGCAGCCGTGCCAGTAGCATCCGTGGAACTGAAAGACGGTTCGGGAAAGCGGCTCGTAGCCGTCCACAGGGGCTCCTTCGATCCAACGCTCGCCACCATGCCCGCAGGCCGCGTGGTGAATGTGCTGCTGGAGTGTCTCCGCCTCTCTCCGGAGCCAGCGTAGGGCGGCTTTGCTAGCGGTGTTCTCTGGCCAGAAGGCCTTTTTGTAGGCGGAGTGGGGAGCTCTAATCGCTCCCCCGGGGCAGAGGACCTTCGTTTCGCCGCGACTGCAACGATCCGCATGGCGTTGGAGGTTCCGGGCGTTTGTAAACCGTTGTCTGCAGTGATTACAGACGTAAACGTGCCCAAGCTTGGTGACGTTCTTGATGTAGAAGGCGTTGCCCATCGTACACCCCCATCGTCAATACGTGCTCGTAGCGGGCAGCCTGCCGTGTCAAATGCCAGGCGCCGTCCTCTGTGGGTTCGTACACCCGAATGCCTACCCCGAAGTGTAGCTCAACCTTCTCCAGCTGGTCCAACGAAGTCTTGGGGACGTCGGGCGTAGGTTGTGCTCGGCGGTAGAAGTCCTGGGCGAGTTCTCGGGCTCTGGCGGTGCACCTATCCTTCCGTGCTCCCAGGTGCACAGCAAGGCACCACCAAAGACAGAGGTTGTCGTTGTGCTGGTCGAGAGCAAACATCCCCTTCTTCTGCCGAAGCCAGTTGGGAAGTGGGCCTGTTCTCAACAGTGGCTGGTGATCGAGCACGACTTTGACGTCCACGTGGATCCAACGCACAAACCCCCACTGGGTGTTGGGGGCGCTCGATGTTGTCGGGATTAAGGCGGGCTCTCTCCTTGTCGGCAACCCACTCTGCCTCGCCTCTAATATTTATCCATGGGGAACCTGTGACTGTCTTGGAGAAGAGCATTACGCGCCCATCGGTGACGTTGTTACGCGACACTAGGTTTAGTAAAGAGAAATAATTATGAATTCAGAGGTCGAATGTTGAACGATGATAATTAGCATTTCAACGTAGTGGGAATAATTATGGCATTAATTAAATGTTACTTTTATGCTATCAGTTTTGCTTCTCGGTCATATTGGTCGCGACACAGAGTCACCAAAGATGACATGAGTCATATCCGATTAGGATGAGACCTGCGCGGTTTCTTCTTAATCTGATTCTCATTTACTGTGATTTTTACACCAAAACCTATATTATAAAGTTGAAGGTTGTTATGCCGTAACACTACACCATCAGTTAAATGATGATCCGAATGAAAACATAGTATTTAGTTAAAGGGTCGATATACATTAGCAGATATAATCTTCGGGAAATAAGATGAGTTGTCCCTTCCTTCGAGTATAATTAATCGAACACCCATCAAAGTAGAGTAAACATAATGTCTTTCAACCTCATTAACTCTACGGGAAACTCTCGTTCTGTTTGCTTTTCTAAGGAAATGTATGTTATTATATTTACTGTTACTTATGTATAGGCAACTTGTGTTAGCTTGGAGTAAAGTATAGTATCATGTTTATTTGATCATTACATATGGGTACAAAATAGGCGGTCCCTAGTTTCGCCAAGGATAGGCCCCGCCTGGTACTATCTGATACAGTGTTTACTAAGTTAAAATTGGACTTTGTTCTAAAGTCACCTCTTCCTAATATTTTCGGTTAAGACTTAACTTTCTCTACGGTAGAATGAGTATCAATGGTTAAGCAAATCCTACGTTAAGTTTCTTTGCAAACTTTGTCTGCTAAATATCTTATATTCTTGTTTCGTCAATCTTTTCACTGTTTACTCTCAGCGACCAGTTGCCTTACATCAGCATTTATTACTAATGTTAACCAATCAGAAGAAACTTATAGATTGACAGTTGTCTGTCAATGAAAAGTATCTAGAGCTACTCTATAAAAGTAGAGCCGTAAAATTGTAAGTTGCAGTTAGAGTTGGCGCGGAGTCATCCGCGAGTACGAATAAAGCGAAGTTCAACCCAACTCAAGTCTCGTCTGCTCTTAATGGAGTAACGATCCCGGAACCCGAAAAGGGGGAAACTAAAGAGAGTTTCCCCCTTCGAAACAACGTTGCGAATGCGGTAGGTGTAACCGTACCGTAGGTAGAAGCTCGTTTCTAAGTTTTTGGTCAACTTTACCATGATCCTGGGCGTCAAGTCCCCTGCCACGCCTCGGAAGAAGCGCCACCGGATGGTGCGCCTGCCTCTCTCCTCCCCGTCGAGCGTACAATCTAGCTCTTCAAGGATAGTGAACGCCTCTCGAGCGAGACTCTGTGCCAGCGGCTCACTACGGGGCTTTCGCAGGAGCCGCCGTGTGATCCGTCGTAGGTAGGGCAAACGGGCTAGAGGGTTTGCTCTAGCCCGCTCCGTAACAGCTTTAGCCCTTAGACTTGCTGAGACCTCCTCGCCCAACTGGTTAGCTTCGCGCTGACGTTGGGCGCTTTAGCGGGGGTTGTCTCGATCCCCTCGAAGGCCGGGGAATTTATTTCCCGCCCCTGCGCGGGCGGCTCGCTTCATAGTCTCCGCCGCCCTTGCGGTGGCTATACGCTCGATGAGCTCGGTCTTTTTCAGGCGGTCCGGAGCTTGAAGCCCATACCGCCGCGCTTGGCGGCACAGCTCGGGTACAGTAGGCATGGTATTAACCTTAGTTAGGGGTGCGCGCTCCTTGCGGTTGCGCGTTCGACCCAGGGCATTCAGCACTAAGGCGATCTGTCGGTAAAATCATATGGATACGTTTCTCTAATTGCGCGGCCGAACCAGGTCATTCAGCACCAAGGCAAACTGTCGTCTTGCGCGTTTCTCCGTATACCCGAGCCTCTTCCGGACGTTGGTGGTTGCGTCACAGCAGTAACACAGGCTTGCCTCGGCCTGAGTGCCTTTCCCACACCCGCGACAGGGGTGCGGTGGTGTGCTTCCCCTTCGAATTTGCGCGCGGTGCTGTTTGCAGTGCTCAAACACACATACTGCGATATACTGCTCAGGACACCTCTGTTCAAATGACCTTGTGGTATAACTGGCTGGATAGGCCAGCCTTATGTGCTTGAGTGCCAATTCTTTGTGTAAACGAACGCCCGTTTGCTTACATACGGAATTGCCCCAATTCTTTGTGTAAACGAACGCCCGTTTGCTTACATACAGAATTGCCCCAATTCTTTATGTACGCCGCGGTGTGTTTGCGTAGATAACAATTGCCAATTCTTTATCTACGCCGCGGCGCCGACGGATTCCCTTGGGGAGGCGCGCCGCGGGGGTCCCTGGGGAGGTAGTATGGCGCGCCGGCGGGTTTCCTGGGAGGTGGTATCATTTTGTCTCCGGCTATACTACTGCAGGCTTTGGCTATAGGGGTGTATAGGTCTGTATAGGGGTGTATAGGGCTGTATAGGCCTGTATAGTGCTGTATAGTGCGGTATAGGGGTGTATAGGGGTGTATAGTGCTGTATAGTGCTGTATAGTGATGTATAGTGATGTATAGGGGTCCAAGTCAGTGTCCAAGTCAGTCAAGAACATTGGCCTTTGGTTTGACCACACACTTTCAATGAACAAACAAGTTTATTTCATGTGTAAAACTGCCTTCTATCATTTACGAAATCTATCTACTATCAGAAGATTTCTGTCATACAGAGATTGTGAAATCTTAATACATGCCTTTGTAACTTTGAGAATTGACTATTGCAATTCTTTATTATCTGGCCTACCACAATGCTTAGTACAAAAACTCCAGTACGTGCAGAATGCTGCGGCACGCCTTTTGACATATTCTAAGAAATCAGAACATATAACACCAATACTTAAAGAACTACACTGGTTACCCATTACTGCTAGAATAGAATTTAAAATTCTAATTTTAACTTTCAAAGCTTATCATGAAACTGGACCTTATTATCTACAAGAACTCTTAATTAAATACATACCTGGTAGATCGCTACGCTCGGTTAATAAGAAACTTTTAGTCGTTCCTAAATATAATCTTGAAACTTATGGAAAGCGAGCATTTTCAGTAATTGCGCCAACATTATGGAATAATCTGCCTGACATTATAAGGACTACTGAGTCTCTAAACACTTTCAAGAGCAGAGTTAAAACTTACTTATTTAGACGCTATTATCACTCTGATACCTGAAATACTTGATTGAGTCGGCTACGTAAACATAATTTATTTGAGTAAATATTAATCAATTATTTATAGACCAACATTGTAATTTTAAGGATAACATTTGTATATAACTTAAACATATTTGTTATAGTTACTTACATTATTACTTATATTATTATTAGTAGTAGTAGTAGCATTGTAAAGCGCTATTGGTTTTATAGTAGAAATAATGCTATATAAATAAAGATTATTATTATTATTACTAGCAGGGGACCCGCGGAACTTAGGGATGGACCATTATATTTTTGAGGGGGGGGGGGGGGGGGGGGGGGGGTTGTGCAAATACCCCAAAAAATTTCGAACCCAGATTTGAAAAGGAAAATAAATCCTGCACAATAAACTGAAGGGAAAAAAATTCGTGCAAGCAAACGGGGTGACTAAAAAATTAGCGCACAACTTTCAGTCATACAAAAAAAATCAGAAATAATTGCCCAACCTCCCCCCCCCCCCCCACCCTCCCCAAATATAACGGTCCATCCCTTACATGAAATCAACGAATATGATATAGTAGCATAGTCTAACCAGCGAACGGACTCCTGACACAATGCAATGGCGTGTGTACTGGAGCAGTGGAGGTGTTTAGCGTAAGTTTATATATTTTGATAAAAAAAGGCAATATCTTACGGATCTCAGTTAATTTCTCAAACCGATGAACACAATTATACCTATTGTTGAGAAAGTGCCAAAACTGACGATCACAGGCAGCTCGAGTCATGGATTCGTTAGCCCCCAGTCCCCTCTTTTTCCGCCCCCAGTCCCCTTCTCTTCTCTTTTCTCGGAAAGCCAAGCTACGCAGGCTATGGATTCGTGTGATGAAAACAAATATGGTCGCCAAAAGAGCAATGATCGAAACAGAAAAAAACGGAATAAAAACAATAATCAAAAGCCCAGTTATTTGAATGTCTGGTTGTAGTGAATTTATGGTCTGAAGAGCCTACGATAGTTGGGCGAGGAAACAGTTTTTTTTTATATTTAAGAACACTGGAAACTACAGAGAACAGACACGGACAAAATATATTGCTCTTAGTCTTACTCTTAGACACACCATAGAGTTGTAAGATAAAAAAATGAACAGCCTTTTCCACGGACCACATTTCTAACTGTGTTTGAATACCTGGTCTTACCTCGTTCGGTCGTTTGACTTCGGCCGCTGCGCCTGGCGATAGGACAGGGGCGATACGGGTATTCCCTAAAACATTCCCGTTGTCTCGGCGTAAACTCGATGGCCTGCTCGCCTAGGTTTTCCCTAAAACAGATTCCTGTAAACTCGATGGCTTGCTCGCCTAGGTTTTCCCTAAAACAGATTCCTGTAAACTCGATGGCTTGCTCGCCTAGGTTTTCCCTAAAACAGATTCCTGTAAACTCGATGGCTTGCTCGCCTAGGTTTTCCCTAAAACAGATTCTTGTAAACTCGATGGCTTGCTCGCCGAGGTTTTCCCTAAAACAGATTCCTTGTAAACTCGATGGCTTGCTCGCCCAGGTTTTCCCTAAAACAGATTCCCGTAAACTCGATGGCTTGCCGCCCAACTATAAAGTGTATAACTTGAGAAAACTCATTTCTTTTTAACATTATTTCCTCAAATTCAACCAAGACCAAGACTCAAGAGGCAAGTTGACAGAGAGCAACTTTTCGCATGATTCGTCGTCGTCTTCGTTGGGATACCTGTGACCATCACCTTTTGGCGCCATTTTCAGACGCGTGCGGTCGCGAGCGTCCTCACCTCCATATTAGGATATCGATCGAAGGGACCTGGGAAAGAGCGTTACACACACACTGACACACACACACACACTTAGCGTATTATTATATAAGATTATTATAGGCCTGTATAGGGGTGTATAGGGAGGGGTGTATTGGCCTGTATAGGCCTGTATAGGGGTTTATTATATGGCATCTCCGTGAGCGGGCAAGATGACTCGTAATGCTGCAATCTGATTGGTTGCTCAGCGGGCAAGATTTTTTCATCTTGCCCGCTCAGGATTTTCCAAATTCGCTCACAACTCTTCGTATAAAACAAATGCGATAAAACCCGTACATTTGAAAGAAACTAAACAATTTGTTACAAGAAGGCAACTACTAATTTAAAACTATTTCTGCTTTTTCGTTTTTCAGCTAAAATTCAACTTTTTAGAGCGACTAATGCAGTTTTCCGGCTCTCGCAATTTCGATGAAAACAACTGCAGCAAAAACGACTGAATTGAATGAAGCTGGATTAGTGGACATAAATATACTATAGCAATCACTGGAATACACAGAAGCTATGGCTGTGACTTACAAAGAAACGTTTGTCTACCTCACAACGCTACTACAATCGTGGTTCAAAGAAATAAAATGTTTACGGAAACTAGTAAACTTAGCACACAGTTTCATCAAGGAAAGCAGCTTTTTTTATTGTATGGGCTAAGAAATTCAGCATTCACATTTGATAATTGGCTTATAAATTATGAGTATTTACTAATTAATATATACTTACAAGTTTGTTTGTATTCTTCTACAGCTCTTTTTGTCAAGTTGTGCAGTGTGCTTATCGCCACTCGAGTGATTTCAAATTGCCGGTTTTCAAATCTTCCAAAAATGTACACACTTTTGTCTCTAGTCTCTAAATGTATTAGTCTTCAAATACTGTTGCTTACCTTGCTTGGGTTACCTTGCTTGCTTTCGCTGCTTGGCTTGCTTGCGCTGCTTAACTTCCTTGCGTTGTTTGACTTGCTTCGGTTGCTGCACTTGCTTGGGCTACTTGCTTGTTTGCTTACGCTGCTTGATTTGCTTGCATTGTTTGACTTGCTTGAGTTACTTCGCTTGCTTGGGTTACTTTGCTTGCTTGGGTTACTTCATTTGCTTGCGCTGCTTCACTTGCTTGGGTTACCTTGCTTGCTTTCGCTGCTTAACTTGCTTGCGTTGCTTAACTTGCTTGGGCTACTTTGATTGCTTGCGCTGTTTAACTTGCTTGTGCTACTTTGCTTGCTTGCGCTGCTAGACTTGCTTGCGTTGCTAGACTTGCTTCGGTTACTTCACTTGTTTGGGCTACTTGCTTGCTTGCTTACGCTGCTTGACTTGCTTGCGTTGCTTGCATTGCTTGACTTGCTTGGGTTACTTTGCTTGCTTGCATTGCTTGACTTGCTTGGGTTACTTTGCTTGCTTGCGCTGCTTGGCTTGCTTGGGTTACCTTGCTTGCTTGCGCTGCTTGGCTTGCTTGGGTTACCTTGCTTGCTTGCGCTGCTTAACTTGCTTGCGTTGCTTGACTTGCTTGGCCGGGTTACTTCGCTTGCTTGGGTTACTTTGCTTGCTTGGGTTACTTTGCTTGCTTGCGCTGCTTCACTTGCTTGCGTTGCTTGGGTTACTTCGATTGCTTGGGCTACTTGGCTTGATTGCGCTGCTATACTTGTTTGTGTTGCTTGACTAGCTTGCTTGGACTTGCTTGCGTTGCTAGACTTGCTTCGGTTACTTCACTTGCTTGGGCTACTTGCTTGCTTGCTTACGCTGCTTGACTTGCTTGCGTTGCTTGCATTGCTTGACTTGCTTGGGTTACTTCGCTTGTTTGGGTTACTTTGCTTGCTTGGGTTACTTTGCTTGCTTGCGCTGCTTCACTTGCTTGCGTTGCTTGGGTTACTTCGATTGCTTGGGTTACTTTGCTTGCTTGGGTTACTTTGCTTGCTTGCGCTGCTTCACTTGCTTGCGTTGCTTGGGTTACTTCGATTGCTTGGGCTACTTGGCTTGCTTGCGCTGCTAGACTCGTTTGTGTTGCTTGACTAGCTTGCATGCTTGCGTTGCTTGACTTGCTTGGGTTACTTCGCTTGCTTTCGCTGCTTGGGTTACTTGACTTGCTTGCGATGCTTGGGTTACTTGACTTGTTTGCGATGCTTGGGGTACTTGACTTGCTTGCGATGCTTGGGTTACTTGACTTGCTTCCGCTGCTTTACTTGCTTAAATGGATTTGCTTGCTTCTGCTGTTCGACTTGCTTGAGCTGCTTGGCCGTTTACTTGTGCTGCTTGGCTTGCTTGGGTTACTTCGCTTGCTTGGATTACTTCGCTTTCTTGCGATGCTTGAGTTACTTGCGCTGCTTAGCTTACTTGTGCTGCTTGGCATCGCCAGAAATTCGAGACATGGTTATTGCGCAATACATATTGACCCCTGTTCACTGTGTGAAATGGGTCGTGAAAATTTACAGAGAAATGTATGGGATCCTAAACATTTTCCTTATTTTTCATGAAATACGGTACAATCGTAAAAATGTGCGATCGAGGCATTATTTCTACAGATATTATCAATTCAATTCAAAGCAAGTCAAAGCCAAGTAGTAAACTTTGGTGATTCCTTTCTTTGATTTTAGAGGAAGCATAAAAGTTCGATTTATTTACAGTGGACATTAAAGATTTCCAGTAAAAACATGCAGATAAGAGTTTATAAAATGTATCTGCTGCAAATCTAAAACCTTAGCAAAAAATGTGCGGGCGAAGAGTTGAACACATAAACAAGACCTACCGTATTCTTACCTTCTAATGTCCCAAAGTTCATTTTCGGTGATTCCTTTTCCTTCTTGAAAATTCAGCTTTTCGACAAGAAACCTCAGACTCCATATTTGCACGCTAAAACCCGTAATATTGCTCGTGTTGAGACTGCCATAACTCTGACCACAAGTGACCAAATCCAACAAACATGGTAGCTTTGGAAACCTTGTTCTGTACTCTAGAAACTGCAGTGTGTTTGTTTAAACAGCCAGCAGTTATTCAAGCTAATTTGTCCTTTTGGAAAGTAGGTCCTAAACGGACCAAAAGAGACGAGTCTGCGATAAAATATTGGTGAGCGGTGTTACCCAATTACGGGTTGGTACTTCATGTATCCTGCGTTATAGTGTCCCAATGTACCATACATGGTATGTCTACCATCTATATACTATCAGGCCTCAATGTCTCGAATTTCTGGCGATGGTGTACTTGAGCTCTTGCTTGCGCTGCTTGACTGGCTTGGGTTACTTCGGTTGCTTGCGCTGCTTGACTTGCTTGCGCTGTTGACTTGCTTGGGTTACTTTGCGTGCTTGCGATGCTTGGGTTACTTGACTTGCTTGCGCTGCTTTACTTCCTTAAACGGATTCGCTGTTTGACTTGCTTGAGCTGCTTGGTTTACTTGGCTTGCATGTGCTGCTTGCATGCTTTTCTTGAGCCGCTTGCTTGGGTTACTTCGCTTGCTTGCGATGCTTTGGTTACTTGCATATTTGCTTGCTTTCGTTGCTTGACTTGCTTGAGCTGTCTGGTTTACTTGCGCTGATTGGCCTGCTTGTGTTGCTTGGCTTGCTTGGGTTACTTGGCTTGCTTGGGTTACTTGGCTGGCTTGCTTGTGTTGTTTGTTTGAGCTGCACATATGGTCTTGTATGACCACGTATCACCATGTATAACAGTGTAGTGCCATGTATCACTATGTTCAGTTATACATAATTAGCAGATATTAAGATATTAAGCATAACCCAGGTACAGTCAAACCTGTTTATAACGGCCCTGTATATAGCGGTCACCAAACAATTACATAATAAGTCATTCATTCCAAGCTTGGCATATATTGGCATATAGCCAATCAACATTAATAATAATAATAATAATAATAACTTTATTTACCCACGGTAAACTCATCAGGATTTTTATAAAAAATACTACTAATAATTAGACTATAAACTTATATACAGACTATAAGCGATTAAAATATTGTAAGAACTATTAAACTACAAATATTCAACTTTAATTCTAATTTATAATTAACTCTAAATGACTACAAACATCAACAAAAGGACCTGCTTTACATGAGTGCCGTGCTTCTACTTAATAATCTAATTGATGTCAGAAAAGTAACTGCTGCAGGCAGAGCGAAAATTGCTTAGAGTTCTAGCTTGCCGCAATTCTACAGGGAGGCTATTCCATATCACTGCACCACTATAGCTAAAACTGTTTTTCAAAAAATTAGTGCGCGGGAAAGGAACAGCAAGTTTGCCCTCAGTGTCTCTTAAAGAATAATTTGAAACGCTGCTTCGGTCGACAAATTTGGTACGTAGATAATCAGGGACAAGTCCGTTAATAGATTTATAAACCATGACAGCTTTGTGGATATGGCGTTGTGTTTCAAGTTTTTGCCAGCCAAGTTCCTCGAAAAGACAATCGGCATTAGCGTCATAATTTGAAAAGGTTAATACTCTGGATGCGCGATTTTGTAATTTCTGAAGTTTGGCAGATAAGGTTTTATTACAATTCCCCCACACAACACTGCAATAATCAAAATGTGGTTGAACTAAAGAGTTAAATATAAATTGCAGCGTTTTGCGAGGTACAGAAGATCGAATGCGCTTCATTTAATTATGGTAGGCCCAAACCTGGCTAAATAAATTGAAACCACAATTGATTATATCCACAATTCACAAGTTCAATTTATTCACATTGTTTTATATTAGTTACATAAATATATACAAATAAGTTAAAATAGGGGCTTCATATTTACAGAGCAATTAGAGACCAGTCGCGACATCTCGCGACTGATTCGCTCGCTCCACTCGCGCTTCGCGCTCGTTAGTAGTATATCCGGAGTCAAAATGATACCCGATTTCAGTGTACAATTTTCTTGCCCTCATTTAGCATTTATGACACCCCCTTAGAGCTTTTGTTCGCTATATTACCCCTTTTTAGCCCCAAAACAGCTATTTGATACCGAATTGCCTCACAAGGTTTTATTCACCCTCAGTTTCGATATGGGCAGTCGAGTTGTTGCTTTCGGACATCGTTTATGATATCCGCCGCTGCAGCGTTCCTCCAAGCTATTAGAGACTGGCAGATATATACGAATAGACATCCTCATGGATAAAGCCACTTGTACCTGGTTGATGCTTGGGAAGGATTACGAGTGTAAAAGAAAGCGATATAATACAGAGTACTGTGCTCAACATAATTATCAGATAAGAGAGGGAAGTAGATCACCAATACCCTGTTCGAAATGTGGGATTGGGTGTCGCACTAGTTATGGACTTTGCTCGAGGTGCGGCCAGAAAACGAGTCAATACCTCAAAGATAAAAAACGTTATACTAAGGTTCGCTTTGCAAAGGTGTTATTGGAATTGAAAAGAAACTACCTCCCAATCGATTAGAGTAGGATATTGACTGTCACACAACATTTAGAGACTACCACTCATATAAGTATTGACAGAGCAGGGATATGTAGGAGATATTGACTTCCACACAACAGTTAGAGATAACCATCATATAAGTATTGACAGAGGAAATTGTTGGAAGATATTGATTGTCACGAAGCATTTAGAGATAACCATCATATAAGTATTGACAGAGGAAATTGTTGGAAGATATTGATTGTCACGAAGCATTTAGAGATAACCATCATATAAGTATTGACAGAGGAAATTGTTGGAAGATATTGATTGTCACGAAGCATTTAGAGATAACCATCATATAAGTATTGACAGAGGAAATTGTTGGAAGATATTGATTGTCACGAAGCATTTAGAGATAACCATCATATAAGTATTGACAGAGGAAATTGTTGGAAGATATTGATTGTCACGAAGCATTTAGAGATAACCATCATATAAGTATTGACAGAGGAGGGATATGTAGAATATATCGACTGTCACACAACAATTAGAGACTACCCCTCATATAAGTATTGACAACGGACAATGGTTACCATCAAGGAATTACGCAGGACTGCAAAGCAGTTTGGGATTCGAGGGTTTTCTAAGTTAAGCAAACACGAACTCATTCATACAATTGCTTTAGCTTTAGTTTATGAAAAAAGGAAGAGGTGGGGCAGACATAACAAAACGGGTAGATTTCCAATTCTTCAAGGAGGTCTACCCGAGCCACATAAAGTCGCCCAATTTATGCGCGAAAGCAAACAACTCGATGAGGATGCAGCAGCAAGTCTACGTGCTAAAACTGTTGCAAGAAAAATGGAAACTAATACTTTACTTCGTATACCCCATATGCGGCGAATTAGTGATCGAATATTTAGTAAGCGATTTCACCAAAACCCTCGTAGCGAACCACTATCACGCAGCATCATTCGAGAGGCAAATACTATTCTCGATGAGATAGATGGCACACTTGAGAGAGAGGAAAAAGGCAGACGCACGATTCGATGGAGATTTTTCAAAGGTGTAGCGGGAGATTTGACGAATAGGATCATGGAGACATTGACTGCAAACGTCGAAACTAGTTTCTATCTACGCTATAGCTATGTCTACCGCATTCGCAACATCAGGGATGGGCGTATAATGATATTTTCCAAGACAGGTTCAGGATCTCCATGGATAAATATTCTAGGCGATGCTGAGGAATGGATAAACAACAAGGAGATTGCCAGATTGAATCCCGATAATATAGAGCGACCCGACACTCAGTGGGTATTTGTGCGTTGGATCTATGTGGATGTCAAAGTCGTAATCGATCGACAACCTTTGTTGGGTACCGGTCCATTACCACAATGGCTTAGACAGAAAAAGGGGATGTTTTCCCTCGACAAATACGACGACAATCTATGCCTTTGGCGATGCCTTGCTATATACAAAGGATCTCGTGTAGATAAGTGCAATACCGCAGCTAGAAAATTAGCTCAGGAGTTCTATCAATTGGTATCGCCTATACGAGATACTCCCAAAACTTCCCTAGACCAATTGGATAAGATCGAGGCGCACTTTGGGATAGGCATTTGCGTTTATGAACCTACGAAGGATGGAGCTTGGCATCTGACACGACATGCAGCTCACTACAAACATACGATGACAATTGGGATATATGAGGGACATGCCTTTTATATTAAGAAAATTTGGCAACTCGGAGATCTCTATATCTGTAATGATTGCAAACAACGATTCACGAAAGCTTCAAATCTCCAACGTCATGCAGATCGTTGTAGTCGTGGCGAAACGAAGATAGTTTGTGCAGGAGAAAAAATCATAGCCCCACAATCTGCATTCGAAAAAGCATTCTGGCCAGTGTGTCATGCGAGTAAGAAAGCCTTACGTTGGTTGAAACGCGAATCGGAAAGAATCGAACGACATATTCATCACGCAGCTTGTGGGCATGGTGGAGAGCGTTGGATAGAAGGAGCACTCGTCGATGGCTATGAACCTATTTCCAAAACAATCTTTCAATTCCATGGGTGTTACTTTCACGGATGCCCAAAATGTACGAAAGGCAAATCATGGGGTAATAATTTATATCGTAAAACTTGCGCAAGAACGGCAAAACTACGATCGACCGGATATACAGTGGTGGAGGCTTGGGAATGCTCGACGAAGAAGACCAACGAACCAATTCCAACTCCGGTACAAACCGCTTATCCACATGCCATAGTTTACGATTTCGAGGCCTATCTCGATACGACGAAAGGAAGACAACCAACAGACCACTTAACCATCGAAAACGTACATGTTCCTATATCAGTATCAATTGCCGACACATACAATCGAACACCAACCTTTATCTATCGAGTAGATCCAAAAGAACTCATAGTTGCCTTTGTCGAAGAACTTCAGCGAAGAGCAAAAGTAATCCAAGAAGTTGTCATCACACAGTTTTGTCCTAATACACCTGAATTCTCTTTCGACACCCTACCAAAAGAACAACAAATGAAAATCAATGAATGGACAAAGCAAGTTCCCGTATTAGGATTCAACTCCGGGCGATATGATTTGAATTTGATCAGAAACTATTTCGTGGAATCTATTGCAGATACATGCAAAAAGGTCCGAGTGGCAAAGAAAGCCAATACCACTATGTTTCTCTTAACCCCAGAATTTCGTTTCCTCGACGTGATGAATTATCTTGGACCAGGTACTTCCTACGAAAAGTGGATCAAGGCATATGGATGCGAATCGCAAAAGAGTTACTTTCCATATGAGTGGTTCGATTCTCCAGACAAATTGGATCACAGTGGTTTACCAGATTATCAAGAATGGGTATCGAAGTTGAAAGGAGCACATTTATTGACTATGACAGAGTTCGAGGATTGTATCACTACAATATCACTACAATTTCTACTTCGAGGTAGTGTAGAACGTGGTGCTGAGTTGTATGCCCCAAATGAGGAGGCTTATCATATGCTCAAAAGTGCTATCGTTGGTGGACCAAGCATAGTATTCACTAGACGTCATGAAGCAGGAATAACTAAGATTCGTAATCATCAGGGCGGAACCAAAAAGTGTCGAAAGATTCTTGGATACGATGCCAATGCCCTATATCTTTCTACTATGGCACTCGATATGCCTTGTGGGAAAGAAAAAGTCGTACACTATAAAGACCCTGATACAGCCGTCGAAGGGTTTATCAAACGTCTACGTGATGGCACGTGGTTTGGATTCGCAGAAGTAGATATCGAGATACCTAAAAGTAAATGGAAGAAATTCGAGGAGATGCCACCCTTCTTCTACAATCGAGAAATTCCAGACAAAGCAACCTCACCAAAGATGATAGATTACCTCCATAAGACAGATCGAAAAAGACCTAATACTAAAAAGCTAGTTGGGAGTCTATCTGGAAAACATCTATTACTATATGCACCACTGTTGCGTTGGTATCTCGATCATGGAGCAAGCATCACCAGCGTCTATCGCACAATAGACTATGAACCCAAAAAAGTATTTGAATGGTTTGTAGATCAAGTCACCGAAGCACGAAGGACAGGAGATGTAGACAAAAGTAAAGCTCTACTTGCAGATGTATTCAAGTTACTTGGAAATAGCGCCTATGGAAAGTTGATCGAAGATTTGGGACGCCAAACAAATGTCACCTATACCAAGGATGAGAAGGTCGTTGACAAAGCTTTGCGTAGTGTTTGGTTTTCAGATTTAGAGGAAATTGGTGACGCATATGAAGTCGAGAGTAGAAAGAATCGGATCCAAATCAAACGCCCTTTCCAAGTAGGTATCGCTGTATATCAACTCGCTAAGCTTCGTATGCTCGAATTCTACTACGACTTCCTTGACAAGTATATTGCTCGAGAGGATTTCGAATACATACAAATGGATACTGATAGTGCGTACATGGCAATTTCAGGAAATAGAATTGACGAAGTCGTACGATCTGAACTACGTGAGGATTTCGCAATCCATAGAAATGATTGGTTAGCTTGGGACAAATGGAGTAATCGCACACCAGGACTATTCAAACTTGAACTCGAAGGACAACGAGCTATTGCACTATGTTCTAAAGCTTGGTATGTCGATGGAGGCGATACTCGCAAATATTCTACCAAAGGGATGTCGAAGAGGCACAACGATGTTACGTGGGATCGATTCAATGAAGCCTTATGTGGTAGTATCGATAAAGCACAAAATCGAGGATTCCGTTTACTACCAGAAGGTATGGCAACTTACACACAACATAAACTTGGACTTTCAGCGTACTACGATAAAAGGCGAGTACTCCCAGATGGAATCCACACTGAGCCTATAGAATACAGTCTTTGAAATAACTACCTTCACAAAACATTTAGAGAGAAGATAGGTAATAGGTATAGCCAATATGGTTGGTCACATCGAAACGCTACCACTAGAGATCATATCTAAGATTGTAGAGTTTGCAGGCCCTACATCATTTGCAAGTATTTCTTCGACATCGAAAAGTTTCTACGAAGCAGCATCTATAGCTCGATACGACGGGGTGAATCGAAGTTTTCTAAGACAAATCCTTACACAGGGATTTAGTGCTGCTCGAGATGATGGTAAGCGAGACAACTTAGCTAGTATCTTCAGGATTTCCAAAAAGGATATACACCGGGAAAGAAATATTGCACTACAATTTGCTTGTATAGACGGATATCTATGTACCATCAAATGGCTAATCAAAGGTTTCCAACTAACTGCAAAGGATATACGCAGCTACGACAATCTCGCACTACAACTTGCTTGCACCTACGGAAACATTGGAATTGCTAAATGGCTCACGAAGAACTTTCAACTTACTATAGAGGATGCACGTGCAAACCAAAATGGCGCTCTACGACAATCTTGCGAAAGTGGTCATCTCAATATCGCCAAGTGGCTAACGAATCATTTCAAATTAACAATCGAGGATGCATCTACTCTAGACAATGATGTACTATACCAGGCGTGTGGACGGGGAAATCTCAATATTGTCAAGTGGATTACTATTCGCTTTTACCTTCCCATTGGACATTCAAGGAATATCTACGCACTACGATTGGCATGTGCATCTGGGTCATCTCGATATCGTTAAGTGGCTAGTGGAACATTTTCAGATAACTGACGAAGAAGCGAGATTTGGGTACAATACCACACTACAACTAGCATGTGCATCTGGTTATCTTGATATTGCTAAGTGGCTCACCGAATGCTTTCATTTCACTATAGAGGACGTGCGCAATAAAGATGTGCTATACTTGACCTTCGACAATGAACATCTTGATGTTGTCAAATGGCTCACAAAACACTTTCAACTCACTATAGTCGACGTACGATCCTGTTGTAGCGACACTCAATATAGTGTCAAAAAACACGAACTTATAAGATGGTTCCTTAGACACTTTCAGATCGACCGATGACTAAGAGAACTACGAATAGATAGATAGATAGATCACGCGAGCCCCACCAGGCAACGATAGAAAACAATACCACCGCAAAAAAAAGATAGAAAACAAATACCACCGCAAATAGATAGAAAACAAATGTCACCGAAAAAAGATAGAAAACAAATACCACCGCAAATAGATAGATAGATTACGCGATCCCACCATCTAACGATAGAAAACGAATACCACCGTAAATAGATAGAAAACAAATACCACCGCAAATAGATAGAAAACAAATACCCCCGTAAATAGATAGATAGAAAACAAATACCCCCGCAAATAGATAGAAAACGAATACCACCGCAAATAGATAGAAAACAAATGTCACCGTAAATAGATAGATAGAAAACAAATACCACCGCAAATAGATAGATCACGCGCTCCCACCAGCTAACGATAGAAAACGAATACCCCCGTAAATAGATAGAAAACAAATACCACCGTAAATAGATAGAAAACAAATACCACCGTAAATAGATAGATAGAAAACAAATACCCCCGCAAATAGATAGAAAACAAAGACCCCCACAAATAGATAGAAAACAAATGTCACCGAAAATAGATAGAAAACAAATACCACCGCAAATAGATAGATCACGCGCTCCCACCAGCTAACGATAGAAAGCGAATACCCCGGTAAATAGATAGAAAACAAATACCACCGTAAATAGATAGAAAAAAAAAGATAGAAAACGAATGGTACCAAGGAAAATCGGGAGAAACCACAGGATTTCCAAGGTCGCAGAGCACCTACATATGTACAAGGGCCACCACAGGACACCAGCAAGGTTGCATCTATGCGTACCAAGCACAACAACAAGGCTCCAACAAGTAGTGCGTAGATATTCCTTGAATGTCCAATGGGAAGGTAAAAGCGAATAGTAATCCACTTGACAATATTGAGATTTCCCCGTCCACACGCCTGGTATAGTACATCATTGTCTAGAGTAGATGCATCCTCGATTGTTAATTTGAAATGATTCGTTAGCCACTTGGCGATATTGAGATGACCACTTTCGCAAGATTGTCGTAGAGCGCCATTTTGGTTTGCACGTGCATCCTCTATAGTAAGTTGAAAGTTCTTCGTGAGCCATTTAGCAATTCCAATGTTTCCGTAGGTGCAAGCAAGTTGTAGTGCGAGATTGTCGTAGCTGCGTATATCCTTTGCAGTTAGTTGGAAACCTTTGATTAGCCATTTGATGGTACATAGATATCCGTCTATACAAGCAAATTGTAGTGCAATATTTCTTTCCCGGTGTATATCCTTTTTGGAAATCCTGAAGATACTAGCTAAGTTGTCTCGCTTACCATCATCTCGAGCAGCACTAAATCCCTGTGTAAGGATTTGTCTTAGAAAACTTCGATTCACCCCGTCGTATCGAGCTATAGATGCTGCTTCGTAGAAACTTTTCGATGTCGAAGAAATACTTGCAAATGATGTAGGGCCTGCAAACTCTACAATCTTAGATATGATCTCTAGTGGTAGCGTTTCGATGTGACCAACCATATTGGCTATACCTATTACCTATCTTCTCTCTAAATGTTTTGTGAAGGTAGTTATTTCAAAGACTGTATTCTATAGGCTCAGTGTGGATTCCATCTGGGAGTACTCGCCTTTTATCGTAGTACGCTGAAAGTCCAAGTTTATGTTGTGTGTAAGTTGCCATACCTTCTGGTAGTAAACGGAATCCTCGATTTTGTGCTTTATCGATACTACCACATAAGGCTTCATTGAATCGATCCCACGTAACATCGTTGTGCCTCTTCGACATCCCTTTGGTAGAATATTTGCGAGTATCGCCTCCATCGACATACCAAGCTTTAGAACATAGTGCAATAGCTCGTTGTCCTTCGAGTTCAAGTTTGAATAGTCCTGGTGTGCGATTACTCCATTTGTCCCAAGCTAACCAATCATTTCTATGGATTGCGAAATCCTCACGTAGTTCAGATCGTACGACTTCGTCAATGCTATTTCCTGAAATTGCCATGTACGCACTATCAGTATCCATTTGTATGTATTCGAAATCCTCTCGAGCAATATACTTGTCAAGGAAGTCGTAGTAGAATTCGAGCATACGAAGCTTAGCGAGTTGATATACAGCGATACCTACTTGGAAAGGGCGTTTGATTTGGATCCGATTCTTTCTACTCTCGACTTCATATGCGTCACCAATTTCCTCTAAATCTGAAAACCAAACACTACGCAAAGCTTTGTCAACGACCTTCTCATCCTTGGTATAGGTGACATTTGTTTGGCGTCCCAAATCTTCGATCAACTTTCCATAGGCGCTATTTCCAAGTAACTTGAATACATCTGCAAGTAGAGCTTTACTTTTGTCTACATCTCCTGTCCTTCGTGCTTCGGTGACTTGATCTACAAACCATTCAAATACTTTTTTGGGTTCATAGTCTATTGTGCGATAGACGCTGGTGATGCTTGCTCCATGATCGAGATACCAACGCAACAGTGGTGCATATAGTAATAGATGTTTTCCAGATAGACTCCCAACTAGCTTTTTAGTATTAGGTCTTTTTCGATCTGTCTTATGGAGGTAATCTATCATCTTTGGTGAGGTTGCTTTGTCTGGAATTTCTCGATTGTAGAAGAAGGGTGGCATCTCCTCGAATTTCTTCCATTTACTTTTAGGTATCTCGATATCTACTTCTGCGAATCCAAACCACGTGCCATCACGTAGACGTTTGATAAACCCTTCGACGGCTGTATCAGGGTCTTTATAGTGTACGACTTTTTCTTTCCCACAAGGCATATCGAGTGCCATAGTAGAAAGATATAGGGCATTGGCATCGTATCCAAGAATCTTTCGACACTTTTTGGTTCCGCCCTGATGATTACGAATCTTAGTTATTCCTGCTTCATGACGTCTAGTGAATACTATGCTTGGTCCACCAACGATAGCACTTTTGAGCATATGATAAGCCTCCTCATTTGGGGCATACAACTCAGCACCACGTTCTACACTACCTCGAAGTAGAAATTGTAGTGATACTCCTGGAATAGATACTGCATCTTTCAATATATCTATACCTTTATCGTGATATAAATCGCGCATCTTTTCTAATGCCTCTATGAATGGAACTACATCTAAGTTGTTATAGTATCGTAGCCAATCAGCAAAGGTCTCCATTCCGTTATCACGAAAAATTTGCTTACAATCCTCGAACTCTGTCATAGTCAATAAATGTGCTCCTTTCAACTTCGATACCCATTCTTGATAATCTGGTAAACCACTGTGATCCAATTTGTCTGGAGAATCGAACCACTCATATGGAAAGTAACTCTTTTGCGATTCGCATCCATATGCCTTGATCCACTTTTCGTAGGAAGTACCTGGTCCAAGATAATTCATCACGTCGAGGAAACGAAATTCTGGGGTTAAGAGAAACATAGTGGTATTGGCTTTCTTTGCCACTCGGACCTTTTTGCATGTATCTGCAATAGATTCCACGAAATAGTTTCTGATCAAATTCAAATCATATCGCCCGGAGTTGAATCCTAATACGGGAACTTGCTTTGTCCATTCATTGATTTTCATTTGTTGTTCTTTTGGTAGGGTGTCGAAAGAGAATTCAGGTGTATTAGGACAAAACTGTGTGATGACAACTTCTTGGATTACTTTTGCTCTTCGCTGAAGTTCTTCGACAAAGGCAACTATTAGTTCTTTTGGATCTACTCGATAGATAAAGGTTGGTGTTCGATTGTATGTGTCGGCAATTGATACTGATATAGGAACATGTACGTTTTCGATGGTTAAGTGGTCTGTTGGTTGTCTTCCTTTCGTCGTATCGAGATAGGCCTCGAAATCGTAAACTATGGCATGTGGATAAGCGGTTTGTACCGGAGTTGGAATTGGTTCGTTGGTCTTCTTCGTCGAGCATTCCCAAGCCTCCACCACTGTATATCCGGTCGATCGTAGTTTTGCCGTTCTTGCGCAAGTTTTACGATATAAATTATTACCCCATGATTTGCCTTTCGTACATTTTGGGCATCCGTGAAAGTAACACCCATGGAATTGAAAGATTGTTTTGGAAATAGGTTCATAGCCATCGACGAGTGCTCCTTCTATCCAACGTTCTCCACCATGCCCACAAGCTGCGTGATGAATATGTCGTTCGATTCTTTCCGATTCGCGTTTCAACCAACGTAAGGCTTTCTTACTCACATGACACACTGGCCAGAATGCTTTTTCGAATGCAGATTGTGGGGCTATGATTTTTTCTCCTGCACAAACTATCTTCGTTTCGCCACGACTACAACGATCTGCATGACGTTGGAGATTTGAAGCTTTCGTGAATCGTTGTTTGCAATCATTACAGATATAGAGATCTCCGAGTTGCCAAATTTTCTTAATATAAAAGGCATGTCCCTCATATATCCCAATTGTCATCGTATGTTTGTAGTGAGCTGCATGTCGTGTCAGATGCCAAGCTCCATCCTTCGTAGGTTCATACACGCAAATGCCTATCCCAAAGTGCGCCTCGATCTTATCCAATTGGTCTAGGGAAGTTTTGGGAGTATCTCGTATAGGCGATACCAATTGATAGAACTCCTGAGCTAATTTTCTAGCTGCGGTATTGCACTTATCTACACGAGATCCTTTGTATATAGCAAGGCATCGCCAAAGGCATAGATTGTCGTCGTATTTGTCGAGGGAAAACATCCCCTTTTTCTGTCTAAGCCATTGTGGTAATGGACCGGTACCCAACAAAGGTTGTCGATCGATTACGACTTTGACATCCACATAGATCCAACGCACAAATACCCACTGAGTGTCGGGTCGCTCTATATTATCGGGATTCAATCTGGCAATCTCCTTGTTGTTTATCCATTCCTCAGCATCGCCTAGAATATTTATCCATGGAGATCCTGAACCTGTCTTGGAAAATATCATTATACGCCCATCCCTGATGTTGCGAATGCGGTAGACATAGCTATAGCGTAGATAGAAACTAGTTTCGACGTTTGCAGTCAATTTCTCCATGATCCTATTCGTCAAATCTCCCGCTACACCTTTGAAAAATCTCCATCGAATCGTGCGTCTGCCTTTTTCCTCTCTCTCAAGTGTGCCATCTATCTCATCGAGAATAGTATTTGCCTCTCGAATGATGCTGCGTGATAGTGGTTCGCTACGAGGGTTTTGGTGAAATCGCTTACTAAATATTCGATCACTAATTCGCCGCATATGGGGTATACGAAGTAAGGTATTAGTTTCCATTTTTCTTGCAACAGTTTTAGCACGTAGACTTGCTGCTGCATCCTCATCGAGTTGTTTGCTTTCGCGCATAAATTGGGCGACTTTATGTGGCTCGGGTAGACCTCCTTGAAGAATTGGAAATCTACCCGTTTTGTTATGTCTGCCCCACCTCTTCCTTTTTTCATAAACTAAAGCTAAAGCAATTGTATGAATGAGTTCGTGTTTGCTTAACTTAGAAAACCCTCGAATCCCAAACTGCTTTGCAGTCCTGCGTAATTCCTTGATGGTAACCATTGTCCGTTGTCAATACTTATATGAGGGGTAGTCTCTAATTGTTGTGTGACAGTCGATATATTCTACATATCCCTCCTCTGTCAATACTTATATGATGGTTATCTCTAAATGCTTCGTGACAATCAATATCTTCCAACAATTTCCTCTGTCAATACTTATATGATGGTTATCTCTAAATGCTTCGTGACAATCAATATCTTCCAACAATTTCCTCTGTCAATACTTATATGATGGTTATCTCTAAATGCTTCGTGACAATCAATATCTTCCAACAATTTCCTCTGTCAATACTTATATGATGGTTATCTCTAAATGCTTCGTGACAATCAATATCTTCCAACAATTTCCTCTGTCAATACTTATGATGGTTATCTCTAAATGCTTCGTGACAATCAATATCTTCCAACAATTTCCTCTGTCAATACTTATATGATGGTTATCTCTAAATGCTTCGTGACAATCAATATCTTCCAACAATTTCCTCTGTCAATACTTATATGATGGTTATCTCTAAATGCTTCGTGACAATCAATATCTTCCAACAATTTCCTCTGTCAATACTTATATGATGGTTATCTCTAACTGTTGTGTGGAAGTCAATATCTCCTACATATCCCTGCTCTGTCAATACTTATATGAGTGGTAGTCTCTAAATGTTGTGTGACAGTCAATATCCTACTCTAATCGATTGGGAGGTAGTTTCTTTTCAATTCCAATAACACCTTTGCAAAGCGAACCTTAGTATAACGTTTTTTATCTTTGAGGTATTGACTCGTTTTCTGGCCGCACCTCGAGCAAAGTCCATAACTAGTGCGACACCCAATCCCACATTTCGAACAGGGTATTGGTGATCTACTTCCCTCTCTTATCTGATAATTATGTTGAGCACAGTACTCTGTATTATATCGCTTTCTTTTACACTCGTAATCCTTCCCAAGCATCAACCAGATACAAGTGGCTTTATCCATGAGGATGTCTATTCGTATATATCTGCCAGTCTCTAATAGCTTGGAGGAACGCTGCAGCGGCGGATATCATAAACGATGTCCGAAAGCAACAACTCGACCGCCCATATCGAAACTGAGGGTGAATAAAACCTTGTGAGGCAATTCGGTATCAAATAGCTGTTTTGGGGCTAAAAAGGGGTAATATAGCGAACAAAAGCTCTAAGGGGGTGTCATAAATGCTAAATGAGGGCAAGAAAATTGTACACTGAAATCGGGTATCATTTTGACTCCGGATATACTACTTCGTTCTAAGAGGCTGAGAGGAAATAGCAAGTTTATTTCAGCATGTCACTTTTCATAATACTAGATTTGCCGCTAAGCAAAACTAGTCGACCGAAAGCTCGAACTATAAACTGTGGAACTTACACATTTATATTTATTTCGTCTGGAATCTGGGAAACAATTGATTGCAATATAAAATAGTCTAACTCAGCTTAATATGCATTCAAAACCAATGCGAACAAACTCTTTTATTTAGTCAAACATAACCATGAGCTTATTCTTAAAGTAGTCAGTGGTCAATGCTCCTTTGACCTTTTTACACGATGTTTATCTTTCTATATTTATATGTACTTGTATTTTCTCCCTTTATACCAACGCTGTAACCTTAAAATAGAACATGTGCAAAAACCTGAACTTAAGAGAATATTCAAATATTTCCTTGCTTCCATTTTTGTCCAGGTATTAGTCTATCCAGTTTTGGAGCAAAATGAGACCCATGTGCATTTTCGGGTATAATCTTAGTAACTTTCAGGAAATACTGTCATAACAGATCAGAAGGGAATACAAAACCACTTTACACCATCCTAACATTATTTTTTCCTACAATAACTTATTGCATTATTGGAAATTTTCACCAACTCACCAACACTGTATCGGGGGAGGGAGGAGAAGGGGTTGACGTAACTTTTTCTAATTTTTCCAATAGTCTGAGATACCAAAATATTGAAATCATTTTAAAAATCAGTTTATTTTAGTGGAAGAAGTGAGAGTAAGTGAAAATAATAAAACATATTGAAATTAGCCAATGAAATGACAAGAACGATTATTTTGACGAGCAAATATGACTGATTAATGGTAAATTGCGCGCGTATTTTATTCTTCTTCAAACTAAACACGGGAGAAGTACCCTGCTAGCAGAGGTTTCTCTCCATCACTCGGTCTGATCCCCAAGTCTTTGGCATATCTGGCTTTCGTTGTCGCATCTTCAGAATATGTTCTAACGATTCAGAATGCTGAGATTATTAAAAACCGCTATTTTTGTAGAATTGGGGCAAACATAAGCGACTTTATTCAGTACAATAGCTTTAGCCTCGAGTTCGTGGGTTATTTTTAGCATCACTTTGATGCATTTAGGCGAGTTGTATACCAAAATAATATGAATTTCGAGTGAAATTTTCGCCGGTATTCCATAGAAAACCATGAAATAACCATATTATCCTATAAATAACAAATTTACAAGAAGATTTATCACGAAAACAAAGTAACTTACCGGACGATAGACTGCGAATACACCAATTTCGAGTGGCGGCCGCGCGCGTCTCCAGACTAATTATGTTATGTATTCAAAATGTTGAATCCTTATTGGCTGATAGAGAAAGGGCGCGAATTTCCCTGCATTTTGATTGGCCTTTATCTAGCCATGAAATACCGCTGTGTATTTCATAGAAAAAACATGAAATACCGCCCTGTATTTCATAGTAAAGCTGAGCTCTGATTGGCTGAAATATGATATTTATAGGATAAATACATTAATATTAGTAATAATAGTAGTAGTAAAGTAGTATAGTAGTAATAAAGTCAATCAACGTCTTGGCATCATCCGCCGGGTAAAGCATTTGCTGCCCTTGCATGCGCGGCTAACTCTCTATAAATCTCTTGTCCTTCCCTTACTTGACTATGCCGATATCGTCTGGGGAGATAAGAATAATACCGTCCTCATGGATCACCTTCAAGTTCTTCAGAATAATGCTGCTCGACTAATGCTCGACTTTCCCTCAAGCTCTTCTGCATCTCAAGTACTCGAACTATTAAACTGGAAACCACTATACCTTCGACGGCGCTATCATCGCTGTATTACTATCTTCAAATGCTTAAATAGCATGGTGGACTTCAACTTTAAATTAAAGAAGAATCACGACTTTCATACATATAATACACGCCGTCAGCACAATCTACATTTGCCATTCGCACGTAGGAATTGGGGACAACAGAAGTTTACCTACCATGCACTATTAGACTGGAACTCTTTAGACTCTGAAGTTATACAATCAACTACATTATCAATTTTTAAATCTTACTGGCACATAACTTAATTTCATAATAATCCTTGTTCTATTTCTATTTTATTTCAACCATTTATCTTTTCTGTTTTCCATATATTAGCGAAATATATATTTTTAATACAGGACCTCCCTGAAAATCACAAATTGTGAGTGGAGCTTTCCTGTCAAAATATTATTATTATTATTATTATTATTAATATACCTGAAAAAAATCTCAATTCTGATTGGTTGAGGGCAATGCAATTTCAAGGAAACACAGTGCAGAAAAAAGGAAACAGTGCCGAAAAAAGGAAATACGATGCAAATTTCGTTGGAAAGCAATGAAACATTTCCTTTCGACTTCTGAGAACACTCGAACAATTTGAATGAATTTGAAAGTGTGAACTATTATGGTTTGTTGACTGAATAAATTACTTTGTCACATGACTCACAACGTCACTTCCTGGTAATTTTTTTCATGTATATTATTAATAAGTAATCATACGGTTTTCTCATGCAATTTGGGATTAATTTTCCTTCGTGTGTTTTTCAAAGAGCTCGTGCAATTTTGATACTCTTTGAAAAACCCACTTGTGCAAATTAATCCCAAATTGCACTCGAAACCGTATGATACATATTCAGTGCCATTGTATGGGTGACTGCTACACGTGATTGATTATCCGCCTAATTCGAAAGCTCTTAGGAGGAAAAAATCCACTGACGTCCACTGGACGTTAAGCCCTGATCCCCACCCCCCTTAACGTCCACTTGGACAATAAAGTTATCCAAATAATTCCTTAACGTTCAGACCATTACCCCCTGCCCCCTTAACGTGCAATGGACGTTAGTGGATTTTTTGTTTATTTGTCGAGGCCCCCTAAAGATGTTTTCGCGTTTCGGTCTATATTCAGTGGAAAACTCGTAAATGTAGCTAAATTCGATAGTCAGAGACTATAAAATAACAATCAGACCAGGCCCGAAGCTAGTATAGAAAAAGGTATGTTATTAAATTCTAACTTTTTATTGAGCAATTATTTCTTGACGTTTTAATTAATAGTGCCTCGGTAAAAAGTTTGATCTGGCTACGGACCTGAATTAGAGAGTACTGCAGTAGAAATGCCGAAGGTATCGTGGAACCACATTTGCAGGGCTCTTGTGCGGAGTGTGATTCTCCAATTGCATCAGATCGCGAATGCATAATAAATGCTTTTCATAATAACAAATTGAATTCACAGTTACAAGAAGCCATGCTAATGCTTTTGTTCAAGTGGATTTGCCTTTAAAAGTGTATAAAAAGTAAGCCCGTTTAGAGGTCGGACTGCAGAAATAAATCGCCATATAATGCATTGCGAGCGAGTGAGTGATGTCACGATACAAAGCGAGGCTGCGGAAATAGAGTTAGGAGGGGATGGGTAGTGGCATCGTTATTAATAATTCATTTTAACATATATTTATTGATGAAATACCAGTGTATATCCCTTTCTAAAAAGTAATATCTTCACACGTCAAGATATCAATGATATCTTCACACGTGATATCTTCACACGTGATATCTTCACACGTGATATCTTCACACGTGATATCTTCACACGTGATATCTTCACACGTGATATCTTCACACGTGAAGATATCACTTTTGAAAATATGACTGGCTTTCAAAGATTTCTAGCCTTTTTTGGAAGAGATTGAAACTGGTATTTCATCGATAATTAAATATTAAACAGAACATTACATGGCCGCGCGGAGATACGAATTTTATCTTCACATGTCGATGAAATATGATATTTCATCAACACTCGAATATAAAATCCGTATATCCGCGCGGTCATGTCCTATACTCGATTTCATCAATTGGAACCCCTAAAACAACCATTTGGAATGCACCTCTGCATTTCTATGTTGTGCGTAAAACCTGGCATTTTATGGCTTGTTGACTGCCAACAATTCTTTTATTTACATTCTTTATGACTCTTTACTATTACGGACTTTGCTTGGTTCCAATGTGATTTGTTATTGTTTTGACTCTGTAAAGCGGATATACTGAAAATATTTTAGGGTTTATGTATTTCGCTTTTTCGTTCGTGATAATTTCAGATGTCACAGACGTCCGTTTCATTACTGATCTAGTCAGTAGTGTTTTTTTACAGAGCAAGTCAGCTTCGAAAGTACTCTCACACAGCTCAAGCAAGCCAAGCAGCTCAAGTAGGCCAAACAGCTGCAACCCAAGCAGCTGAAGCAACCCAAGCAGCTCAAGTAAGCATAGCAAGCAAGCCAAGCAGCGCAAGTAAGCCAAGCAACCAAAGCAGCTCAAGCAAGCCAAGCAGCTCAAGTAAGCCGAGAAGCTCAAGCAGCGCAAGCAATTCAAGCAGCTCAAGTTAGCCAAGCAGCGCAAGCAAGCAAAGCAGCGCAAGCAAGCCAAGCAGCGCAAACAAGCCAAGCAGCGCAAGCAAGCCAAGCAGCGCAAGCAAGCCAAGCAGCGCAAGCAAGCCAAGCAGTACATAATAATAATAATAATAATAATAGCATTTATTTAAACACGGTATTGACGATACTGCAGCATTCAGAGCTGATGTGGCCGTGATAATACAAAAGGAACGATAAAGAAATCTAGCTAACCTCATTGATTATGTAAATTACAAGTTTTTTGATTGAATGACTATTGCATTATAAGATATTGGAATGATACTAACTAAATAGTTGAAAGACTAACTAATTGACTAATAACTTAATTAGATGAACAAGCGAGTTGTTGTGCAAATGGACAGGCGGATGTCTAATGTATAAGTAAACACTTGGACGAGTAAACATGAAGAAGTTAGGCATGCATAAATAAAACATTAGTGGTATGAGAACTTATCAGTGTTGATCCTGACATTTGGTTGCAGTGGTATGGAGTCAATATACTTTTTGACAAGTTTTTTAAAGGTCGAGTGTTTTTTGTCTTTAAGGAGATCGTCTAGGTAGTTCCACAGTACGGATGCTCTGTATGTGATTGACTTGCGTATAGCATCTGTACGTGGATGTGGGATGACTAGCCTATGAACGCCTCTTAGAGAGTGTGTATTGTTTCTTACAAGAAAGTCAAGCAAGTCGAGCAACGCAAGCAAGCCAAACAGTGCAAGCAAGCCAAGCAGCTCAAGTAAACCAAGCAGCACAAGCAAGCAAAGTAATCCAAGCAAGCCAAGTAGTGCAAGCAAGCAAGCCAATCAGTGAAGCAAGCCAAGATTTTCAAGTAAGGCAATCAGCGCAAGCAAGTCAAACAGCGCAAGCAAGCAAAGTAATCCAAGCAACGCAAGCAAGCCAAGCAGTGCAAGCAAGCCAAGATGCTCAAGCAAGCCAAGCAGCGTAAGCAAGCAAAGTAATCCAAGCAACGCAAGCAAGCCAAGCAGTGCAAGCAACCAAGATGCTCAAGCAAGCCAAGATGCTCAAGCAAGCCAAGATGCTCAAGCAAGCCAAGCAGCGTAAGCAAGCAAAGTAATCCAAGCAACGCAAGCAAGCCAAGCAGTGCAAGCAAGCAAGCCAAGATGATCAAGCAAGTCAAGCAGCGTAAGCAAGCAAAGTAATCCAAGCAACACAAGCAAGCCAAGTAGTGCAAGCAAGCCAATATTCTCAAGTAAGCCAAGCAGCTCAAGTAAACCAAGCAGCACAAGCAAGCAAAGTAATCCAAGCAAGCCAAGCAAGCCAAGTAGTGCAAGCAAGCAAGCCAATCAGTGAAGCAAGCCAAGATTCTCAAGTAAGCCAATCAGCGCAAGCAAGTCAAGCAGCGCAAGCAAGCAAAGTAATCCAAGCAACGCAAGCAAGCCAATCAGTGCAAGCAAGCCACGATGCTCAAGCAAGCCAAGCAGCGTAAGCAAGCAAAGTAATCCAAGCAACGCAAGCAAGTCAAGCAGTGCAAGCAAGCCAAGATGCTCAAGCAAGTTAAGCAGCGTAAGCAAGCAAAGTAATCCAAGCAACACAAGCAAGCCAAGTAGTGCAAGCAAGCCAATATTCTCAAGTAAGCCAAGCAGCACAAGTAAGCCAAGAAGCGCAAGCAGTGCAAGCAAAGTAATTCAAGCAAGTCAAGCAACGCAAGCAAGCCAAGCAGTGCAAGCAAGCCAAAATTCTCAAGTAAACCCAGCAGCGCAAGCAAGTAAAGTAATCCAAGCAAGTCAAGATTCTCAAGTAAGCCAAGCAGCGCAAGCAAGTAAAGTAATCCAAGCAAGTCAAGATTCTCAAGTAAGCCAAGCAGCGCAAGCAAGTCGAGCAGCGCAAGCAAGTCTAGCAGCGCAAGCAAGTAAAGTAATCCAAGCAAGTCAAGATTCTCAAGTAAGCCAAGCAGCGCAAGCAACGCAAGCAAGTCAAGCAGCGAAAGCAAGTAAAGTAATCCAAGCAAGTAAAGTAATCCAAGCAAGTAAAGTAATCCAAGCAAGTAAAGTAATCCAAGCAAGTCAAGCAGCTCAAGCAACCCAAGCAAGGTAAGCAACAGTATTTGAAGATTCTAATACATTTTCGTAGCCACTCATGGGTTCCTACATGAAGGGACTGCCATGCTTGCGGTACTTGCGCTGCTTGGCTTACTTGAGAATCTTGACTTGCTTGGATTACTTTACTTGCTTGCGCTGCTAGACTTGCTTGCGCTGCTAGACTTGCTTGCGCTGCTTGGCTTACTTGAGAATCTTGACTTGCTTGGATTACTTTACTTGCTTGCGCTGCTTGGCTTACTTGAGAATCTTGACTTGCTTGGATTACTTTACTTGCTTGCGCTGCTTGGTTTACTTGAGAATGTTGGCTTGTTGCACTGCTTGGCTTGCTTGCGTTGCTTGACTTGCTTGGATTACTTTGCTTGCACTGCTTGCGCTTCTTGGCTTACTTGTGCTGCTTGGCTTACTTGAGAATATTGGCTTGCTTGCACTGCTTGGCTTGCTTGCGTTGCTTGGATTACTTTGCTTGCTTACGCTGCTTGGCTTGGCTTGCTTGCACTGCTTGACTTATATAGTATAGTAAGAGTAGCTAGTAGGACCACCCCTCCCCCAATACTATATGTGGTACGCTACACGAAGTACCTACCGAGGTTGATCGTTGAGTGTGTGCTGTCGTTCAAAATGGCGGGCGCTTTGTCAATCTTTGATGGCTTTGTAGTAACTAAACAGGAATTGTACCTCGATTATTGGACTTACAAATTATGGAAAGAATTTTGGAGCAACCAACCGTTGTCAAAGGAAATAGTGGAAATCATTCAAGGTATGAACAAGCGTTCTGTGTGGGCAATAGTTCTGTGTGGGGTTCGCTGTTTGCGCGTAGCACTGCAACTTTATTCGACTTCGAGCGCCAAATTTAAATTAAAGCTGGTAAAGCTGAAGTGATCCTATACTCGGGCAATCTTTTTTTCTCCTTAGCAAAATGAAACAAACGATATTGGAGATTGGACGTTTCGTATCGATTCTAACCTCGTCAGTCACCGTTTCACTTCTTTCTTTTCGAAATATTAGAGTCAGTCTAGAGAGGCCGCAGTCACTGCCATAGACAACATGAATGTTGGAATAGACCATTTTACGTGTGATTCCGTGCTTTGTGAGGGCACTGCGAGCCCGACTGCGAGGCGGGTCGGGGAGCCGGGGTGGCGCAGTAGTTAAATGCTTCACGGTTTCGCCTCTACTGCTCTAGCAATCTCACTTCTGTGGCTCATGTTCGATCACCGGACACGGTGCCATATGTGAGTTCAGTTTGTTAGAATTTTGCCCTTGCTCTGAGGGTGTTTTTCCGCGTTCTCCGGTTTTCCTACCCTCCACAAAAACCAACACGCTAAATTCCAAGCAGTCTGGTGTAGCCAGGACCTGACTTTGATCAACCCCTTTGCCGCTCGGGATGCCGTTATGGTTGTTTCAGGTCTTGTTAGAAATTCAGAGATTTTGACATAGGAAACATAAGGAAGATAGGGCAGTGGGGTGGGAAATTTTGATATTTTTGACGCAAATATGGTGTTCCAAGGGTGGGGAACTTTACATTTTTTTTCTCAGAGAAAATGTAAAATCTCCACCCCTTTCCCCCTCCCCCGGGCTTAACATTGATAGGTGCATAATGGGAACACATATATTCGTACAGCATTATGTCCGATAGATTTTCAATATGGCAGGATGTTGGTCCAATTGCCTTCTTTTTCTTGCCATCCAATATTTGCTTGAAAAGCACTGAATTACTGTCCTTTATGTACTTATCAGCAGCCATCAAGTGCCATTTTATGTCCCTGGATCTGGTATCCTGGGTGCCAGAGGTTCTACTGCCCTCTCTATAAAGCCAAAGTTTAGGATCGACGAGAAGGCTGGGGGAACCTCTGGGCGCGCAAAGTATGTCTGAGTCAGAATTTGACCCTGGCCCTCTGATTGGCCTTGAGCAAATTCATTTGTAACGATCATGCCATAGCAATTTCCAAGGTCGCCATTGTTTACCCTTTCCATGTCGTTGAATCCCCTCGCATTGCTGGAGGTCGCACAAGTTCTCTCAAGCTCTATAACACTCCAGAAAATGGCCGAATTTATGCCATTTAAACTAGCTGACCTGTTCTGTGTAGTGCTTCGGCCCTTGGGAGAGGAAATTGTAATTTATTTCAGCTGTCCGAAAGTGCTGGCCTTTCATAAACTGTTGGGAATTAAGCCTACGTGGACAAAACCGGTTTAATCAATTTGCTAGAAAAAGGTTTCTCAGGTGTCAATCAAAAGGGATTAGTCTGGCATGGAAGTGAGATTCATACTTCGTGTGCCCAGAGGTTCTCCCAGTCTTCTCGTCGATCCTAAACTTTGGCTTAGAGAGGGCAGTAGAAGCTCTAGAGCTGGTACCCAGGGTAATACCTGCGGGACAGACCCGCACGATTTGCAATGAATTGGTCTGGTAAAAAAAAAAAGAGCCTACGTGGTGCAGTGGTTTAGCGCTTCGCTTCTCACCTCTGTGGCCCAGGTTCGATTCCCCGACGCGGTGCCATATGTTAGTTGAGTTTGTTGGTATCTCGCCCTTGCTCCAAGAGTTTTTCTTCGGGTTCTCCGGTTTTCCTCCCTCCACAAAAACCAACACGCTAAATTCCAAATTCGATCTGTGGATTAGCCAGGACCTGGCTTTGATCAGCCCCCATGGTTGTTTCAGGTCTCATTAGAAATTCAGAGTTTTTTTTATTAAAAGCCTTTCTTTATCACTAAAAGCATGATTAAATAATAATCTCAACGATAGAAGAAAAACATGTCGTGCGATCCTCGGATCACATGGAAACCAAAACTGCAATCCTTGCAATGAAGTTGTTACTACCCTTACAATCCTTGCATTCGCAAAGTTTTAATTTGATTGGTACATTACTGACTGTTATCCTACTAAATTATTGTCCTATTGATCTAACCACATCTAGGTCAATAATATTAACAGACAATATAAAATTCCAATAACATCTCTAAAAAAATATTTAAAGAAAAGTTTTCACAAACACTATGCACTGGTAAAGAAAAGACATTCGCATATACTAAGCACTGGTACATTTTGTGTAGATGGTGAGAAAACTAGTGCCAAAGAGTATTAGATGGGAAGTTCCAATATACAGTTACTGTTTGAAAATATTTCAACAGGTGAAGTGGAATTTCCATTGTGTTTTAGGGGAACAGTACTGTAAAATGGCCATAGATAGCTTCTGTTGTCGCTCAGCCTTTGTGAAGTGAACATATCTGCAATGTTTCATATTGATCATTTGCTCATCATGCTAAATTGATATCAAAGACATGTACATATATGTTAAACTTCAGAATAAAGGCTACAGATTTTGTAAACAGTTATGTATAAATTCAAATGTACCATTGGCAGTTATTAAAAAAAATAACATCTCTTCCCTCTGTTGTGTGGCTAATTGTTTAATCTTAAACCTTAAAGTGCCACTACAATCAAATTTTGACATATCAATGTTTTTGCATATATTCATAAAGTAGAGTTGATATATTATTACTAGTTAAAATCGTTTTTTGATACAATGACAGGAAATCTTATTTTTTGAGCTCCAAATATTGAATCTACATTGTAAACGTCTGCCATTACTGGAGGCAATTCCCTCTGTTCAGCTTTAAACAAAGGTTTATTCAGTGGAAGTGATGTCATACACTTAATGCTCACCTGCAGAACACAACGCCTGGAGGCATATTTCTACTAAAAACGTCTTCACGTACATAAGAAGAAAGTTATATTTATCTTAGCAAGGTTGGCTACTTTTTTATGCACACTATTTCGTACCACGAGGTTGTCATGTTAAGTGACGTATGACATCACTTCCGCTAAATACTGAGAATGGCTTCCAGTAATGGCAGACAGGATTTTACCAGTAAACTCTCCTAAAATTTTGTAGTTTAACATGCCCATTTGGGAATATGTTTTACTATTTCGGATATTTCTAATACTGATTGCCCTATTGACACTGAAAAATTGGCAAATCGAAATGGTACATTTTCATCTTAGTGGCACTTTAAAACTAGCATTCTAATGAGGAGAGGACTGATATATACTCGCTTGCTTCTTCACGGACTGCTCTGCAATTTGAATTTCAAATTTAGGAGTTCCAGAGGCATGAAAAGGGTTGGACCCTTTTATACCAGAATTTTTTGTTTATTATCTAATGAGCAGTTTTATTATCCTCGGGTTATAAGCTTCCTCAGGATATAATCCCCCCTAAAACTTATAATAATTTATTAGAAAGTTGAATGCATGAGCCCAGGGCTTATACATGTATGTAGGAGTGATTTTATGGTATTTTTAACTAACATCTTCATTTCGTATTGCTATATTGTAGATGAAATTGGATCAAAGAAGGGCCAGTTCAATGAAGACATAAGGAAGAAGGTGTTTTGCACAAGATTTTTCTGTGGGTTGTCAGAGGCAAATATGCAAGTGGAAGGGAGTACTAAATGCCAACCCCTGAAGTTTAAGTGCCTGGCACATCTGAAGAAGATATTTTGCTTGTATCCATTCTCTTCTGCAGAGAAGGGTCACATGTACAGTCACTTGAAAATGCAGGTGAGAGAAGTGATCTTGATTAAGGTATTGGGAGCTCTTCAAGAGCACTTCTTGAAAACTTTTAATTACGTGCATTAAATTCAAGAAACCCCCTACAAAGTATAGATTTTCCGAAAGCTTAATAAACACAGATTCTAGAAAACAACTTGATTTTCCTTATTGTTATATACTCTTTTATTTATTGTTTTTAATCCAATTTGACCATACCCCTGTCCCTCAGGAATTTGATGGAAATCGGCATGGAAACCACTTTCACAAAGTAGAAATATTGATCTAAAAAAGCCTGTCTCAGTTTTCTGATATTGTATTCCGTTGCAATAATAATCAACTGCAAAGATTTGGAATACATTTTTTAGGGGTTGAAGAAAGAAACATGAAAGTATCTCAAAAACAGAAGAATGCATGAAAAAAACATATTGATGTACTGTTTAATAAACGAGCAGCAGTGTTTTTTTACTCGGACTGCCTGTGGCAGCACCGAGTCTTAATCTGCAAGCCGTTTTTGTTTTTTGTTTTTTTTGTTTTTTGTTTTTGTTGTTTTTTGTTTTGTGCAACAAAATTTCTGCGCAAGCGTTAAAGTTCAAGTTCACACCAATCAAATTGCACTGTGCTGGTCACGCAACAATCGCCAGGTTAATTTATTTACATAATTTAATACAGTAAATCAAGATGGTGGAGGGACCCGCGAGGAACTTTCTCTCTAATTTGGAGTCCCATCTCTCAAATGTAAGCAATTTAATGTTTTATTTAACTTTACTTGTGCGAAAGCCTTCCAACAGGCTCAGGATATTTTGACTGGCGCTATTGTCGGAGCCGAAGGACCGCGTTTTTTACCCAGATGGCCAGTGATTTTATATACGACATGTACGACGACCTGAAGCCAGTAAAGGGGCCAGGATCCGGAAAGGTAAAATTTGAAGAAATAGATATTGGAATCTATAAGCCATCAGCTCGCTGTGCTGCATTTAAAACATCCGAGGAGAACATCTTATGTTGGGTGAAGGCACTTCAAGACCAATATTATGAGTCTCTTAAAAACTGTCAGAGATTTAAATTTACCACTTAAATGAGGCAGAGACACAGTCAGAGAGTATTGAGATCAAGTTATTTTGTTCCAGCGAGGATATTGACCTAGCGGAAACGGTACAAGCTGTCGAAGGATTTTACTTATAACCATCCACGTCTACTTAACAACAGGAATAGTTATGTGCCAAGGCATGGGCAAATATTGAGTTTCCCAGATTACAGATGAAAGTAGAGAACTTAATGAATGAAGAAACAGAGGTCACGCGCGACATGCTTGAGAACATGTTCAACACTAAATATGTTATACTAAGAAAACAAAACAAGTTACAGAGCCTGCAAGTTCACAAGTCAATGAAAAACCCCAAGAGCCTGTAGTTTTGGATCAACATATCCTTGAAACTCCAAAAGCAACATACACATGAGTCAAATTCGAACCGGAAGAGACGGAATTCTTGAGATTCTTCACGAGGATTGTTAGCCTGCAATAAAAACTCTCTCGCTGATTTAATGACCTTGATTTGTAACATGGAGGCTGACCTAACTGATATGCGTAATGAATTCTTACTCTCGTCACATCAAAACACGAATCAAGAAACGAAACTCAGTCATTTGGAAGACAAATTAGTGCAGCAAGATAATATATACAAGACCGCAATCAAGATGCTGTCATCACGTATTATTGACCTAGAAGTTGAAAATGGTGAGTTGAAAGCGGATATAATAAAGCTGAGATCCGACCCCTTTTTCAACTAAATTTCCAAGGTATTTCCAACATATTTCTATCCGTTGGAAGTGTGGAAAACCACGGAAATTTAAGCAATTTTCCAACAAATTACCCAAAAAAAACTTCCTTCAAGCTTTAAAAAAAAAAAAAAAAAAAAAACATAAAAAGAAGACAATGAAAGAGCAAGGTCTCCAACCTACTGAAGCTTTAGCAATGAATCAGTTTGTTCAAGAGCCATCTTTCTTCCATGACAACCCGATCCCTATTCATCAGAATACATTTTCTGTGCTAAATGACGAGAGTTTACAATCACCTGACCGACAACCCACTACTAAAGAAAGGGACCATGAAGTACGGTTAATTCTCAGGTTCAAAACAATGAATATAATTTATATGCCTGCTCAAATGCAGTGTGTTAAACAAATAAGTAGTGTTTAAATTAAAAGGTCAACATACGAGAAAAACAAAAATATAAAATTACATATATACTAGGGGAGCAGAGAACAAAAGTCACCGCGCTACCGGCCACTCCTAAAGACTGCTAAATTCAGCTAATAATTCTTCCCTTTGGTTATTACTAAGAGGATTTCAAATGAAAGTGTATTTCATCTTCAATCTCATGTGGCCCGAGTGAAAGCCCAGATGGGCTCTTGTTTTATGTTAAAACACTGCTACACGTTTTTTAAACACCTTAAAAGACGTCTAGGTTTATAGAGTCATGTAATTCAGTTATTTTCACAATACGACCTATTTCGGCAGAGAAAATCCAAGTTAAAGTTTATGTAAATTAGGATGAAATCGCTTCTCACTCGGTGATTTCCTTCGGTTTTGCTTCATGAATTATTCATGAGTTTTTTAACTAGCTATATGCCACTTTTCAATCCGATTGATTAAAATCTAGAGGGACAGGAGCTCTGAATATATGCTGCAGAACTTGCATTTATAACACCACAAGAAATGGTTTCAAAGTTTCCTGGTATCCCACTGAGGTTTGTTGACACAATTAACTTGTCTGTCATTAAAAATGTCATTTTTCCAGTATTTGATGTTGAGCAGTTGGTATAGTGAAACGTGATGCCATGTTGTTCATGGAAGGCTGCATGCGATTTTGTGCTCTTCAGTGAATGACTACTCAGACCACCGTAAGTTAGCTCTGCAGTGCAATATCACAGAAATCATGAGTGCATAGAGGAGGCGAAGATGAAAAAAGTGTAAATAAACAGACCAAACCAGTACTAACAATAACTGTCAGTTACAGAAGATTGTGTTAGCCCACTCATTCCATGAATAATGAACTTGTCTGGCTTCTGTTGTTCTTCATATTCGCCTATCGAAGGCAAAGCTTCTGGCAAAGTTTATGAGCACTTTCACTATTGCAATTTGGAATTGACTTTGCAGAATCTCCAACTTCTGCCCACAGATTATCTTGATTATAATTTGAGCCAATATCGCTTTCCGACAGCATTGGCTTTCGTTGCTTCATGGAAGAAAATGGACATAATTTTTCGCTTTTAAAAAGCGCTCCCTTAATTGGTATTTTGAAATCATGAATTGAGCTACATACGTACCGGTACTATAAAAGTATATTGTAGATATGATTTCTGTGTGAAATGCAAACAAATCTTTGAAACTCAACGGCTTCACCACAGGCTAGAGGAGTGTCACATGTTTTTTCGTGGTTTCCATGAGAACACTTCACAAGTGCTAATAAGCTGATGGCAGCCTGCTTTCCCATCCATATTTCTTTTCAGCATAATTTCTCATTTAATATATTCAGTCACTTACATGTAGCTTGTTTTTGATTAATTTCTTGCAGTTTGTGCTTTCTGCTTACAGAGCAGGTAATGTGGAACAAGCCCAGAAGAAATTTCACATTGTTTATGAGACAGAGTTAGAAGATGAGGTAATTTGGCATGTGTCTTTCTGTAAACATATCTTACTGTCAGTACATTGTTATTATTGCTCATTTTCACATGACGTCGTCAACACCATCTTGGTTGAACATTAACAAAGGATTACTCATAATTTTTTTTATAGTTTCTCTTGTTAGATCAACCAACATGGCCACCACATCTTTGTTCTTTGTTATCTGAATCTCTTGGGATTGATTGCAAACCACCAATATGTACATTGGGTCCCCCACCAGAATAATGTAAAATCACACTTATACCCCCCTCCCCCAAAACAAAGATTCATAGGCCCAACAGATAGCAACATTAAGAATATCAAATAAAATTAATAGTCTGACTACTATATTGTTTTGTTGATTTGAGTGCCACATCTATGAGTTATAAAGGTTTACCGTATTCACTCACGGATAAGCTGCACTTGCAGAAAAGCAGCATCCTGAGTTTTGAAGCTTCAGTTCAGGAAAAAATTTTTTTTGGAGAATATCAAACGTACATTGAATTAAACCTTGTCAAACTCATGAATAATTCCTGCCGTTCACATCCAATCACCGGATGTATACCATGGATGCATTTGAATACCCAATGAAAACCCAGATATACCACTCACTAGACAGTGTAAGTGGAATATACCACTAAATACTAATACATATTCATAACTAATACAAACGTAATTATGTAACATTGCATAAGAAGAAGAAGAAGTCAAGGAAAAGATAGAAATAAAAACCAGTGTACAGAGTATGGCTCAAACCACCGACCTCATGAATGCCCGCTCCGTGACATATCCACTACACTATAGGAATGCTTGTTGAAATGATCCGAAGAAATAACAATGACATTGAAGTATTGTGATCAAAAGTGTATGCAGCAAAATACCAGACAAACAATACTCCCTAATGATCTATGAACACAGGTATTGTTCAGTTGGAGAAGCAATTTCCAAAACTCTAGCTTTGTTTTTCATCAGTGGTTCCAAACACCTCGAAACAATAAATTAAAGCACTTGGCCAAAGCGGCCTCATGCTTTCATTGTTCTCAGTGTTTGGAACCACTGATGAAAAACTAGCTCTCATTTTGGAAAGAGTACTTCATAGGACTTTCTCAAACTCATTAATAATTCATGAGATAGTCATCAAATGGAGGAACTGTATTTGGTCACATACATGGGTCTTGATACCGGGTGAGACCCTTGTTTGAAACTTTGTCAGGTGGATGCATCTTGACATCCAATGAAACACCAGTTTCAAATGCACTAAGATTTCCAACCCTAGTGATCAATATTTCTTAATCATCATATTCATGAACCACTAACTAATTACGTAGTTTAAGTAAGTAAAGAATGACATACTAGAAAGAAAAAGTGTGCCTCCACTGGAGTTTGAACCTCGACCTTTCTGACTGCTTGTACATACTAACTCTTAACCACTACATTACTGGTATGCTAGTTGAAATCACTGCCATCAAAAAATAGTAATAAGCCATTAATTTTATTGAATAATTATATACATTCAACAGTCAAACGGTAAACAATAATTGGTAATGAAGTTTGAACAGAAGCAAATGTAATTTTCGGTTGAGCATTCGCATGAGAAGACATTAAAAATTTTCAGACACTCGTTCGTCTTTCATCAGGGGATTCCAAATATTTCGAAAACAAAACCCTTGAGGCTACGCCTCTCGGGTTTCATTTGTTTTCTCAATATTTGGAACCCCTGATAAACAACTCCAATTTGTGTTTGAAATAGTTCTTCAAACTGGAGAAAACTCCAAAGTTGTATCTGTAATTTCAGCTCTGAAATATACATGTAGTATAAACTTCATATCTACATACTTAGATACATGACCTATCTTTCCATAGTATTTGTTTTCCGAGAACTGTTCATTTGGGTCACTTTTTAGATTGAATTTTACATGTCAACCAAACCAACAACATGCTCACATTCGGCCGTAGCTTAGTGGGCCATTTACCGCACGAATACTCGAGGATAGCTTGGTATTTTCTTGCTTATGGAGGAACTATAACCATCAAAGTAACATGCCGACGACAACACTGCAACAAGCTTTGTGGTGGTATGGAGATCCCATGTGTGGTGACATTTGGTTGCTCCAGAAAAGCAACTATAAACTGTATTAAAGATCTTTTAACGAAGGAATATAACTTACATCAAAACATCTATGAGTGTCTATGACTGATCATTTTACAAAAAAAATGTGTGATAGATTTTCAATATGACAGGACGTTGGTCTGATATTGCTTTCTGTTTCCTTCCATTTGAGGTTTTTGTGAAAAGCATGCAATTCCAGAGCTACTACCTGACTCAATTATCCAAGCTAGGGAAAAAAAGGAAAATAACAGATAGTATAAAATTCGAACAAAATCCCTGGTTATTCTTTAGGCACTTTAATACTTCCCCATTTTCTTTCTTCCCTAATTACCATTATGTTAACATTGGAACACTATTATCATGTAGTTTTTTTACATAGATACCAGAGTACAAATCACTATATTTAAACAATTAAATTATATTATTTTATACTGTCCTGAAAACTGAAATCTCAATAAAAACAATTTATTTTGCAAATTATGCAAATGTCATAGGATTAAAAAAAAATGTATTGTGCAATAGTTCTGATATGATGATGTCAGGTATGTGTAGTTGTCCAAGTAAACATGAGTTATTTTACTCATTCTGCTTGAAAATCTGGGGGGAAACTACTATTGTAGCTATCAATTGAAAGCATTTTTTGAAATAAAACTTAAAAGTGTAAGAATTCAAACAAGAATTAGAGAATTATATATAAAATAAATTAAGAAAATCACTGAGCGGTGAGGATTATAATAATTATGTGATCTTGACAACTAACTGACATCATCAAAAACTAAATAATATTGTGCAATGCACTTTCAAACAATCCCTACGCACTTTCATTGCAAAATAAATTGTTTTTAATGCGATTTTGGTTTTCAGGGCAGTCCAAATACATGTATCGTTTTGAGACCATAATTAAGTGTTTTGTACCAGGGCTCAACCTTAATGGTAGTCAACTAGCCAAATACTAGTGGAAGTTGCTTGTTTACTAGCCATGTTGGCTACTAACTTTTCTGTGACATTGTTTCTTGTAACTGGAAAATACCATGATAATACCTTTGTTGTTATAGTGCACAAATACTAGCATATAAATGTAATTACATTTATAGCCATTTTGAAAAATCAAGAACTCGGCCAAGAGACTGGATTCTAGCTTACCCATCATGCAGTACTGTATGCTAAATGGGTATCTAAAAACTGTAATTATTGTTATTATTGTGTATGTCTGTATTGACTATCGTTTTCGATGCTTCAATGGACATTAGAGACTTCATCTAACAGTTAAAAAAAAAGAGTAAGTGACGATTCTAAATGAGAAACTTTGAAGAACTATTATAGATTGTATATAAGTAATAGATAAAGAATGAGTGGCCGATCCTTATCCGATTTACAAACTTGAGCTGAAAGCGAGAGTTTGTAAATCGGATAAAGATCGGTCACAAATTCTTTATCTTACTTATCAAACGTTTAGTTGTAGAGAGTCATGTTTCCAGTTATTTTGGCAATACAACTTATTTTGGCAGAGAAAATCGAATTCAAAGTTTATGTAAATCAGGACGAAATCTGTATCAGATTTAAAGATCACTTATCGGTTGGTGATTTCCTTTGTTTTTGCTTCATGAATTATTAATGAGTTTGATAATGAACGTTACATTTTTTAATGACTAGCAGAAACTGGTCTCTGGCTAGTGAAAATTTACTTCTTACTAGCCGTAAGCCTACTAGCGAAAAAAGTTAAGGTCGAGCCCTGTGTACTCTGATATCGCTTTAAATTATTACACTAACTGTGCATGACAATACAAGTATATAATTTTGTATGGCTTATACCAACAGGAGTACCAGGAAGAGCTTATTGAGCTCTTCCAAACAGACAACGATGCTACCAAGAATGATATTTTACAAAAGTTTTCCTTCAAGAAGTGTCTGAGGGAGACAAGTATACTTTTAAAACCAATTATGGACCAGTATGATGTTCCCTTTCTCATACAGGTAATTATGCACTTATTCGGGAATAAGATTAGGTGGAATAAAGTGGTTTTCAATTGCTTTCGAGTTTGATTGCATGGTTAGTTATCGATGATTGCATTTACTTTGCATCGTGATTGGTTCAAGTAAAACCAATCATGAATTACTTCAGTTCGTGATTGGTTCATTGATGTTTTTACTTGCTCCGTTGATTGGCTCACTGGTTTTGGTTTTACAACACTCAATTGAAAACCGCTCTAGTCTCTGGAAATCACTGGTTCATACACAGTCAGGCACATTTTGCACTGTAAACTACACATGATAAATGCTAAGTAAACATAAATTATGTTATTCAGGATCATATTATTTAGTATTCCAGTGGCTAAAAAATCCTGATATAAGCGATTCGTAGTATCATTCTATGTATTCTTATTCCGCAATAATTAGGGCCAATCAAATACACTCTAAATTAAATGAATTTGTATGCATACAAAATATTGTACAACAGGGTTGTGAAGTGGGAGAGGGTGTCTCGTGGTCATGTATCCGATTTTCCATATAAGTTTACAAGACACTTTAAATATATGTACATATTGAACAATAATGACCTAAATTAAGAATGATATTTATGTTTTTCCCCTTGTGTTATACCATACATTACACAATTTTACTGCTGCATTGACTGAGCTTGTTTACTGGGCAACAAAATAAGCAATATCCACACAAGAGCTTTGGAGTAAAATGGCTGAGGGCAGAAACCCAAAGCCACTTTTATTGAATAATAAGATTGTCAGACATATAATCTTCACAATATATATATGATACAATATTTTAGCCCAGTAAAGGTGAAGGGCAAAATAAAACGCCAAAAGGATGATATATATTGTACATTTCTTGTAGTTATGAATGATTGTGACTTTCAGAAGAAGCAGGTGGTGCATTGTATAAAATATAAAATTGTGTGAAAAATATACATGCATGTCTACAGTACATGTACATACAGTATGTGACCTCACACACGAAAATGTACACTAACAGTTATCCATTAAACGGTCTAAACCGTTAGCCATCCGTTTAAACAGTTTAGAAAATTGTTAAAAGTGTTAGCTAAACCATTAGCTTTTTCATTCTACCCATTTTAATGTTTTCAGAAACTGTTAGCTTTGGGAGACAAACCGTTTAAACGGTTTGGCAGATCATTAAAAGTTCTTGCTTGGCCGTTTAATTGCTCTGACAAACCGTTAGGTCTACGAGGAAACCGTTTAATGAAACAACCTGTTGATCGTTTGATTCTAGCCCTGCATTAATTTTCAAAGCATTCTTAATTGTCATACGTTACTCTCGGATTTACTAACTGCTAGTTCTTCGCAATAACTTGGACGGCGCCACTTGGTCTTGGACTCCTTGGCTTGGCTTCAGTAGATCGATCGTACGAAGGTCAAACAACAAAGCCCAATAAAAGCCGAGAATACAACTAAAGCTGCTTATTTACATCGATCGATGCGAGATCTGAGAGCACAAGCTTCTGTGCAGCATCCTCTCATCATTAGGGATCATTGAGAAGGTATTCAATTGGCCAAAATCACCAGTCATCTATTGCATATGTTTTCAATTCAAGAAGGCAGCTTTTCGGTGATACAACGATTCTCCAAGTTCACATGTGCTTTCAGTCGTGGAGACTGATTGTCTGGTTTTTGACACAAGACTCAAGAGTGCCACAAACTTTGTGGAAAGTGTGATTTTATTGCGTTGTAGTTTAAAATGCACCACAAGCTTCTCAGCTTTACTGGAAAATGATCAATTCTACCAAATAAATATTCAAAGGCAAAGAAGTCCGAGTCTCGAATGTGTGACATTTTCCGCAAACTGATTTGAATAAACAATGAGCTCCGCAGTGTTTGTTTTGCTTTGAGATCGTAATACAAATTGTCTTCCTACCAAACCAAATGTTCTGAAAGATTCATTTTATCAACGGATCTGAACAGTTTCCACCTGATGTGAAAACTGGTTTGAGTCTATTCTGTTAAATCGATACACTGGTCAATAAGTTTTTTGGATACTTTGATTTGTTGTCTGATTAATAATTTGCATGAGATATATTGTACCGAATCTTCTGGAGTTTTGATTTCAGCTTCTTTGTGACGAGTTAATAAAACATTCAAGTCTGTGGGAATCCAGCTAATCTCTACTTCAGTTTAAGATATTAAAGTAAACATTCATGGTTCTCAAAGGTTCTCATATGCCCCGTCTTGCGTGTTCTTCAGCGTTCTTGCGGGTCTTCTAAAAGTTTACTTTCTTGCATCTTCTTGCGGGTTGAACGTCTTAAGTTCTTGCGTTAGTTCTGTAATTTCAAGTTCAAACTGCACACAAGAACCTGTTGGCTTGCGGACGCAAAAAGAAGTTCTTGCGCATGCATTATTTTACGGCTGTACTGTAAAGTTATCAAGTGGTGTTTAAGTTACGTTGTTTCTCTGTTGGTTTACAGCTTCAAATAGGCATGAAAGTAGTTCATTTTCAGACTGGATGAAAGTCTGCTGTGACAATATGCAACTTTAGGCATTGAACGAGAAACTAGCGCTGGATCCCTAGCGCTTTTGAGTACAGGGATTCGGAGTACAGTTCTGTTCTAAGATCGCTTTTGATCACTTTACTTCATAAATGACCAGAGAGGTTAACTCCACTTCACAACAAAGTTCTCTCAGTCCAAAATTTGTTGACTTTCAGCAGATTGTTTGAGATCGCCATTTGTGCTGAGAAAGAAGTTTTGGCTAGGCCATTTAATCATTTATGCAGAGCATTGGTTTTTAGAGTGAAACCGTTTAATCTAAATGAGAATGGGGATGATGCGAGTTGAAAACTGTGAGTTGCAAGTTGAAAAATGCGAGTTGCGAGTTGAAAAATGCGAGTTGCAAGAAAAAATAAGAAAAATGAGATTTGAGTTCCTGCGATGGAAAATCATGATTTTTGAGGGAGAAAAAAAATCAAATTTTCCGTATATACAGGAACTCCGAGTTTCGACAAAGCATTTCTTTTTTATTAATACCAATGTTAAACCTCGCTGGAGGCTTTATTTTTATTCAGAGCTAAGTCCTTTCTATTTCTAATTTATAATATTACAATTAAGTTCAATCTATTACTCAGTTTAACACTTTCTTCTATCTCTGATTTTTCCAGAGACATTTAGTATTATCTCTATGGCGACTCTTTGGTTTATAAGCCATACAACTCTCACATCGGCCCCTCCGGATACTAGACTGGTGCGAGAACTAAGATGCCCAGCAATAAATCCTACTTTATATCAGTTTAAACATTCCTAACAAAATTTCTATGCTATCACGACAGTACAAATTCACATCTCAAGACAATTCCGTTCTTCACTGCAGTCCGGCTTTTTGCTATTCTAATCACTGAGTTTCAAGAGGGTCTGAATGGGGTTAACTGCCTACTGACAAACGGCCTTAAAAATAACTGACAACAAACAAATGACGATTTTTTTACTGACAAATAACTGACAACTGACAAATTTAGTTTTGTGGGTCAAACATTGTAAATTTTCTCTAGTAATGATTAACTAGGGCTAACTGACAACTGATAAATGGCCAAAATTTTAACTGACAACTGACATGTAGACCCCCCCCCCCCCCCCCCATTCAGACCCTCTTTCAAGCAGTCTTATTTTGTACCTTTTTTGCTTTTTTTTGATAAATGTTTAGTTCCTTTTTTTCACCAGCTTAATTATTTTCTTCTTGACCATTTAAATAAGTTCTTTCCCGTTGTTTCCATCGATTTTCCAGCGAGAATCTAATTGCCTTTCCGATGAAGTCACCCTTTGTTGATGTTTACACAGGGGGCCGGTCAGTTTTATAATTTCCTCTCAGAATTCAGTTTCGCTCGTTTTTCTTGTTGACATTTTTTTTCCGGTTCAATACTTCTTTGTCCTCATTCATGTCCTTTCCAGTTCGATAAATTGTTTTTGCAATCTGAAAAGTAGTTTATTCAGTTCTGTATATTCGATTCATGTCTGTAAAAGCTGTTTAATATCGACGGTTCTGTTTGTTTTCGGTTCTATATATTATTTTATACTCAGTTTTTGTATGGGCATCAAACAGTTTCAACATCGGGTTCGGTTTCTAGTTCTATTTCTTCTATTCATGCACTCAGTTCAGTTTTCTCGCTTCATTTCTAATCATGTCCATACGCCTCACGCTAGTCCGGGTTCAGTTCAGACTCTCTTCGATCTGTTTTCCAGTTCGCTCAGTTCTAAACTTCTCGGTTCTGTTCATCTCAGTTCTCAGTTTATCTCGGTTCTGTTCATCTTGGTTTTGTATGAATACTGGTTCTGAAAGCTCGTCCCAAAAATGCTTGCTTTTTATCATTTATCTTCTATCAGAAACAAATGAAATCATGACCAAAAGTCAAATTCTCCTGGACTTGCCTCAGCCTTCGAAATTTTCAGAGTCTGGGTCTTTCCACACGATAGATCCACTCTGCGACAGATCATATCTTTTTCCCACTATTTCTATCCTGTAACATTTCAACTCGCAACTCACACTTTTCAACTCGCATTTTCCCTATCCTGTCTAAATGGTAGATCGTTAAAAAAATTATAGGCCGTTTAAATGCTTATGCAAACCATTAGCTCTTCAAGCCAAACCGTTTAATGGTTATCGAAAATCGTTAGCTTTTCAGGGCTGCCCGTTTAAACAGTTTGCCAAACCGTTAAACGATCTGAAAAAGCGTTAGGTAACCATTAGGCAACCGTTAAAATTTGCCTATTTAACGGATAACCATTAGTGTACGTTTGTACGTGTGAGGTCACAATATTATTAGCTGTGTTCAACCATTTAATAGATTACTTACAGTCTGTTTTAAACTTTGTGATTGTTGTATGTTTTGTAGGCAGAAGCTCATTTAGAAGACTTGAAGAAGAAGGGGTTAGTAAAGAAATGGAAGTGGTCAATTTTTAATTTAGTTTTAAGTATGATGGTGATGGTGACGATGATTTGCATTAATTTAATTTGTATTATTTAGTAGTATCAATGTGCGATAGGTGGCTTAAAGTGCCTTCATAAGCTCTATCCAGATATCTTTGATTTAAAAGTCCAACTGGAAAAGAAAATGACTGATATTGGAAATATTATAACTAATGTCTGCCATTTTTGTTTATCAAGGAATCAAATTTAAATGACTTAATTTATGCTTCAGTCAGTTCCAGCAATGCCCAATGTTAACCATATTTCTGGCTAGGGTTTATAGCACTTTACATTCTTTTCAACTTCTTAGAGTAAACCTCTGGTTTTTGGAAGGCATTTCATGACAACATATTGAGTGTCACTGATGAAGAAGATATTGATTCATGAGTGCTGGGCATCAGCAACCAAGCAAACCGACTCAGAAGTAGCATATCACTTAAAGAGAGAAACATACAAGTGTGTTTCTGGCTAGGGTTTTTCAAAGGGACTTTAACACTTCTTTTTTTCAACTTGTTAGAGTAAACCTATGGTTTTTAAAGGCGTTTCACACACTAGTGAGCGAAGAAGATATTGATGAGTGCTGGGCATCAATAACCAAGCAAACCCATTCAGAAGTAGCAGCACTTAGAGAGAAACATACAAGTAGATGTAGCAAGAACAGCCCTACGAAAGTCCATGATGTTGAGACAAGGATGTTAATTGCTGGACAAAAGGCACTGGGAAATACATTGTCAAAGGAAAATGAAGTGGTAAATAGAATCACAACAGATATCATTTGTGCAGGGATGGGGAGGGGGCAGGGAAAGACCATTTTGAAAGAAAATGAAGTGGTTAGTATTACAACAGATAATTTATGCAAGGGTGGGGAGGGGACAGGAAAAGACAGCATCGAATGAAAATGAAGTGGTTAGAATTACAACAGATAATTTATGCAGGGGTGGGGAGGGTCACTTTCATAATAATGTGTGGCTCCAAATCTAGACCTCACAGGTTTACAAAAAATGTAAAACCTGGATTGACTGCTAATTAAAAATACTTAATTTTTATTTACTCCAACTTCAACAACATCTACATTTTATAAAACATTGACCTAGATGGCAAATAATTTAACTTCAAAATTAGACCTACATGTAACTTCCAAGATTGGGCACAAACCAAGGCCCGCACAAGAAGCCAGGTACTAACATATATCCCCAATACATTGTAAACAAGATTGCCCCCAAGACCCACACAAGAAGCCAGATACTATAAACTAATTACTCCGGCACTGCTAGTGCAGCGGCCGGAGTCTTAAAATGCAGTATGTGTCTTTTTGTGTGTGTGTTCTGTCCTGTTGCAAGTTTGCACAACTCGTGACATGGTCAACCAATCAGATTCCACACCGCTCGGGATACACTCGCAGGTCACTTAATTTATTGACATAACTCAGTCGAAACAAGATGGCACGGGTATCGAATTATAATCAAAGGTTAGATTTCGTCAGGCGCGCTCAGATAAGAAAGTTCAAAGCTCTCAGACCAGGCGAGACAAGGAGATATCAATTTCGATGAGTCATCGTCAGAAATTTATTCCATCGTGGGCAATTTGTTATGCAATACAACCTTAAACCGCTGTTGCCAGTTAGTTTGGGTCAGGTGTTGTACAGCTAAGGCATGTTTTACGACAATAACCAGAGTCTTTCTACTGGATTGAGAGCTCGAGACATTATACATGTCTGCTAATATGGGGAAAACTAAAAAAAAAAACTTTGACAGCAGAAACCCTCATTGAACCAAGCGGAATATTTACATGATCCGCTAAGAGTTTTACAAATCTTAGTTTAGCAGATGTTTTCAGTGTATACCAACTGAAATGCTGTGCTCATTTTCTGGTTCTCATGGTAGTGGCTAACTCGAAAGCTTCAATGCCACTTTGGCCACTATACACAATTCCTGTAAACCATATATATAGTACTTTTTTGTTAATTTTCTTTTCTCACAGTAATCTTATGTCAAACTTCATACCTACATGTACCTGTAAATAGTGTAAAATAAAGAACCTTAAACCTTGGTTGAAGAAATAAACTAAAGGGTATTATTAAAAAATTAGCTTTGTTTGACGCTGTTTAGTACAGTTAGTCGCACCGCCATAGACTGGAACGAGACTTGTGAAAGGTCATCTGCTCGCATAGTGAAAGCCTAATAGAAAACTTATTAATTTGCCAGGTCACGCAAGGTAACTGGAAGTCGGAAGTCAGGCTTGCCTTGCATTCACACATTCTGTCGTTAGTTCACGTTCGTCGGTACAAGTAGATAAAAAAAAACAATGATTCAGCTTTCGAACAATGTCAACGTCATCTAGATTGTAGTTAGCCCAAAAATACATAGAGTATAGTACCGTACCGGTCACCGTTCTGCATTGATAACTGGCAGTAGGACAACAATAAGTGAACAAGTCCAAGGACTACAGAAAAGTTGGTCAAACAACGTATATATTGATAAGTTAACAATATTTCGGCTGGCCAAACCAGCCTTCTTCAGGTACAATGTAGATCTTACAAGTGAATAATATTTCACAATGGTAAGTAAAAATATAAAAAGTGATTACACAATATGAGAGGAAAAAGAAAATGACGCAAGTAGAATAACCCGTTAAAAAGAATTTCATTAAGTTTCATCACGCTTAAATTCATTCTGAGTGGTTCAAGAGTTTTAGCTAAGTTGATAACGGAATGACTCTCTGGCTTTACGAATAGAGTCTCGTGGAGAGTAAATTATTTCTAAGGGGATAAGTTGCATGCGGTCAGTGTTAGAGTGGTTAGAGCAGGAAAGGAAATGTTCAGAGACTGTGGTGGGTGTAGATTTAATATTAAGTTTGTCAACTGCTTGTCTCTGTTCATTAAATCGGTCTTTAAGTCGTCGTTTAGTTTCTCCGATGTATTGTAAGTGGCAGCGATTGCATTGTACCATGTAAATGATGTTTCTGGTGTTACAAGTAATGTGTGACTTAATGAAACGGGTTTCCCTGGTGGAAGAAAATGTGTATTGTGTAAGGCCATGGTGAATGTAAGGACAAGTGGCACAGTTTTTTACCACAACGAAAAGAGCCAGATGGAAGAGCAGGTTTGTTAGATATATTACGTAGTTGCGATTTAACAAGTGTGTCACGAAGGTTAGGACAACGGCGGTGAGCGACGAGAGGTAGGTTTCTAAAAAACGTCTTTACAGCGATTAGAAGAAAAGAGTATGGGAGAATGTTCACGAATCAATGATGAAATGTTAGGTTGTGCTGGATTATATGTGATGACGTATGGAACACGATTAGAATCTTGTGCAACTTTAGTCTGTAAAGTATCGTTACGAGAAATATTAGCAGCACGTTGTATTTCTAAATCGAGGAAAGGAAGCTTATAACCTCGTTTTAAGAGGTAAGATTTTAATTCATTAGTTCGAAACTTGAATGTTTCGTCAGTGGAACAAATGCGACGAATAGGACAACACAGGTAACCCAAAAATACAAAGACGGCACGCACTGATACCACAGGTAACCCGGAACAATTAAGCCGATCAATAACACAATTTTATTATCATGATAATTGCATTCCCCTGGGATAACACAGATAGCCCGACAATACATAGAGTATAGTAATGTACCGCATTGATAACAATAGGACAACACAGGTAACCACGGCACACACTGAGAGCACAGATATCCCGAAACAACTAAGCCGATAACACCGTTTTAATTATTTTATTCTGATTATCATTTTGTGTTAATTAAATCATGAAGCGCTAGTCCACTCATGTCCACTCGTGTTCTGACACGTGGAGTTATATTTCAGATCCTACTAGTATTTTTGGGCTACCTAGGGTACCCTGGCTTACTTTAAGTCGCTAGTGTTCTACTTTTGTTCACTCATGTTCTGACTCGTTTTAGATGAGATCAACTGTGTGCACGTACTTTCGCATGTGATTGTGTGTTGTGATTGGCAAACACGCAGTATCTGAGATAGTCCGTGTTACAAAAAATTCCCTGGTTACTTCGGCGCTGCTATGGCAGTGGCCGGAGTCTGAAAATGCAGTCTGTGTCTTCTTTTTTTTACTCCGGTGCTGCTCTTACTACCAAAAGATCCAAAACGAAAGATTCAGTTACGTACTAAGTACTGTAAGTAAACTCTTTTTGATTTGAATAAATTTCCTCTCAGTTTGTCTGTTAATGTACTTTTTCTTCTAATTATCGCTTTATTTAACATCTCTGTGATTTAGAGTATGCGTACCTCAGAATAAATTATTTTAAAGGTCAACTGAACTCTTGTGTTGATAAGCGCAAATGTTTTTGTAAAACTCAGTCTGTGAATTTGAGAAGCGGACTTAGAAGAGCTTTCTCATTAGGAATTACAATTATTTTTCTTGCTATGAAATTTATGTTTCATTTCACATTTATTCATATAGTTTTAGCCGGACATTTCCCCGAGTTTTTGATCTATTTGCAATCAAATTCAAAGTCTGAATATGTCATTGTATTGCATTTATACACTTGAATTGCCAGTATTCCGTTGTTCAAATCCTGCGTTATCATAGTCATGTCATAAAAGCAATTAATAGACCAGACGTTTTTATGCCGTTCTCAGTGGCGAATTAAAGCACGACTTGGGATGTTGGGAGCTAGAACACTCGAAATGCTTGAAAATCACGCGGCTTCGGGTTATGATTTTCAAGCATTTCTCTCAGCAACTAGATATCGTCCTAAATTATGACTGATTGTGCGTGTGTTCTAACAGTGATCTGACTGTTTGCGTACCAATAGCGATGTAAACACAGGTAGCCCGAAAATTCAAAGAGAGGCTACCTTACTGAAAACACAGGTGACCCGACACAACTGAGCCAAGCTAGGATAACACAGGTAGCCCTGATATATAAAGAGAGGGTACCGCACTGGTAACACAGGTAATCCGAAATAACTAAGTGCAACACAGGTAGAACCAAAATACATAGTGAGGACAGGCAACTCGAAACTGCTAAGACCTAGAATTTTTTTTTTTTTTATAATAGAATTTTTGTTAATTAAATTAATTGATCGACTGTTAAAGCAGGAGGCATGCATATGCGTAACACAACGATACACACAACGTTCGTACAGCGTTTAAAGGCACAACATTCGAACAGTGACGACATTCGAAATCGTAAGTAAACTCTTTTTGATTTCAATTCCTCTCAATTTGTCTGTTAATGTACTTTTTGTTCTAATTATCGCTATATTTAATATCTCTGTGATTTAGAGAACCTGGATAAATTATTTTAAAGGCCAATTAACTAACTGACATTGAATTCCAAACCGTTTGTGTTGAGTTTGAGTTTGAGAAGCCGGCTTAAAAGGGATTTCTCATTAGGAATTACACGTTTTTTATGACTAAGAAATTGATGTTTTTCATTCACACTCATCATTTATTGACATAGATTTAGCTGGACATTTTCCAAAGATCAATAGAATTGTGAATAAGTCCTTGGATTGAATTTATTGCAGTGAATTACAGTTGAATTGCCAATATTCTGTTGTTCAAATCCACTGATTGTGCGTGTGTACTAACAGTGATCTGGCTGTGTGCATACTAATAGCGATGTGAACACAGGTAGCCCGAAAATACAAACAAAGGGTACCTTACCTGACCTTACTGAAAACACAGGTAACCCGATACAACTGGGCCAAGATAGGATAACACAGGTAACCCGAAATAACTTAGGATAAGACAGGTAGCCCTGAAATGCAAAAAGAGATTACCGCACTGATAACTCGAAACACCTGAGACGATAAACAATTATTATTAATATTTTATTATAGTTTTTGTTATTTAAATTATGAAGCGTTTTGCACTGGTGTTCTGACTCGTATGGAGGTTTAGATCAGATCATTATAGTATTTGAATCCGAACATTTGTGAACTACTTGTGTTATCCTAAGGTATCCTGGCTTACTTGAAGTCACTCGTGTTTACTTGTATTCTACTTTTGTTCACTCGTGTGAAATTTTAGATGGAATCGACTGTATGTGCGTACTTTCTCATCTGATTGTGCATTTGTAATGTGCCAAACACGCAGGAATATGAGAGCGTCTGCGTTAAAAATATATACGCCGGAGTTCAAGCCTGCAGCTTCTTGTTGCGATTTTGAGACGCCGATACCGAATTTTATTGCCGGCCAATTGGGAGAAAATATATTTCGTATTGGGCGGAGTCGCACAACGCCGGCAATATAATTCGGTATTGGCATCTCAAAATCGCAATTAGTTTTGTATCGCGATTCAACAGTTAAGTCGGGAATTGTTAAAAGAAAGAACTTAGAGAATGAAGCACCAAACTTATGCTGATCATAATTTCAATTCTCAAAAGGTGCCTAGTATATCCGTGGCAACGGTTTCACAGCTTGAGTGGAGAAAACTTTCACGATGTGTTTTGAAATCTCTTCAAAAATTGTGAAAATTGTACTTTTAGCAGATAAGAGTGTTACATTTCTGACGGAAACTACAATGCCAACCTTACCTTTAGGATTGAATAATTCTTATGTTGTAATTTACAGTGTTTTGAAGGTGAAATTGTAGAAATCTTGCTGTTGAACAAATGACTTTTGAACTTGACCTGGAACCCATGTAACTGCAAGGGCTCGCGCAAGAGCCAATCAGAGGCTGGTATTCTGAGATGCCAATACCATGTTATATTGGCGTCTTAAAAGTAAACAAAATGATCAGTGAATCGTGATACTAACACATATCCCCAATACATTGTAAACAAGATTGCCCCCCCCAGACCCACACAAGAAGCCAGATACTGCCACATCCCCAATTGTAAACAAGAGTTCCCCCACCCCCCACCCCAGAATTGATGTAACTATCATAGACAGCTACATAATTATATTTATTTTGATTACGATTCAAGGGATTTAGGATAGACTGAGACAACTACTAAATAGATATACCAAACTTAGTGCCAGATTTATTTCATTTGCTATCTTTACCATTTTAGAACATTGAACATTAATTTATATTTTTCTATTTCTTGTTCTTTCTTGTAGCTTTTTGCAAATACATTTGTAACCCCCTTTATATGGATGGCTGCAAAATATGGACACATAATAATTATTATTATCGGTAGTTCTTTTGGCCTGCTTCTTAAACGGAACCTCCACTGAAAAACAATGACAGTGTACTCTTAAATGTTCCTTACAGTTATCTAAATCTAGTGCTCTGTTTCTACTCTTTAAATGATTCTATTCCACTAATAGACCGATTTTCCTGTCAATAAATCTCATTTGAATGTCTCAAGCACCACCATATTGGTTCTTTTGACGTCACACGGTTGCTCGGACTATTGTTACACCAGAAAAGAGCTATAATAATTGTTTTCTGACAATTGAGGCAACAGTGTGATGTCATAAGATCCAATGCAAGATGGTGGGAAATTCAAATGAGAGTTTCCTGGCCATGAAAATTGGTCTGTAACTGATATCTAGTGTTCAATTTACATGAGACAAACACAATAATAGAATTATGCATCCATAAGGAGCATTTGCATGAGAGCACCCTGTCAATATAATAGATTTATGCATCCATAAGGAGCATTTGCATGAGAGCACCCTGTCAATATGGGTACTTTTTGTGGTCCATAAGGAGCATTTGCATGAGAGCACCCTGTCAATATGGGTACTTTTTGTGGTCCCTATGCTCCCTGTCCATGTTAACCAGTATTTAAAGTTTATTCCATAATGACACACAGTTTTTTGCTTGAATCTCAGAGAGGCAGACAAAGCGCTGAATCTAGTGAGAGGATGGAAAACTTTAAACAAACAAAGTAAGTGACATACTGGTATTTCCTTGAATAGTTTCTTAAGTTAAGATAAAATTATATGAAATAATCACCCAGCTCAAATTATTAATATATACCATAATATTCACTCACGGGTAAGCCGCACTCGCGGATAAGCCGCACCCCAAGTTTAGAAGCTTGATTCAGGGAAAAAAAAGGTTTTTTGGAAGAATATCAAATGTTCATGTACATTTGATACACCTTCATCGGACTTTCAAACTGGAGAAAACTCCAAAGTTGTACCTGTACGAAATAGTATAAACTTATGTCTACATACTTAGATATATGATTTATCTTTCCATAGTGTTTGTTTACTGGGATCTGTTCATTCAGGTCACTTTTTAGATCGAATTTTACAAGTCAACGAAGCCAACAACGTGCTCACGTTCGTCCATAGCTTAGTAACCAGGCACCTGTTGGAAGAGAGAGAACTGGACACTAAAAGTTTTGTTTTCACTGAACGAAATCAAAACAACATGGAGTAGTTTGCTTTTTCATCAGCTGTCTGTTGCTATCATGCCTAAAAGCATATGATGCCTGGTATAGGACAGCGTTTGCATTAATTTTTGCTTAGTTACTCGTACTAGCGTACTAAGGCCTCCTCTCTTTAATTAACCACTCTGATACACAAGACCTGTTTTGATCTTATTACCCCTAGTACCAATATCTAGTACATACAACTGAAGCATAACAACTAATTTTATTGCCCCTAGTGAGTCTATCACGCAAAAACTGATGAGATACGCGGTGACTAGCGTACTAAGGTACTAAGAGTCTTTCACACAAGAACTGACGAGATACGGGGTGACTGGCGTACTAAGGGTCTTTCACAAGAACTGACGAGATACGGGATGACTCGCGTACTAAGGTACTAAGAGTCTATCACACAAAAACTGACGAGATACGCGGTGACTATCGTACTAAGGTACTAAGAGTCTTTCACAAGAACTGCCGAGATACGGGATGACTCGCGTACTAAGGTACTAAGAGTCTATCACAAAAACTGACGAGATATGCGGTGACTAGAGTACTAAGGTACTAAGAGTCTTTCACACAAAAACTGACGAGATACGCGGTGACTAGTGTACTAAGGTACTAAGAGTCTATCACACAAGAACTGACGAGATACGCGGTGACTAGCGTACTAAGGTACTAAGAGGCTATCACGCAAAAACTGACGAGATACGGGGTGACTAGCGTACTAAGGTACTAAGAGGCTATCACGCAAAAACTGACGAGATACGGGGTGACTAGCGTACTAAGGTACTAAGAGTCTTTCACACAAGAACTGACGAGATACGCAGTGACTAGCGTACTAAGGTACTAAGAGTATTTAACACAAGAACTGATGAGGTATGGGATGACTCTCGTACTAAGGTACTAAGAGTCTACCACGCAAAAACTGACGAGATACGGGGTGACTCGCGTACTAAGGTACTAAGAATCTTTCACACAAGAACTGACCAGATACGGGGTGACTAGTGTACTAAGGTACTAAGAGTCTTTCACACAAGAACTGACCAGATACGCGGTGAAACATGTTACACCCACATACATTGTATGCAACGATGACTTTTTAGATCTTTTTTTTAATGTTCAGATAGGACGATTTTAACGATATCCCGGCAAATGTAGACTCCGAACAGATGTGGGCGAGACCACGAAAGGATGCTACACCCGCACCGATGCCTTTTTTTTTAGATCTTTTTTTTTATGTCCAGATAGGACGATTTTAACGATATCCCGGGATATATAGACTCCAAAGAGATGTGGGCGAGACCGCGAAATGATGCTACACCCACACATGCACCGATGACTTTTTCAAATCTTTTTTTCAGTTCACTTTAGGTCAATTTTAACGATATCCAGGCATATAGACTCCAAACAGATGTGGGCGAGACCGCGAAAACATGTTACACCCACACATGCACCGATGACTTTTTCAGATTCTTGGTGTTAACCCTAAACCCACAAACCTAGCTGTTAGATCAGAATTAGGTCGTTACCCCTAACATATATCAATCAATGTTTCAATAATAAAATTACCAGAAACACCACCATCAACGTAAAAAGCCTAACTAAAGCTCTTAATTCTGCTCTATAATAAAAACATATATACATAAATGGAAAGAAGAGAGAGATGAAATATATAATGGGGACAAGAGATCAAAGCTAGAGTTATATTCAGTAATTAAACCTACCCATGGTTTTGAAAAATATTTAGGAATAATCACCGACTTCAAAACTCGGAAAACTGTTACTAAACTAAGAATATCGGCGCACTCTTTTCCAATTGAAAGAGGTCGTTATAACAACACCACATGAGGAAAGAGAGTATGAATGTTTGTAAAGGAAATGTAATTGGCAACGAGTTTTATTACTTATTCTTTTTTCAGTTCACTTCAGGACGATCTTAACGATACCCCGGCATACATAGACTCAGAAGAGTTGTCACAAAAAATGTGAACGAGACCGCGAAACATGATGACCGGCTTTTTCAAATCTTTTTTTTACAGTGTACTTTAGGATTTTTTTTTATTGTATTCCGGCATTTATAGACAGATGTGGGCGAGACCGCGAAACATGTTACACCCACACGTGCACCGATGACATTATTTTCTTTTTTTCAGGTCCAGTTATAGGCCAATTTCAATTATATCTCGTCAGTTCTACCGAACCTAATTTTTAATAGGATCGGCGCGACTTAAGTTTGACGTTTGCCGTAGGCCTTAGTACCTTAGTACGCTAGTCACCCCGTTTCTCGTCAGTTCTTGTGTGAAAGACTCTTAGTACCTTAGTACGCTAGTCACCCCGTATCTCGTCAGTTTTTGTGTGAAAGACTCTTAGTACCCTAGTCACCCCGTATCTCCTCAGTTCTTGTGTGAAAGAGTCTTAGTACCATAGTACGCTATAGTCACTTCGTATGTCGTCAGTTCTTGTGTGAAAGAGTCTTAGTACGCTAGTCACCCCGTATCTCGTCAGTTCTTGTGTGAAAGAGTCTTAGTACGTTAGTACGCTAGTCACCCCGTATCTCCTCAGTTCTTGTGTGAAAGACTCTTAGTACGTTAGTACGCTAGTCACCGCGTATCTCGTCAGTTCTTGTGTGAAAGACTCTTGGTACCTTAGTACGCTAGTCACTCCGTGTCTCCTCAGTTTTTGTGTGAAAGACTCTTAGTACCTTAGTACGCTAGTCACCCTGTATCTCGTCAGTTCTTGTGTGAAAGAGTCTTAGTACCTTAGTACGCTGAAAGACTCTTAGTACCTTAGTACGCTAGTCACTCCGTATCTCCTCAGTTTTTGTGTGAAAGACTCTTAGTACCTTAGTACGCTAGTCACTCCGTGTCTCCTCAGTTTTTGTGTGAAAGACTCTTAGTACGTTAGTATGCTAGTCACCGCGTATCTCGTCAGTTCTTGTGTGAAAGACTCTTAGTACCTTAGTACGCTAGTCACTCCGTATCTCGTCAGTTTTTGTGTGAAAGACTCTTAGTACCTTAGTACCCTAGTCACCCCGTATCTCGTTAGTTCTTGTGTGAAAGACTCTTAGTACCTTAGTACGCTAGTCATCCCGTATCTCGTCAGTTCTTGTGTGAAAGAATCTTAGTACGCTTAAGTCACTCCGTATCTCCTCAGTTTTTGTATGAAAGACTCTTAGTACCTTAGTATACGCTAGTCACCCCGTATCTCCTCAGTTTTTGTGTGAAAGACTCTTAGTACGTTAGTACGCTAGTCACCCCGTATCTCCTCAGTTCTGTGTGAAAGACTCTTATTACCTTAGTACGCGAGTCTCCCCATATCTCGTCAGTTTTTGTATGAAAGACTCTTACTACCTTAGTACGCTATATAGTCACCGCGTATCTCGTCAGTTCTTGTGTGAAAGAGTCTTAGTACCTTAGTACGCTAGTCACCGCGTATCTGGTCAGTTCTTGTGTGAAAGACTCTTAGTACCTTAGTAATAATGCTAGTCACCCTGTATCTCGTCAGTTCTTGTGTGAAAGATTCTTAGTACCTTGGTATGCGAGTCACCCCGTATCTCGTCAGTTCTTGCGTGAAAGACTCTTATTTAATAAAGTACCTTAGTACGCTAGTCACCCCCGTATCTTGTCAGTTCTTGTGTGAAAGAGTCTTAGTACCTTAGTACGCTAGTCACCCCGTATCTCGTCAGTTCTTGGTATGTTGTACGTATAGTATGTTGTTAGTACGTTGTTCATAGTATGTTGTTAGTACGTTGTAGCCATCTATTGGAGAAAAACTTGTTACTCAAAGAGAGATGGAAGATCTGTTCGACAAATTTGCTGTTAAAGTGCAAAGCTGAAAGGAAACATAATGTTTGTGCCATTTAGCGTGGTATTTAATCACTTGCAGAGGAACAAATATTCACAACATAAACGGATCTGTTATATAGGAGCCACCAAACTTGCAAAAGCAATGGACAGTGCATACGTGTAGTATTTATTAGTGTTGCTTAGTATTTCTTTTAAATGTTAATTTATGGAAATTTCCGGACCTTATGTTTGGTAGATGTTCTCGCAGATAAGCCACACCCCGATTTTAAACGAAGATTTTGGGTAAAAAGGTGCGCCTTATCCATGAGTGAATATGGTAGTCCCCTTCCTGTATTAATGATCAAATCAAAATACACCTTTAGTTAGTTTGAGGAAGATGGCACTACAACAGAGTTAGATACTACAAGATTGAGCCAGAAGGGACAATGTGGCCCTTTTCCGAGTAGTCTGGCATTTAATTTCCTATGGAAGGGGTCAATTTGACCGTTATCGTATTTTTTCAACTGGACACTAAAAGTTTTGTTTTCACTGAACGAAATCAAAACAACATGGAGTAGTTTGCTTTTTCATCAGCTGTCTGTTGCTATCATGCCTAAAAGCATATGATGCCTGGTATAGGACAGCGTTTGCATTAATTTTTGCTTAGTTACTCGTACTAGCGTACTAAGGCCTCCTCTCTTTAATTAACCACTCTGATACACAAGACCTGTTTTGATCTTATTACCCCTAGTACCAATATCTAGTACATACAACTGAAGCATAACAACTAATTTTATTGCCCCTAGTGAGTCTATCACGCAAAAACTGATGAGATACGCGGTGACTAGCGTACTAAGGTACTAAGAGTCTTTCACACAAGAACTGACGAGATACGGGGTGACTGGCGTACTAAGGGTCTTTCACAAGAACTGACGAGATACGGGATGACTCGCGTACTAAGGTACTAAGAGTCTATCACACAAAAACTGACGAGATACGCGGTGACTAGCGTACTAAGGTACTAAGAGTCTTTCACAAGAACTGCCGAGATACGGGATGACTCGCGTACTAAGGTACTAAGAGTCTATCACAAAAACTGACGAGATATGCGGTGACTAGAGTACTAAGGTACTAAGAGTCTTTCACACAAAAACTGACGAGATACGCGGTGACTAGTGTACTAAGGTACTAAGAGTCTATCACACAAGAACTGACGAGATACGCGGTGACTAGCGTACTAAGGTACTAAGAGGCTATCACGCAAAAACTGACGAGATACGGGGTGACTAGCGTACTAAGGTACTAAGAGGCTATCACGCAAAAACTGACGAGATACGGGGTGACTAGCGTACTAAGGTACTAAGAGTCTTTCACACAAGAACTGACGAGATACGCAGTGACTAGCGTACTAAGGTACTAAGAGTATTTAACACAAGAACTGATGAGGTATGGGATGACTCTCGTACTAAGGTACTAAGAGTCTACCACGCAAAAACTGACGAGATACGGGGTGACTCGCGTACTAAGGTACTAAGAATCTTTCACACAAGAACTGACCAGATACGGGGTGACTAGTGTACTAAGGTACTAAGAGTCTTTCACACAAGAACTGACCAGATACGCGGTGAAACATGTTACACCCACATACATTGTATGCAACGATGACTTTTTAGATCTTTTTTTTAATGTTCAGATAGGACGATTTTAACGATATCCCGGCAAATGTAGACTCCGAACAGATGTGGGCGAGACCACGAAAGGATGCTACACCCGCACCGATGCCTTTTTTTTTAGATCTTTTTTTTTATGTCCAGATAGGACGATTTTAACGATATCCCGGGATATATAGACTCCAAAGAGATGTGGGCGAGACCGCGAAATGATGCTACACCCACACATGCACCGATGACTTTTTCAAATCTTTTTTTCAGTTCACTTTAGGTCAATTTTAACGATATCCAGGCATATAGACTCCAAACAGATGTGGGCGAGACCGCGAAAACATGTTACACCCACACATGCACCGATGACTTTTTCAGATTCTTGGTGTTAACCCTAAACCCACAAACCTAGCTGTTAGATCAGAATTAGGTCGTTACCCCTAACATATATCAATCAATGTTTCAATAATAAAATTACCAGAAACACCACCATCAACGTAAAAAGCCTAACTAAAGCTCTTAATTCTGCTCTATAATAAAAACATATATACATAAATGGAAAGAAGAGAGAGATGAAATATATAATGGGGACAAGAGATCAAAGCTAGAGTTATATTCAGTAATTAAACCTACCCATGGTTTTGAAAAATATTTAGGAATAATCACCGACTTCAAAACTCGGAAAACTGTTACTAAACTAAGAATATCGGCGCACTCTTTTCCAATTGAAAGAGGTCGTTATAACAACACCACATGAGGAAAGAGAGTATGAATGTTTGTAAAGGAAATGTAATTGGCAACGAGTTTTATTACTTATTCTTTTTTCAGTTCACTTCAGGACGATCTTAACGATACCCCGGCATACATAGACTCAGAAGAGTTGTCACAAAAAATGTGAACGAGACCGCGAAACATGATGACCGGCTTTTTCAAATCTTTTTTTTACAGTGTACTTTAGGATTTTTTTTTATTGTATTCCGGCATTTATAGACAGATGTGGGCGAGACCGCGAAACATGTTACACCCACACGTGCACCGATGACATTATTTTCTTTTTTTCAGGTCCAGTTATAGGACAATTTCAATTATATCTCGTCAGTTCTACCGAACCTAATTTTTAATAGGATCGGCGCGACTTAAGTTTGACGTTTGCCGTAGGCCTTAGTACCTTAGTACGCTAGTCACCCCGTTTCTCGTCAGTTCTTGTGTGAAAGACTCTTAGTACCTTAGTACGCTAGTCACCCCGTATCTCGTCAGTTTTTGTGTGAAAGACTCTTAGTACCCTAGTCACCCCGTATCTCCTCAGTTCTTGTGTGAAAGAGTCTTAGTACCATAGTACGCTATAGTCACTTCGTATGTCGTCAGTTCTTGTGTGAAAGAGTCTTAGTACGCTAGTCACCCCGTATCTCGTCAGTTCTTGTGTGAAAGAGTCTTAGTACGTTAGTACGCTAGTCACCCCGTATCTCCTCAGTTCTTGTGTGAAAGACTCTTAGTACGTTAGTACGCTAGTCACCGCGTATCTCGTCAGTTCTTGTGTGAAAGACTCTTGGTACCTTAGTACGCTAGTCACTCCGTGTCTCCTCAGTTTTTGTGTGAAAGACTCTTAGTACCTTAGTACGCTAGTCACCCTGTATCTCGTCAGTTCTTGTGTGAAAGAGTCTTAGTACCTTAGTACGCTGAAAGACTCTTAGTACCTTAGTACGCTAGTCACTCCGTATCTCCTCAGTTTTTGTGTGAAAGACTCTTAGTACCTTAGTACGCTAGTCACTCCGTGTCTCCTCAGTTTTTGTGTGAAAGACTCTTAGTACCTTAGTACGCTAGTCACCCTGTATCTCGTCAGTTCTTGTGTGAAAGAGTCTTAGTACCTTAGTACGCTGAAAGACTCTTAGTACCTTAGTACGCTAGTCACTCCGTATCTCCTCAGTTTTTGTGTGAAAGACTCTTAGTACCTTAGTACGCTAGTCACCCCGTATCTCCTCAGTTTTATTGTGAAAGACCCTTATTACCTTAGTACGCTAGTCACCCCGTATCTCCTCAGTTCTTGTGTGAAAGACTCTTAGTACGTTAGTATGCTAGTCACCGCGTATCTCGTCAGTTCTTGTGTGAAAGACTCTTAGTACCTTAGTACGCTAGTCACTCCGTATCTCGTCAGGTTTTTTTTGTGTGAAAGACTCTTAGTACCTTAGTACCCTAGTCACCCCGTATCTCGTTAGTTCTTGTGTGAAAGACTCTTAGTACCTTAGTACGCTAGTCATCCCGTATCTCGTCAGTTCTTGTGTGAAAGAATCTTAGTACGCTTAAGTCACTCCGTATCTCCTCAGTTTTTGTATGAAAGACTCTTAGTACCTTAGTATACGCTAGTCACCCCGTATCTCCTCAGTTTTTGTGTGAAAGACTCTTAGTACGTTAGTACGCTAGTCACCCCGTATCTCCTCAGTTCTGTGTGAAAGACTCTTATTACCTTAGTACGCGAGTCTCCCCATATCTCGTCAGTTTTTGTATGAAAGACTCTTACTACCTTAGTACGCTATATAGTCACCGCGTATCTCGTCAGTTCTTGTGTGAAAGAGTCTTAGTACCTTAGTACGCTAGTCACCGCGTATCTGGTCAGTTCTTGTGTGAAAGACTCTTAGTACCTTAGTAATAATGCTAGTCACCCTGTATCTCGTCAGTTCTTGTGTGAAAGATTCTTAGTACCTTGGTATGCGAGTCACCCCGTATCTCGTCAGTTCTTGCGTGAAAGACTCTTATTTAATAAAGTACCTTAGTACGCTAGTCACCCCCGTATCTTGTCAGTTCTTGTGTGAAAGAGTCTTAGTACCTTAGTACGCTAGTCACCCCGTATCTCGTCAGTTCTTGGTATGTTGTACGTATAGTATGTTGTTAGTACGTTGTTCATAGTATGTTGTTAGTACGTTGTAGCCATCTATTGGAGAAAAACTTGTTACTCAAAGAGAGATGGAAGATCTGTTCGACAAATTTGCTGTTAAAGTGCAAAGCTGAAAGGAAACATAATGTTTGTGCCATTTAGCGTGGTATTTAATCACTTGCAGAGGAACAAATATTCACAACATAAACGGATCTGTTATATAGGAGCCACCAAACTTGCAAAAGCAATGGACAGTGCATACGTGTAGTATTTATTAGTGTTGCTTAGTATTTCTTTTAAATGTTAATTTATGGAAATTTCCGGACCTTATGTTTGGTAGATGTTCTCGCAGATAAGCCACACCCCGATTTTAAACGAAGATTTTGGGTAAAAAGGTGCGCCTTATCCATGAGTGAATATGGTAGTCCCCTTCCTGTATTAATGATCAAATCAAAATACACCTTTAGTTAGTTTGAGGAAGATGGCACTACAACAGAGTTAGATACTACAAGATTGAGCCAGAAGGGACAATGTGGCCCTTTTCCGAGTAGTCTGGCATTTAATTTCCTATGGAAGGGGTCAATTTGACCGTTATCGTATTTTTTCAAGGGACAAGTGTGTTTTTAAAGTGGGAATGGTGCAGCCTGGCTCTTTCCCTGCCAATCATTTGTGTTCCCAATTAGGTTTTGGAGTTAAGACCAGTTGACTATAATATTGAATAATAATAATAATATTATTAGTATTACTATAATATTGCAATAAATTATAGCCTTCCCGTTACTCGAAAAATCACCTGGCCATTTAAGTATGGTAAGCTCCCTTCCAAGTTACTCCCTTTTGGGGCCAATTAAAAAGATGTGGTCATTCGTGAGAATATGATTTTTTGCCTGGTCTGGAATCCACTAAAATTGCACACTCTGATTGACTGGTGGATTTTCTCCCTCACCGGATTGGCTTAGCATCCTCCTCAGGCATCTCAGATTGTGGGATTCCTGTGGCAGGAGAAGAGGTCCGCCCCTTCTCTCCTTGGGTCACAGGTACATTTCGTAATGGCCAATTTATGATTTGTTTTTTTTTCACTGTTTCTGTTACTAAGAGATGTCTATGGAGGAGGCTATAATTATATTAAGCACTGGCTAAGCCCAAAGTGTTTTTCCAAATAAACGTTTTTGACGAGATTGTTATGTAAACATACCCTAGCATTGAATATTAATTGTATTGAAAGCCTTTGGAAAAGGGGAAAACTGCAGGGAATTGTGAGTCACTGATTTGAGTGAAATAAGGAGTGCATGCTCAAGACTGACAAATGTATCGCTTCTGTACGAGCACAGGCCTGACTTATTTTGGCCAAGAAAATCTAAGCCGAAGTTTGTCAATCAGGACTAAATCTCTAGTAGAATTAAAGGCACTGATGTTTTATTAATTTCCTTTGTTTTTTCTCATGAATTATTAATGAGTTTGATATTAATAATAATAATAATAATAATAATAATAATGCAATTTATTATTACAATATTAAGTATTATTTACAATATGAGTGACCGAATTGTATGGGATTTACAATGGCGAGCCACTTTGGTAAGCTGCTTTGGTGAGCCATTGTAAATCCCATACAATTCGGAAGCGAATATTGTAAACAAATTAAAATTTAAAACATTTCTGAAATTTTGAAGAAAAGCATAAAATAAAATTTATAGGAACAATAGTTTGCACCATGGATATGTGCAGCATGCATAAAAACATGTCCCATATTGGATAGATGGTCTGTATGCATTAAGAGCAGTTGCATGAACCTTGCAATTTCAGCCTGCCTGGGATAGGGGAAGTCAGTGATAGGTTGTGTGACCTCCGTCATACTAACACTAGTATGTTAGTATCCTGTATCATTCAACACAGGATTCTTGTTAGCTTAGTTAGTATTCTGTATCATTTGATACAGATTACTAATAGGGCTTATTAGTATTCTGTACATACAATACAATAGTTTATTTGACTCATAATAAATATATACAATATATAACATTACGAACGTAGATAAATAAATAGAAGATAATTCATTTAAAGATATAAGGATATTTGAGCCTGGAGGCTATTGAAATAAACCTAGGGTTTTCGAGTTAGCTCCCAGCCTGTTAGCTAGAGGATAACAAATATAGAAGTTATTAGGTATATATATAGTAAATAGAAGATAATTCATTTGAAGATATAAGGATATTTGAGCCTGGAGGCTAAATAAACCTAGGGTTTTCGAGTTAGCCCCCAGCCTGTTAGCTAGAGGATAACAAATATAGAAGTTATTAGGTATATATATAGTAATTTGGAAATGCAGTTACAGATTAATAATAAATAACTAAATTGGGCATTGTTCTGACAGTAACGAAAACGAGGGTAAATATTTAGGTGGCTAGGAATATCTTGCCAAAAATCAATTGCCTGGAATGAAAGCATTTGTTTCCCAGTTTTCGTACACACACGCAATTTATATAAATTTCGTTTTGAAGCATACATTGTATCTTGTGTTATAAGTGTACTTGCTACTTGCATATATGAAGAAATCATTAAATAGATCTGGTAATAGCCCTTTATTCCACAAATGAACAAACTTTAAGGCATGCAATTGTTAAACATTAGTTACAGTTAGAATGTCTAATAGATTGAGTATAGGGAGAGGGCTTTTAATATTTTTCCCAAATGATATCTTATTTTGCGTGACCTGGATGCTGCGTTTAGATTGGTTAGCACCCTTATGAATTATTAATGAATGTTATAATTAGGATAATACTTTTTTCCTGAAATCTGAGAGTTCAGGGTCCTGGAAAGTTTCTTTTTATATCCTTATAAACCATCCTGAAATTGTATCATCTCGATGCAGTATGAATTAAACCCTGATATAAATACTCAAAGTGGAATAATCATTTATTTTCTTCTTGAAAGGAAAAGTGAGACAGAGAAAACAAATCCTTTCAAACTAAAATGGATGGATGCACAGAAAGATGCTGAGACTATTGAGTGGTCCTCAGATGAATCTTATTCTGGTAAGAACAGATTTAAATGGAAGGTACTGCAGTAACTTTTTATGTCTTCGTTTATGCCATTATCAGTCAACATAGCAAGTCAAAAATTGGAAGCATTATTTTTGGCAATTTTTTTAATGACCATTACTATCACGAAAATCAGTAGTAATTAAGAGTGTCTTTTTCTCAAAATGAAAGACAAACATTTTAGACATTTTAAATTGTGCGACATGTCATGTGACATGTCATGTATATGCTAAGAAATATTGTGTGGGACAAAGGAATGTGATCTTACAATTTGGTAACGAGCACTGCTGTGCTAATGATTTTAAATGAGAACGTTTTCTTGAGGTAAAGTGCTGATACAGGAAGTGCAATTGTTGATGAAAATTTAATAATGAATCAGGCAGGAGACATAACAACTGGCTGACCAATTTCAATTATATTTATGGCCAGTGATTCCATGAGGAAAGTGTAAAATAATGTTTGTGTTGAGGGAACTACAGCTGAAGCATATCAGATGGGTAATCCCATCTAAATCCTGAAGACATTCAGCTCATAGAGTCCTTGAAAAGGGAAAAGCCAACACTTCCATATCAAAGAGTTTTGAAAGAAGTTGAAAACTTCTGTGATTTGATGCCAATTAAAGCAGAATCCTATGAAGAACCATTTGCAAAAGAATGTTAGATGGGCCTTGGGTATGGAATAACTCACCAAAACTCACCAAAACTGGGAGTCTTCTGTAAACGCATGGTTATCAGGCGCCAAATGTTTCAAAATTAAATTTTCATACACCTATACCAGATATGCATACATGTATTAAAATCCATACACGTACAAAAATCCTTACATGTAAAAATTTCATACATGTAAAGAAATTCATACATGTAGAGAAATTCATACATGTAGAGAAATTCATACATGTATCAAAATACATATATGTACAAAAAGACATACATGTAAAGAAATTCATACATGTAAAGAAATTCATACATGTAGAGAAATTCGTACATGTACCGAAATTCGTACGTGTACAGAAATCCATACATGTACTTCAGAAATCCATACATGTACAGAAACTCATACATGTACTGAAATCCATACATGTACTTCAGAAACCCATACATGTACAGAAATCCATACATGTACAGAAATTCATACATGTACTTCAGAAATCCATATGTGTACAGAAATTCATACGTGTACCGAAATTCATACGTGTACCGAAATTCATATGTGTACCGAAATCCATACCTGTACCGAAATCCATACATGTACAGAAATCCATACATGTACTTCAGAAATCCATACATGTACTGAAATCCATACATGTACTTCAGAAACCCATACATGTACAGAAATCCATACATGTACAGAAATTCATACATGTACTTCAGAAATCCATATGTGTACCGAAATTCATACGTGTACCGAAATTCATACGTGTACCGAAATTCATACGTGTACCGAAATCCATACGTGTACCGAAATCCATACATGTACAGAAATCCATACATGTACAGAAATCCATACATGTAAAGAAATTCATACATGTAGAGAAATTCATACATGTATCAAAATACATATATGTACAAAAAGACATACATGTAAAGAAATTCATACATGTAAAGAAATTCATACATGTAGAGAAATTCGTACATGTACCGAAATTCGTACGTGTACAGAAATCCATACATGTACTTCAGAAATCCATACATGTACAGAAATTCATACATGTACTGAAATCCATACATGTACTTCAGAAACCCATACATGTACAGAAATCCATACATGTACAGAAATTCATACATGTACTTCAGAAATCCATATCTGTACAGAAATTCATACGTGTACCGAAATTCATACGTGTACCGAAATTCATATGTGTACCGAAATCCATACGTGTACCGAAATCCATACATGTACAGAAATCCATACATGTACTTCAGAAATCCATACATGTACAGAAATTCATACATGTACTGAAATCCATACATGTACTTCAGAAACCCATACATGTACAGAAATCCATACATGTACAGAAATTCATACATGTACTTCAGAAATCCATATGTGTACAGAAATTCATACGTGTACCGAAATTCATACGTGTACCGAAATTCATATGTGTACCGAAATCCATACGTGTACCGAAATCCATACATGTACAGAAATCCATACATGTACAGAAATCCATACATGTAAAGAAATTCATACATGTACCGAAATCCATATGTGTACAGAAATCCATACGTGTACAGAAATCCATACATGTACAGAAATCCATATGTGTAATTATAGAAACCATACACGTAATAGACCAGTTCGCGGTAATTTCCAACATTTTGAAAGGGGTGCAAACATGGCGCGAAATACAGTGTTTGTATGGGAATCGATGGGAATCGGATGCCAAATAAGATATGTAAAATAGAATTTCTGAAATATTCTTCAGATACAAACTTAAGATACCTAGTAAAAGATTAACATATCGAAATTTGAGGGATGTAGCTGTGCTGGGAAGCGTGCAATCGTGTTTTTTAGTTTTCCATACATTGTCTGTAAAAATGAGTCTGCATCCCTCAAATTTCGATATGTTAATCTTTTACCTGGTATCTTAAGTTTGTATCTGAAGAATATTTCAGAAATTCGATTTTACAGATTTTATGTGGCATTGGTTCCCATTGATTCCCATACAAACACTGTATTTCGTGCCATGTTTGCACCCCTTTCAAAATGTTGGAATTTACCGCAAACTGGTCTATTTTTAAAGGGAGCCTGCTTTGTTATTGTTTATATCCGGGACTTTGACCCTTATTCACGCGGGAACCTCACCGGACTTAGTGTATTCTTTATGTTGGTGACATGATAATTGTGATTTTAACATGGATGAACTATTAGTTTCATCAAATGAACAGTGCTTATGGTAGGATGCGGGAAAAAAAATCAAAATTATGCGGGATTTTTTGGCGAATTATGCGGGAAACATCGCAAATTATGCGGGATGACGTCATACATTTTTTAGCACAAATTTATTTTATCGTGTTTCACTTCAAAAAAGCCGCAAGTTGAATAAGAGAGATGGTTAATTGTCTCAAATCCATTTTAACTAGTATCCCTTTGTGTTCAAATCTATGTACTAGAAAGTCTATGTTAAACGTCAACTGATCCTAAGTATTCGTAAAATTCTTGATGTAGCAAGATTATCAAGCCTAGTTTACTAGCGTTATGGTCATAGGTTTTATTTCAGGGTAGTATGAAAATGTTATCTACTTTGTAGAAATGTCTTCAAAAGACGTAATTATCATTTCAGTAAGAAAACCAGGAAACAAAAACCAAGCAGGTTTTTGAAATGCTGTTGTAGTTGTCGCCTTATTGCAGATGCGGAAATCGACACGTTACTTTGACAGACCGCTAACCAATTTAACGGTAAGGGACTAAGGGAAATAAGGTTTAACTGATGGGGGTGCCGTCGCTTTTTGAATCAATTTTTAAATACTGTACAGAATTTAACTGACCCAAAACAAGAATTAATAGTAGCGGTCGTTACTAGAGCTTACGCAGCATACGCGAAAACGCCGTTCGACGTACCGTATGAGCATAGACTAATAAACGCAAGTTGATATTTCCTTTACATTTATTCTGTCTAGGCCTAGCTATAGTCTTCGACGATCATGTCCACATAGACAGCTGTCTGCACTAACAGTTTTAGAGCTGAAACATTTATCGCTTCGTGACGTTTCCGTTTAATTTCCTCCGTTGATTCTCTTACAACAAATTATCCATGTTTTTAAACCATAATTAAACTCGCAAAACGCTATGGAGGAACTTGATCTGAAAAGAATTCACGTTTTCCCGCTGAAAACGTAAAAACAGAGTTTTTTTCTATTCCAAATTGTGATTCGCCACTTAGGAAACCTTGTCTCTAGATTTTCCACCAATAATGAGACACGTTCTATCGAAATTTAGACAACAGGCCCCCACGGTTTTCAACATACGACGCCTTGTTATTCCCGTTGTGAATCGTCGTTTCGATTGCTCAATGTTCGACGATTTGGGAAGGAAATCTACTGTTAACTTCGGATAGATTGGGTAAGAGTCTTTGAGAAATAGCGAAAATAGATACCCGTTTTATGATTTTCTATAAATTTCTCCAAATTATGCGGGATTATGCGGGAATTGGCAGATTATGCGGATTATGCGGATCCGCGCATAATTCCATAAGCCCTGAATGAAGGTGAATGCAAAGTGCGAGTTACATATCAGTATTGGCTGTACTATAATATTTACCATTCAGCCATCGCTCCCTGCTATCAGTGCTATAAATAGTGAACACCGACTTTCTGGGTATACTCATGAATATGAAAGCGAGAGGTTTCTCTCCTCGGTTTTATTTTTACCTGCAGAGAGAGGGAGAGAGAGAGATCTGCAAGCAGGCAATCTCTTTGCTGGCAGTAGCAGAGAACCAGTTCAAGAGAGAACAGTGAACAAATTACGTCTCGCTTCAAAGGGAAATTATTATCTCGGCGGCTTTGTTTGTCAAATTCGTGCACCGAGTGTAAAGTTTCATCGACCCGGTGAATCAAAATCTCGGCGAAATCACTGTGTGAAAGCCTTTCGAAACCAGAGAGAGAGAGACCTGTTTATACAAGTTTAAAGCTGAAGCCCTCGAAATGATTTTAGTAAATTGCTCAGTTCTTTTCTGGTCCACCAAGCGGAGTTTTGTTGCCATATGTAGAGAAATTCATACATGGAGAGAAATTCATACATGTACAGAAATCCATACATGTAGAGACAGAAATCCATACGTGTACTTCAGAAATCCATACGTGTACTTCAGAAATCCAATCCGTACAGAAATCTGTACATGTACAGAACTTCATACGTGTAAGGAAATTCATACATGTACAGAAATTCATACATGTATGTAAATCCATACATGTACAAGGGGTCAAAGTCCTGGATATAAACAACAAAAGCACGCGAAGCACTGTGGGTGAGATGGCCCATTTAATTACATGTATGAATTTTTGTACATGTATGGAATTCTATAATTACATGTATGAATTTCTGAAGTACATGTATGGATTTCTGTACATGTATGGATTTCTGAAGTACACGTATGGATTTCTGAAGTACACGTATGGATTTCTGTCTCTACATGTATGGATTTCTGTACATGTATGAATTTCTCTCCATGTATGAATTTCTCTACATATGGCAACAAAACTCCGCTTGATGGACCAGAAAAGAACTGAGCAATTTACTAAAATCATTTCGAGGGCTTCGACTTTAAACTTGTATAAACAGGTCTCTCTCTGGTTTCGAAAGGCTTTCACACAGTGATTTCGCCGAGATTTTGATTCACCGGGTCGAACAAACTTTACACTCGGTGCACGAATTTGACAAACAAAGCCGCCGAGATAATAATTTCCCTTTGAAGCGAGACGTAATTTGTTCACTGTTCTCTCTTGAACTGGTTCTCTGCTACTGCCAGCAAAGAGATTGCCTGCTTGCAGATCTCTCTCTCTCTCTCCCTCTCTCTGCAGGTAAAAATAAAACCGAGGAGAGAAACCTCTCGCTATCATATTCATGAGTATTATCCAGAAAGTCAGTGTTCTCTATTTCGACGGGTGAACAGTAAATATTATAGTACAGCCAATACTGATATGTAACTCGCACTTTGCATTCACCTTGATGAAACTAATAGTTCATCCATGTTCAAATCACAATTATCATGTCACTAACATAACGGCGAATACGCTAAGTTTGTGAGGTTACTGCTGTGAACAAGGGGTCAAAGTCCCGGATATAAACAATAACAAAGCATGTATGGTTTCTATAATTACATGTATGGATTTCGGTACATGTATGGATTTCGGTACGTGTATGGATTTCGGTACGTGCATGGATTTCGGTACGTGCATGGATTTCGGTACGTGCATGGATTTCGGTGCACATATGGATTTCGGTACACGTATGGATTTCTCTACATGTATGTCTTTTTGTACATATGTATTTTTACACTGTCGTGTATGGATTTGCTATACATGTTCAATTTTTTAGATACATGTATGGCATTTTTACATGTAAGAATTTTTGTACGTGTATGGATTTTAATACATGTATGCATATCTGGTATAGGTGTATGAAAATTTAATTTTTAAACGTTTGGCACCTGATACATGGTAAGTCTGCTTTGAATTGCTTTATCTTGCACTCTATTTTTCTAAGTGCAGTTTGGTGTGTGAGAAATTCAGATTCATTGTATCAGCAATATGCCTTACAAGCAGTGATTTGTAATTTACAGAAGCAACAGATGCTGCTGATTGATATTTGTTCTGAATATTTTGATGGCGACTCGGATCCAAAAAAAATCAGTTTTTTTGTGTGGGATATATAGCCTGGGAAACCAGCCGTCTCTTATCGCTCCCCACTCGCGAAAGAGACATCTGGGGAGCGAGGCAGAAAATTCCATACTGATGACGTAGCAGATAGCCGTTTCACAATGCATAAATTAGTTGCAATTCTTAGAAGCCGAATGCAAACAATGGAGTTCTTTTCAAGGAATATAACTACCGAGGCTGCTCGTTTGCTTGGCAGTGGATCACCGTCATGAACAACCATGAAATTCAAGCCTATATATTTAGCGTGTGTTGGTAGCTCGTTTGCTTCGTTCTTTCAGCGGCTCGTCCTGGTCAAGAGAATTTGTCCTACGACTGTCAAAACATAATAGTTGTTTATAATTTCAAAACCTACACACAGCACAGCAGGCCACTTTTCAAGCCAGCTCTTTTGCCAGGTCAGTAGCCGAAGAGGTTAGCTACAGAATACAGCGGTTATTTTGAGGTATACTACCAAGGCTGCCCATTTGCTTGGGTGAACGGCCATCACGTTCATGATTCATAGTGCACTTACATGTAATTATGTTTATTCATAGCCTAGATTCACTGTCTGAACGATTTATCCGGCAACAACAACTCATCCAGTGTTCTGTGATAGCTCAGTGTGTGTAGGTTTACTGATATGAAATTATAAACAACTATGACAGTACCTTTTTGATCACTTGCTTGTAAATGTTTTGACAGTACGACATATAGCCGCTGAAAGAACTCAGCCGGTATGCAAAGGAGCCAACAACAGCACCGACACACGCTAAATAGGCTTGAATTTCATGGTTGTTTGTGATGGTGATCCACTACCAAGCAAGCGAGCAGCCTCAGTAGTTATATTTCTTGAAAAGAACTCTGTTGTTCGCATTCGGCTTCTGAGAATTGCAACTAATTTGTGCATTGTGAAATGCTATCTGCTACGTCATCAGTATGGAATTTTTGCCTCGCTCCCCAGACGTCTCTTTCACGAGTGGGGAGCGATAAGAGACGGCTGGTTTCCCAGGCTATGGGATATAATTATAGTTTCATATGCTTTATAAATTGTGATCAGATGCTGATGATTCAATGTCTAACATGACAGACTCTTTGTATTGAAAGTGTTACATGGGGAGGAAAGATTTAAAGTGCCTATATAACCTTTTTGCAATTTTTATAGCTATGAACCTTTGAAAAGTTTTGAGTACTTCTGTGAAGAATGTTTTGGTTTACAGTGAAAATTTTATGTTCTACGCTTGTTTGAAATCACGTAAATGTGACCTTTCCTGACTTTAACCCAAAACTTTCTTCACAGAAGTACTCAAAACTTTTCGGAGGTTCATAAGCTATCAAAATTGCAAAAGGGTGATAGGCACTTTAAGCAATAGCAGCATCCAGTTAGAAAAATTGCACTTTAGACTTTTGCCTACATGTACAGCATCAGGGAGGCATATGAATATAAACTGAGCTTTCAAAGTTCCTTGATCCCTACTCTCTGCTATCAGTACAAATGCTTTCTTGTTTTCTGATTCACAATCTATGGCGACAACGAGCACAACAGCTCTCACGCATTTCTGGTCACTTTCTAAACAACTTTGACATGCTCTAAGTGAGGGCCTATGACTCCTTTGACCCTTTTCTTTGCAATCAGCAATCTCAGATTCTGTGGTTATACAATTGTCACAAGAGCTGTTGCAATTGGCAGCTTCTTTTTCAAGAACTTGTTCCTTTGATGCCACTGCGTTAATACAACAGCGGCACATTTGAAGAACGTCGACCTCGTGGAGAAACTGTTGCTTCATGTCTTTGCCGCTTTTTCCGGTCTTGGGCGTATACCGTATCGAGTAAGCTTGGGCTACATGTGGCGCTATACGCCATAATATCGCTCTCGTAACGTAAGACTTTAAACGGGAAACTGACGTCAGAAATAAGAAGGCATTTACAATGCTTAGGTCACCTTTTGTGACTATCACGGAAATATTGCAGGTCCTTTAAAGAATCATGCATATCGTAAAATTAAATTTAAGTTTCACGTATCACAATGAGTATGTTATTCACGGTTCACATATTTTATTTTTTTCTGATCACAGATCACATAAAATAAATACACATGATCACGTTTCACGCGAAAACCCCCTTACCGCCCCTCTAATAAGACATTCCTAATTGCCTTGAAAAGTGCACTGTAACTTGTGATACATCTAATTACCTTCTGAGAGGCTATTAAATGTGTGTGCGGCCATATGTTGAAAAGTATCTGATTCCCTAGGTACAAATAATCTGGGGGAAGATCTAAAATTATTAGATTAGATTATAGTGTCATGACATAATTATTATGTCTTTATGAGAATGTTCCAGATTTAGCTTAAAATGTAGCCACCTTCCTCCAAATCCAAATTATTGTGTGTAACATACATTTTGTTGTTGTTCTTTTAAAGAACCAGTAATTCAGAGGTGTCTCAGCATAATAGTACCAACCTCAACAAAAAGACGAAAGCCAAACCCCTGGACAGTCCAAGAGTTGAACTGGCTTGAAGAGGGTGTGAAGACCTTTGGCAAAGGCAAGTGGGCCCCGATTTTAGAGAGATACCCATTCCAAAGTTGTCGGACATCTGTTGACCTGAAAGACAAGTGGAGAAACCACACAGGGTATAAATGTTAGAAGTTTCATATTTATTTGATTAATGTGATGCACACTTTGTTAAGTTGAAGTTTTGGCTGCCATCATTCGCACAGCTGCCTCTGTGCTTGTTCTTGATTATCATTGGATAAAATGTGAATTGCAACAAGACAAATTGTAGGTTTCTTTAGTAGTGGTTTGGTTTACATGTAGGTATATATCAAAACAACCAATTAGAACCATGCTGAGTTGAATGATGACAGCCAAACTGATGGTAGAAGTGACTCGCATCACAGGTTGTATATTAAATATAAAGAACACTGTACGAAGAAAACTTGGGTTTACAAATGAGATTGTTTGTAGTACAACTATCATTTTTTTTTAGGATAAGGCTCACCTGTTACATTACATTGTTTGACTTAGAGGGGTGATGACATGAGACCGTTACAAACGAAAGCACCAATGGTTTACATCAATCCAGGATGAAAATTCACTCAAAGCCTTTAGCTTTGGTTCCCATGGGAATAATCTTGTACAGGGTCTAAAGTTAGACTGGTGTGATCAAACTTGTGCTGGACCAGCAACCTTAATATGGGTCAGACCAGTCTTGAGATATTTTTTCTTCCAGGTCTCATGTAAACAGACTTATTGTTACACTGGTTTATATGGAGCCTGAACTGAACTGGCTACCAGTCTGAGTTTGTACTAGGTGTCATGTCATCACCCCTTTATAACAGTTACCTTCCAATGATGCTAAAATTAATTAGTCATGCCACCATTGTATTCTCTGTCCTATACCGGTAATTCATATTTAGTTTCCAGGATATTTTTTTCAAGTTTTGGTGTCATGTGTCAGCATTTTTTAAATTGCTTCACAAGTAGAATTATATGTTTAACCTTACACTTTCTTTTGGGGACCCAAAACTTTCAAGCTTATGCAGTAGTAACACTAGCAATGAAAAGTGTAGGGCTTTTGAACTCGACTGAAAAGAGTTGTTCCAGTATGTGCTGCAGAGACAAGAGGAACTGTTTTGTTAATATTGTTTTCTTACTTTCAGTCATAATATTTTCCACTGGCCTGCAAGCATACCCTTCTTCCCCTAAAAGAAAAAAGAAAGAAGGTTCTGCCAAAATCCTGTCAAGTTTATATTGAGCATGTTAAAGCATTGTCAAATCACAGCCCTAACATCTGGGCTAGTCAGACCAGGTTACCAGTTTTTACAGTGCATGCATTGATGAGCACATGCAATCTTGACACCATTTGATTAATCCTGTGCTCGAAATTGTATCAAGCAATGCTGGAGCATGCTCAAACTTAACTTCTAAATCCACTAGCAACTGTCTGCTAGTATGATTTTTTTTCACAAGCAAAAATCTGTAAAGTACTGCCAAAATAAAATGCCACAGTCATATTCTATACGTTTACAATATCAGTTCAATTCATAAGATGTACATTAATACAATAATGTATTTTATATCCTTTATACTGCCACTAGATGCTTCATACTTTGAATCATGCATTAGGTAGGCTTATAAACTCTTGTAAATATGCCATGATTGTTTGAGGTTTTCAGACTCCAAGTTCTACCTGAAAGGAAGATCGACTTGCAGAAATTTGCCAGTGGAAAAATATTTCACTCGCAAATCATGAAATCTGCAAGCATTTTTCAAGCATTAGTTACTTGACAGGACTTCAGCAGAGCCTTCTTTTCTCTTTAGCAGGAAGAAGGCTCTGCTTTATACAGGGGGTCACAATTCATTCATTTCTCCTTTTTTAGTTGACGTAACTAGTAGATTACATGGTTAGCAAAGGTGAGGCAGATAATTCTGGTTGCTTGACACCAATATTTATTTATTGTTAATTGTAAATTTTGTAACAAAGTTGTATTATATTGAGAATCATATACATGTAAACAAAAAATGCACTCTTATTCAGATATTGAAACAACATATGGGAACTTCATCTGTAGCTTCCCTGTATATTTATAATAGCTGAATGTCAATACATCATATTAGTGCAAGAAACAATACATCATGAAGTCTCAAAAGCATAACTTTAATCTAAATATCATTAAGAGGGGAATATGTAGACAATTCCCATTCATTTTTTTCTCTCGATCTCAAATTTGAAATAATAGGATTAATTTTGTGATAAAACGTGAATGGTCTGTAACTAACATTTGGTGGCTATAGTCAGTGGATTTTATTTGCTAGTCACCTAAAGATGTTTATTTATTTATTTCAAGGCCAGTGGTCTATAACAGTGGTAAATTAGATAGAGGAGAAAATTAATGCCTAAAGTTTAACATAACCTTTTTGACGAATTCTGCCAATTACCTTTTTTCACCTGGGTAAAGGTAGGGGATTTATTCAAAGAACACGCAGGAAATCTCACTCAATGTTTCACAGAGCATTGATTAACAAACAGGAGGCAGTGGTAATAATAAGGAAGCATGGAAAGCCTTTTGATTTGCAGTCTGAGACTTTCAAACAGGTTAGAAGAATGGGCTTTGATAAACAGGAATTGAAATATTCTACAGCCCACTGTAGTAATTTAGTGTCAGTAATGTTGTGAGAAGCTATACACTTCCTTGTTTTGTTGCCCTTGTGGGTTACTTCATTTGAAAAACTCGATTGTTTCCCGTAACGATTATCTGATAATTCTTGAAAATGTTTTTTGTTCCATGTGACAAAGTAAAGACCAAAGTTTTTCTCATTGAAATTTTGATTGAGGGAAAAAAGAAGTCTAGTGAAGTATTCCAATGCTGTTGAATTAAATATATTACTTGTAAATCCTACATAATTATAGTATATTAAAGAGCTTTTGAGTTGAAATCAAATACCATATATTATTCCAAACAATGCAAAACTAGTTTTCAAAATGATCCTGTATACAGGAAAGTGTTTCTCTGGCCATGTGTTTAAAATTAGAATTATATTTTTAGCAATTGGAAACAGAAGTCTGGACATAAATTTTATGGATGTGATTCTTGTTATTCTTTCAACTTTATTACCGTTTTTATTGAAGTGTGACAAGTCTAGTTTCAAAAATTGCATTTAGCCCAGTGTCAATCCAAAGCGGAGTCTGCTCTTATATACAAAGCTTTCAAAGATGTCCTGCCTAGGTAGACTTAATTAAATCTAGGCAGTACTCATGTGATTGACAGTCGGCTAAATGCAATTTTTTAAACGAAACTTGAAACTTTCACAGTGACTTGCACTTCAACGAAAATAGAGTAAAGTTATAACCCTTGTGTTGCTATGTGACCAGAAAGGAAATTCCCTCATTTTTTCATTTTTTTTTGTGTTGAAAATGTATAAAAATAAGAATAATATACAGGATATAATTAGTGAGAAAACTGCATGGTTTAGTTCAAATTATTAATAGTAACTGGGAAGCTTCCAGCCAAACAGAGTTTGGTATTAGTTCCTGTTAATAACTTAATTCTGATTTGCTTGAGATTGAATCTAATCAGACAGTCTAGTTTCATACAAAAATGGACAAAAATAAAGTTTTTGAAACCTACTTTGTTGGTCCATTTGTCTTATACTTCTAGTTGCCAACAAGAATACAGACTAGCACTTTCAAACTCTAATGCCCCAAAATTGAGTTGGTTGCCTGATTGTATTATGAAAAGGTCTGGTCACAGGTTTTGTCTTCAGGCTTTCCTGAAGAATCTGCAGTCATTTGGGCCCGTTACACTTGTTAGATAGTCTTAGCTGGTGGAATAGCCCACTTCCGAGATATGGCTCCCTTTCTACATACAAAGGAACCAATATAAGGCTCCGTGCATAATTCTCAGTCATTCGTGACAAGACTACAACACTTCTGTAGTTTTTCACGAACGACTGAGCATTATGCACTGAGCCTTGTATTGATTCCTTTGTATGGAGGAAGTGCGGCATATCTCAGAAGTGGGCTATTAACTTGGTGCTTACGATAAATTGAGATTCCAGTTAGAAAATTTAGTCCAACATAAGGGAGCAATCATTTATTACGTTTTTTATCAACCCCTTCTCTGACAAGAGATACAGAAAATAATGTTTAACCCTCCCCTTAGCGAATCGGTCCCACACCGAACTATTGCCAGGTTACAATTTAATCAATATGACAAGCTACATGTACCTCTGTGTTCTTTTTTCCCTCAATCTTTTGTTTCCTTTATTTTTACTATTTTGAAGTTCTTGAAATTATTTAACTGCATGAGAAAATTCACCTCCTATTCCGACTTCTCTTCCTTCCCAAACATTTGTATCTGCCTCTCAAATTTTTTTTAAGAGGAAAAAGTACCCCCCTTCATTTCCCCTTTCACTAATTTTACCCCCTCCCTAAAAACAGTAGTCCCTAAGTACAGGTAGGTATTTCATATACTCGGCCAAATTCTACGGGGCTTCAAAATCTGTGTGAAATGGGCCTTTTGCAGTTGGGCAATCACATGGTTGTACTGGATGGCAAAAAATATCACTTCAATTTATTTAAAGGCACTTGTACGAGATTGGTAGTGTTATATTGAAGCAAAACCCATTTGTAAATGCTATTGCCCACCTCCAATCTATCTTTCTAAAACTGCATGCCTCTGCTACTCATTAATTATTTACATGCAGACCTGTACATGTATGTTAGCATTTTGTAATTAAGAGTTGTTAGTTATCCCACTAAAAGGATTCTTTTTGGGACCAGAGAGTTAAACAAGCGACTCAGAAGTGTAATTGGTAAGTGAGAGAAATAGGAGTCTATGGGTTTTTAAGAAGTTGGTTCAAATCTTGCTGGAGGCATGTTTTTTTCCTTTCAATGCTATTTTACTTCTTTGCTGTTGACATTTTAGTCTCCGAGTTATTATGGTCCCTATAAGTACTTTCAAATTTCAAACTCTTTGAGTATTCAATGGGGGTTTCAAAGTTATGGCATGTGATTCAAATATAGTCTTGGTTGGTAGTTGTTCTCATGAATAATCAATGTAGTAGAAGGGTGTTTCAGGCAGGTGTGGGTTAGATAACATTGTCAGGGCTTCATGTTCTTTTTTGGAGCAAAGTGCAAGTTATATTATTAGTGCAAGTTGTACAACTTGAATTGGGTTTGGGGCCAGTTTATTTTACCCTCTGTATGGCTCTGCTTACTTTGACTGCCAACACATCAAGTCTCGTGACAAAAAAAATTATGGTTGCTAAACTCGCGGCAAAGCTGCTATGTCAGCAGAAAAAAATAACCTGGAACCAGGGTGGCCACAGCTAAGTTCATTTGAACTTTTTTTAATACATAAGGAGACATTTATGCTCAATGCTAGGGTTAACACTGGTACACTCGTTATTTAAGTGTTTTGGGACAACAGGGAGAATGGGATATTTTTACTATCGTATTTGCACACCACATTGGTGCACTGTCACTTTATAGCGACATGTTAGAAGCACGATTGGCCATTCACTTTTGCAGATGTGGGGGGCCCTAAAGAGGGCCCTGTATGTTAAGGTGTGTGCATTGTACTTGGCCTTGATTTCTTTTAGTTGCTTGCCTGTCCATCATCTACTTCGACCTTTCACACCTGATGGTACTGGATTGTAGCCATTGTGATACCAACTAACCATTGTTGGTTCTATGGTTGTGATCTGTGATGTCAGCTGATTATCCTAGTCCTTTAGAGTCTTGAACTTGTTTTTGTAACGTTGAAAATTCATTTCTGTGTCCAACAGTTCCTAAATATCTTGTATATCCAAGTCCTATTATTTGTAAAATCTATGTCAAAGTCCTTTCCATGTTTGCGACAAATCCATGTATAAAAATAAAAACTGCCTAGTATATTTTCATGAGCGTAAATGTAAATAAACTGCCCTGAAATTCCATAGGCTTGACAAGTCCTGGTTTCATGTTTCGAGACACATCCTTGATTAGTAATTCCCTATTCTAGTTTAATTACCTAGAATTATTTGTCAAATCTTTTTAAAAACCACGAAGTTACTTTGATTTGTGTACTAAATAAACCAGAAGCTTATAATTTTACATTGACTACTGTAACAATATAGTCTACGGAAATGTATAAACCTAACACAAAGTACAAACTATCAAATTTCATCAGATCTAGTTGTTGTGAAATTGAAAAAGTGCTAGTTGGTGAAAACTCAAAATGAAAGTGAAAGCGCTAAACTAAAAAAGCTTTAAAAATAAAATTAGTACATAAAGATTTTTAATGTTAGGTGTCTAAAAGTTTAGAAATGTTTGATCCTAAAGAAATCTTATTTCAATAACTGCATTGGCTGAAATCGATGTTAAACTGGTTAAGATTTTAAAAATTGGAAATATACAAAAGACTAAAAACACGTTACACTTTAGACCTAGTGACTGAACGGACATGAACGATAGAATTTTGATATAACACGAAAATCTTATTTACAAATATACAAATTTGTACAAAACATACAAATTTGCTACACCTTTAACGTTTTTTTACATCTGAACCACGGTAGCTTTAGTCTTTTTTTCGAGAACATTTTACGACTGAACCTTAAGAAGGATTCTGAGATGTTGGGACATCGCCGCTACGTCCTTTTCTAAGTAGCCCATCGAGGAAATCCAATGTGACGGAGGTTTCGGCAGTAGACTTGGTGGTGGTGGACTACTGAACTTCGGTCCTGCATACGGAGTATTAGGACTTGAAGAACCAACTCCATCGCTTCGTCTTCGACGGGGAATGCAAATGGCGTTTGTTCTCTCTTGCTGCGGACTGTCTAACATCGAAGTTGCGTCGTGAAAAGCTTTCGATCTCAAAGTTCGTTCGTTTCGAAAACGATTGCCTTTGGTAGGGGAACTCTTTCGTCGATATGTTTTGGCCTTTGTCGGGCTAGGACTGTTTTCTGAAGACGGGACATAAGAACCTAAAGTCATCTTCTTTGCTTGGATTTCTCCTTTGTCCGTCCGAGTGACCAATCGTCGAGATATTAAAAAGGGAAGAAAATAACAGCTCTTTGAGCTTTTCTAGCAGTTTAGAAGCCTTTTTCTTCAATGACTGACTTGAAGTATTCTGTCCAGCTGTCTTTTAAGGACAGTTCAACAGTTTTCTCTTTCAACCTTTGGCGAATCAACGCCAAACCGTACCAACACCCAAAGCTTCCACGAACTGAGGAAAAGTAGAACGAGAAATACATTTCACTGCTGATTTCCGCCTTATCTAAACCTCATCAGGTGACACGAAGACGTCATGCCTCACCTAGCAACAGCCAATCAGACATCAGAAGCTGGTAACACCTAGACACGTGCACGCCGTATGATTGGCTAGTCATGATGCAATGGTGACGAAACTGAATTTGGTTTATTTTTAGCACGAGGGGGATATTTATCGCCAAGGCATGTCGCTAATGGCGTATTTCATTTTGCGAGAAATTTCCTCGAAAAAAAGGAATCGCCCTCTACGTTTGTGCTTCATAAGGTTCCTTCCTTACAAAGCGAACACAGAACAGCGCGCGCGCTGTTCCCGAATCAATATGGGCTTCACAAATTTGTTTATCAAAGGCCTAATAAGTAATGATATGCAAATAGTTTTGTTTTGTGTCAAAAACGCAGAAAGCGCCGTAGTCTGTAGGTTTTTTGGCTCCATAGCTTCAACGCTGTGATAATACTATCTATGCCGACAAGGGAATTAACCCAAAACCCGCATTTTCGGTCCATATTTTTGTTGCTTCGGTGCTAAAAAGCGTGGCCGCCAAATTTCTTTATACTTGAAAGGTTGGCTATTATTGACATGGGATAATCTTTGTAGAATACTGCGACCTGATTGGTAGATGACCTGACGCGGTAAACTGACAGATGTGTTGAACCAATGAACACGGTTCCTTAGTACCCCAAAGCGAACAAAGCTGCTTTGTAGCTACGCGAGTTTAGGCCCATTTCCTCTAGTTTTTCAGATAGAACTATTTAACCTTACAATAGGGCAAGGAAATAAAGGAATCACAAGATTCTGTGTGCTACTTAATCGAAAGAGCCCTTCTGGGAAGGTATCTTTACTAAGTAATGTGGAGAATAGTTCAAAAAACCACATGCCCCACAACAAAGCTGAAAGCGACTGGTATCCGACTGGTATCTGGTGACTGACTTGCTTAACAGTCTAACTCCGAGGTTTTTCTTGTTTCCCTTGTCACACACAACTCTGGTATCACGCTTCCGCGCGAAGCGCATATTACTTTGAATTTGATTTAAAAAGAGAAAAAAACAGTTGACATATTCCTTGGAGGTGCGTGTCATAGCTCTTAGCTCCAACCGGAAGTCCAACAGCTTATTGAACTACAATGGGGCTAGAAAATGTGTTCAAAATGGAACGCATTTTACCCAAAGTAACTTCTAGCTCGGAGCCACCAGCTCTTTAGTTAAACATGTTGCTAACCACGAAGCTCTGGGTAAAAAAATGAAAGAAAAATAACGCGATTTGCTTGTTGATTTCACCGCCAAATTCCTCGGAGCATGATTGAAGTTCCGAAATCGAACAGCGGAGGAATAACTTTCTATAGGTCTTTCAGCAAAGGCTTATCATTGAATCAGATAAAACCTCTCAATCTATCGATCAACGGACTTGCTTTTCAGCTTAAAATCTAGTCGGCTGGCACAACTTAACTGTGATGGTCCAACACAATATCACTTCTACGTACGTACGATAGCACGGTGGGCAGGGTCTTCGAGACTGTCATATGACGTCACAATGCAATTAGTATGATGTCCAATGTCAACATAGAAGATGGGAGGCCTTCCATTGATTGATTCCTTTATGCATAGCGCATGAGGGTTCGGGTTTGGGGTCTTGGTTCATGCTCATATTTCGTTGGACATCAAAGCATAACGCTGTAGTGTAGCGAAGAGTTTTTATTCATTGTAACTCGTTAATACAGTTTTGGGCGCATAGAAGTAAAGTCCATATTGGCCGAAGAATACGAGAAAAAGCGTTCAAAATTCCAGGTAAGTTTTAAATGTTATTTGTGTTGAAGAGTTTAGCCCAGAGGAACTCAAAATGCAATGAATTACGGCACATAGCACTACCCTGTTCAAAACATAGGAATTGCGAGTCCTGTGTTTTTCCTGTTATCTCTCCATTCGCTATTTGTATAGTTTTTATTTAGAATAGAGGATATAGCGGATGGATTTTCGGTTCGTTGGAGTTCTAGAGAACTAAACTAACTCAATCGCTTATCCACAACCCTCCTCCGATCTGAACCTTCACTGTGTAATATGAGCTCACCAGTTTTAGATGTTTTGAACACACAATTCGATCCCCGGTGGCGGTTTTCTTTGGTTTTACAGCCAGTTCGGAGTGCGATACTGCCAGAAAAAAATACGACAATGGAAGCTTCTCAGATATGTTTAGGAACAGAATTCGAACCCCGGTCGAAAAACGCGCTAGAACTTAGAGAAGGGTGCGCGCACGGGGAAACATAGTAGCCCCGATTTCTGAATTATCTAAAGGACTAAGTATTTCCACCTACTCGTACTCTGCTTTCTATATTAGCTAAATTAAAAGAACACGAGTTCTTCTTGTATTGAATTTATCCTCCTTCAGATATTTGCGCGGTTTTGTTTATGGCATATCCGTGAGCTAGAATGTTTGATACAGTGTGATTGAGTATTGTGGCTCAACTTACAGAGAATCCAAACTTACTCTTATAGTTTGAGTTTAAACCATTACCTTTAGAAGAGAAATATTCCTATCGTAAATAAAACCCTTAACTTACTTGAGCCAGTGAATTTAAAATTTATTTTGAATATGCTTAGCTCAAAATTTTCCGAGTATGTTTTGCAAGGGGGCTCGGGCATATTCAGTTGTCCAAGATCAGGTTTTGTGTTGGGCGAATGTCTGTTTCCTTGTCTATGTAACGAGCTTGATTCTCCTATATATTTACTTTGAGGAATAATTCTTCTAATTTCGCGGCATCGCACTGAAATTCAGATAACAAATGGAACTACCAAACCGATGTTCCATTCAATGTTGTTTCTAACCAGAAATAACGCTTTCTTGGAAAATGCTTATCTAAAACAGCAAAAAAGCCTTTAGAAACAATTATAATGACTGTGCATTTAAATTTTTGTGCTATTTAGATATAAACCTAGTCAAAGTTGGTAGATTTTTTAGATGACTTGGACACGGTGTTTTAGGTAAGTTTTCCTGTATTGCCGAGGAAAACCATTCTGTAATAATTCGAATGCAAATGAGGCCCTCTGGGTGATTCGATTCGCCTTTCATTTTCAACCGGATGGAGTCAAAGGCTCTTAGAAATGTCTTACATGATTCAAGTCTTTGGCTAAAACCTTCTTTATTTTACTTCTCCGAGGAGCGGGGTATGAGTTTTGAACAAGAATACCCCTCTAAAACGACGCTCGGCGCTTGAAACTTCGAACAAAACCTCTCGGCAAATTGATCAATGTATGTATTCATGTCTTCTCATGCATATATTAAAGCCGGATGGTTTGTGAATGTTCAAATCTTTAGAATGACCTTCATCTTCAGAAATTTTCAATTCACTGGCCGTTTCGAAAACGAAGCATGTTGGGGCCATTTTAGTTATCTCTGTATTCTTTAGGAACCTTTTAAGTACCGTAATTAAGTGAATTTTGCGTTGGAAGTTTAGGTATAACCCAAATTTACGAGAGTTCTGTCGAAGTTTTGATGGTTGTCACGCTCGCTCTTGCGTGGTTCGCACGCTTTGGCCATAAATTCAAAAGCAACTGGCCAAGCAGAAATCATTAGCAGCGCAATGGATGGTTGAGTGACTTCCAACTACCAAACACGCTGCAACATTTTGAGAAGACCTCGGGTTTGCCTGAAATGCTTGCTACAACCGCAGTTCAATTGTTTTCTGTTTAACGTTGCGAGCAAATTTACGCAAGTCGGTATTAATAGAGGCGGCTTAAGACTGTGACGAGATTGAGTTTCCGTGTCCAAGTGTTTTGACGTAGTTCTTGTGTGTTCTGCGTGCATTACGGACCCCAGAAATCGATTGGCTCTGTTTTGAGGCCTTTTTAGTTTACCCGTAATTTTAACATTTTATGGGATTTTCTATTTCCTCTACTTTCCATTTATTTCCTTAATACCACATAGCCCCTTCAAAGGACTTATTATAAAAGATCAGACCATATAATTTAAGAAATTTAGCCAATCCCTCTGCCCTTCTATTCTAAGCCCCACCCTTTGTCTCTTTTTGCCTAATTTATGAATTTAAAAAAATTGTTAGAAAAAAACGGATGGACAATCGTAAAAAAAAAGAGCATTTATTTGAATGCATAAACAAAAAATTCAAATTAGATACTGAGTCTTAAAATGTTGTTAGAACACTACTATGACAATATTATGTCAGGCCCTTGTCACTGGAGGTCTGAAATTATTTAAAATTGTCCTCTTGTAGTCCTTTTATGAAGCTCTGAACAGTACAGGTGAAAAAACATTTGTAGAAGGTTTTGAGGCATGGCATTTCAGAGAGTTTGTTCAATCCAAATACATCTATCTACATGTACAACACTGGTAAATTGTCATCTACCCACTCATATTTCAGCTGGGGTTTTGTCATTGTCCTTTTGCTTGTTGGTCTGGGTTTTTTTAAACATATTTTTCTCTCTTCACTCCATAATGGTTTTCCTATTATAGTTCTGTTATTCCATTGGCTGGATAAGGACTTTTAAAGGGCAATCCGTTATATGGGCTGGCAACACACCTTAAATCAAGAACTCTTTTCTCTTAGAAATGTTTAGGTTACTTTGGAAACACATGACAGTGAAATTGATGGCTGTTTCAGTCTTTAATCCTTGATGATTTATTTTATTTTATGTCGTCATGTCTACAAAGATCTGCCAAATTTAAGAAAAAGTTATACCAAAGAGGCTGTTCAATTATTATAAGACATCCTAATATTTTTTTATTAAAAAGGAGCGGTTTTGAGTACCCCCCTTTGCCTTGAAACAATTCCTATGTAACTTGCATGGAGACAAAACTGTCATTAACAATGAGATTTACAGTCATATTTTTCCTTTGCATTTTCTAGGACAGAAAATAAGGAATGGCTAGTACTGCCTCTGCTCCATCACCATCTCTAGACCATCCAATGTCAGCTTGTAGTGCATATTCTAAGGTAAAGAGTTTCTGACAAGAGGTTTTAGGGTGGGCATGCTGTAACAGGGATGGTGGAGCAATTCAAGCATGGGGGGGGGGGGGGGGGGGCTAAAAAAAGTTGGGGGGAGGGAGGGGGCTAAAAATTGTCATTGAGCCAGTAAGACCAAACTATAGTCTTAAACTGACTGAGAAGTAATTAGGCAAAATATTTTTTGGCCAAAAAAAGGGAGGGACGGGGCAGGGCAGGGATGCAGGGATGCTCGTTGTTTCGACCCCTAAGAGGTACTAAAATGGAAGTGGCTCAAGCTAATTTTGACCTCAAAAAGGTATCAATAAAAATGCACCAAGATTAAAACTTGTATTAAATAATATCCATATAATTATGTGACAATAAAAACCATGTAAATTGATAACAGTTTTGTGTTCAACCAACCCCTAAAAGGTACCACTTTACATTAAAAATGTCTGTATTTGATTGTGGGTACCCTAAGTGGTACCAAAACCTGTGATTTTGACCCATAAAAGGTATGATGAGCAGCCCCACCCCCTCATATATGGGAGTCCCTGGGGAGGGGGTTAGGTTAGGGGGTGCACCGTCCCTTTGTAAGGTAGATATTTCTTTTTAGACTTCTTCAATTGTCCACCTAAACTTTGTCAAAGTCCTCTGCATGCTTTTTTGCTATTTTCCACCCTACTACAAATTTTATGGCCTATGTAAATTGAATAAGTTTGGTCAAGCTTGATCCTGGCCGGCTTATGAGAACCCTGTATTTTGTGGTCCATCTTGTTTGTTTTATTGTGATGTGAAATTTTACAGAATTCCTTGGCCTGCATGTAGTCATCTTACATGTCACAGACTAAGTGTGTTGAAGAACCTCTTACGTCTGTTCTTGCAAACTGTTTAAGAGTAAACATAGCCAATGAGAATATCAGTTTATAGCTTATCTAATCTTTGAAGATGGTTCCTTGCACTTAGCTACTTTAACCTCTCTCTTGGAGCCAATGTGTGGGTTCACTAACACACAAGATTGTCCCATCATGAAGCAGGCTGTATAAGTTTTGCCATATTCAAGTACCTTTTTGTACATTGAATTTATTTTATGAGTTATATGTGCTTCTCTAGTATATTTTGCTTAATTCAGTAGTCAGAAAGAAATCTTTTGTTAATTTTAATTACGTAAATGGAGGAAAATTAATCCAACAGGGACATACTGCTTGTAAAATTTCAAAAGTACCTTGACTTATTGCCATTCACATATTCTGAAGTAAATTCCAGCAGACATTTATGGCATTAAAATAGTTGGAAATGTTTCCCCTTTCCATGTATTTGGTGTCATCTTTGCGGTTATGGCTTTTTGAATTAATTTTAAAAAGCTTTACAAAAAATGTCAGACTTTGTAGGCATATTAATCATACAAGGAAACATGTGCTAAGCACATGTTCGAAGTAGTGGGCACAGTTTGTAAGGGAATTATCACAATGCTTTTATTACTGGTTAAGACCATATCAAGCAATGATACCGATATAAACAATATTAAGGATTAGAGCATCTATCATTTTTCAGTGAGAGAATTTAAATGGGATAAATGACTAAGATTAACTAAATGATGACTGAAAACTACCTCAGATTTATGCTACCATGATGCTGATAAGTGCATTGTTGCTATGTGAGTCATAGGAGGTTGTTGGTGGCTTACTTATTACAACCCTCAAAGTCACAAGGTCTCTTAATGAATGCACTGGAAATGCTAACATTTTGACCCTGCTGTGCAAAGGTCATCGATTCACACTACCTCCTCAGGTGCCATATTGATGGCTTTGGGCAGGTACCACTCTTTCAAGTTTCTGCCTCTTAGTGACAAAACAGTGATTTTGTATACACAGTAGTATCTTTCCTCATTAAAATTGACAGGAAAGTATTTGAGCTTCATTGGACTGAGGAATCTGATGAATATATGCTTCACTGAAGTGATGAGATTATTCGGAAACAGTTTTGGTGCCAGGCTGTATGCTTGAGTACTCAAGGAAATTTGGAAATATCTCAGCCACTTATGAAGTTGTGCATGAAGTTTTCTAAGCTTTTTGATGACTACTGTATTAATAACCTGAGATAAACAAACAACTTGAAACATTAAGTGAAAATCAAATGAAGTAAAGTAAGTTTACTAATATGGAGCTGGGTAACAGGTAGTTTTCATTTTTAACTCTTGGATATTATGATAGCAATCCAAGAGTTACTGGTATGGGGAAAATCATGTCGCTCAACCTTTTATTTGCATGTTATAGCAGGCTGACTATTATGGCAGCTTAAAGCTGATGTGGGCCTGCTTTTACTTCTCACTACATTAACTGTTTTGGACTGCACACAACACTCGACTCACATGTTGATTTTTATGGAGGGAGGAAAACCGAGAACAACCCTCAAATGTAGATAAGGAATCAACAGCAAACCTAACTCGCATACAGTGCTGGGGCCGGGAATCGAATCCGGGACCACCATGGTGAGAAGCGAGTGTTTTCTACTGCTCCAACCTGAGTACCCAAGTCACTCCAAACTCATTTCAGGATTAATGAACTCAGACTGACCTTCTTAATAAAATTATTTTTAAAGCAAAAACAATGATTATAGTATTTCTATTTTGACTGTAATTGATTGCTATAAAGTTATCAAATATTTTAGAAAACTTAGTTATGCTGCATATTTTTTCTCTTAGAATGAAGTCAAACACAGCTACACCCCACACGTGATAGACCTGACTACGGAAAACGCCTCCCCTCCCTTGGCTCACCAACCCCTTCGCCACATGCCACATCACCTACTTCACTCATCTGCATTCCATCGTGTTGCTGGACAACCTTACGACAGTCATGGGTAGGAAATAAATATACAAAAAAATAATTCATAATCTACTATGATGTGGAAAAAACTACCTAGTAATATTATTTTCTTTTAAATCCTTCCTTATTGCTTGTTTGTGTTTTCATCATGTTATCATACGTACCCTCTACTTCTTCTTTCAGTCCAACTTCCATAAATCGTGGTTGCCCATATCTTCAAAGTCAAGCAACAAGAGAACATCGACATCACCCTCATCATAGACAAATTCATCATGTCCCAAACCCCTCGTATTGCCCATCAATGGCATCAACAGTCCCATTACAACACCCACCTGTTGCAGCAACACCTGTGATCCTCGATTCTGATCAGATGCCAAACCATGTGCGCACAGTACCTATTACAAGTTTATCTAATCGTTTACTAGTCAACAGTGTGCCGATGGCAACACCTACATATGTACAGCCACCACCTAATGAGGTATATGAACTTGTTTGAAAGGATTGGATCAATCGTGGTTTCTGGGAAACCCCCACCCATCCCCCCTGTTACACCCTAAGTTTGATGGTTAATCATAAATTACACCTGTATACCCAAGGGAGGGGTGGGTGGGTGGATAGTTTCCCAGCAACCGTGATTGATCCGGATATTTTTACCATCATTTTAACCAAGGATGTTAACCAAGGTCCACAATACCCTGCGAGCAGAGCCTTCAACTCCACGAAAAGCAATAAGAAAAGTAGGCTCTGCAGTATTTGTTGTTTTTGTATCAAGCGTGCGCCAATGGTTTTGTCTTGGTCTCTCAGTAATGCACCTTTGTCTGTCATTGTTGCAGTGGGCTCAGATTTGGTCATCAGCTTAAAACAAAAAATTAGCTGTGCTAATAAACTGGTTTTAACAGGCTTCAGTTGTCAAGCCCAGAATCTTGGGCGAAAACAACAAATGCTGCAGAGCCTTCTTTTCTTCTCACTTTTCGTGGAGTTGAAGAAGGCTCTGCTTGTAGGGTAGGTTCACAATAGGTGATGATCAAAATATTTACCATTTATTTTTGTTAATTATTTTATGTAAAAATATAGGGAGCTGTAACCAGGTCTCCCGAGTCATTGGCTTGTATTTTAAGTATTTGACAAATAGATATTCTCGGGTTGAGTTGTAAGTTATTTATTAGGATGTTGCGTTTAATAAAAATGGATACCTTATGCATGTCCTTGCAACAACAAAAAGGAGAATCAAAGAAAATTCCTACTTTAAAGAGTATCAGGTTCCACCTACATTGTACTTAGAACCCTTGGATATAGTTTTGCTAATGTTAATTTTCCCCCTAAAAATGTGTGAATAAATTGAAATTGAAGTTGAAGTTGCTAAGGTGTTATTTTATGTGGACGTTTTGGCAAAGGTATTTTCTAACAAAAATACAAATGAAGGGGTAGCAAGTGACTTGTGATCAAGTTCCATATTCTCATTGTGAAAGCAAAGAATAATTATGAAGAATTTAGAACTTGAACAGTTTTCATTTAAGATGTTGCCCTTGCTCCTTCGAATTCTGCTAGATATAAAAGATCTTGATACCACATAAAATCATTTTAAAAATCATACTAAATCAAACAAATACTAAACACACTTTTGTTTTGCAGAATGATTTAGATCCATCAGGAAATCACCGGCATTATCATCATCACTATCATCACCACCACCACCACCATCACCACTTTATACAACCACCTTATCAAGTTCCACAACCACCACCGCAACCCCAACCTTATCATCCACACCCTTACCCTTCAGCACCTATGGTAAGACAACTAACTCATACTGCAGTAGAATGGTTTCCAATTGAGTGTCATAAAACCAAAACCAATATTACAGAGCCAATCAGGAGCAAGTAACGCAATGAGCCAATCACGAACTGAAGTAATTCACAATTAGTTTTACTTCAACCAATCAGTAGGCCAAGTAAATGCGATGGTGGATCGATCTTGCTAAAATGAAAATTGATTGCATGACGGACCAAAACAATGTTTGGTTTTAGTTTAGAACTTGATTGACTAATGATAACAAAACATTTTTCACAGCCAATAGTAAGGTTAGCAAAGGCAAAACTTTGCAGAGCACTTATCACTTTGACACTCAATTGAAAAACTGCTCTATTTCTTAATTAACTGTTTTGTTAATAGCAGGTCAATTGAATGGGGATTTATACTCTAGATTTGTGTAGTTTAAGTTCTGCCACATACATTGTAGATACTCATTGCATTGTACTTGCTCTTCTAAAGCTGCAGTACGGCAGTTGTCTTCTTTTGCATTTTATAAATACTCTCTCCTCCTGATAAGCTCTTTCAAAGCTACTATACAAATTATGATCATGTTAAAGTTTTGAGAAATGGTTATGTTATAACAATATTTTATAACAGAATTTGCTATCAAAATGTTTTGCTTAATAATTGTCCCAGCTACATGTATTATGCAAAGTTTCACGAAGAATGACTTAAATAATGCGAAACTATTTAAACAAGTGTTTTCACCTCTGTTCCTAAAGTTCAATTCATATCTTGTTAGTGAACATTGCATTAGTTACTGGAAAATGATGCATAATAAGACTAATACAGCTGACGCTTGAGTAATGGATTAAGCAAGTGCTCTCATGTGTGGAATTTGTGAGTAGCTAAAATAAATTGTTCTTCTTCTTTACAGCATCACAGACACTACAGAAGGTGGCAACACAGCAGTGGAGCACATCAGGAATGGACCCAGTCAGTGGGTCACCACCAACCGGCAGCTACAGTACATACTGGGGTACAGACGTACCCTGATCTACTGTATCATTTACTGTCTGTAATGTCCATGCAACAGATACCCACTCATCCAGCCCCACAGCCAGCATGGGAGGAAGGCTATCAACAAGAGAATTATGAGGTAGACTTACAAGTAAGAACACTCTTCTATATGCTTTCCAGACACCATTGTTTTTGCATGAGGTTCTATTTTTTTTAATTTGAAGGGGGAGTAAAAAAGTAATTTAAGTAATGATTCAGTTAAGAACTAGAGCAAAATACAGGGTGCGGCAGTGGGCATAATCCCTGACCCATAGTCCAAACTACACCCGAATTTTGTTTAATGATATTGGCTCTTTTTACAATGAACTCAAAGCTACCATCCAGCCAATCGGAAAGGGAGCAAACAAAAGATCTTTCAATCACAAATTTAAGAACTTTCCCCACATACAATATTCTTTGAAATTAAATCATAGTTTGATGAAAAATACATTAACTTCTTCAAAAATTATTGAATGAAAAGTGTTGTATTGATGGGTTTCTTTTGAATTTATGAGTATCAACCATTGATACTCAAATTAAGAGAGAAGAATAGAACACTTTTTACATTCCTTGCCATTCAGTGCTATCATTCTTAGTCAAAGCATTACTTAAAAGCACCCATTTTCTTTGCTGTCGATTGGTTAATAAAGACAAAGACTCGCATACTAGCTGCCTCCTAATGTAAATACCAGTTGTTGGTCCAAATTATAACTTATTTTATCACTAGATGGAACCTAAAGGGTAGAGTTTAGAGTACCTTAGGGATTTAGAGGCACTTTACACGCACCAAGTACATGGAAACAGCAGTTATGTCTGAAATTTGTTATGAATATGGCATGGCTATTGTCAGGGCTTTAGGGATCAGCATTAGTAAAGAGGAGAAAAGCTTTTTGTAGATTTGATAAGCTTGAAACATTTTCCTCACAAGACTTTATTATCTCTTCTAGACTTTGTTGAATCTTGCTGAACAAATAGGAGAAGCAAAACCCAAGGGACTAACAAGAGCAGAGATAGATCAGCTACCAGCATATAGAGTCACTGCAGAATCTAAAAAGGAGGGTGGCAATGCAAGATGTGTCGTTTGTTTGGTGGATTTTGAGGAGAAACAGCTTGTGAGGACATTACCGTGCCTGCATGATTACCATACCCGATGTATAGATAAGTGGCTTAAGGTTGGTACTTAAGTTTCATTTTAAATTAAAAAAATGTATAGCAATACTGCCAAATGGCACATATTTAATGTTTTTTGTTGTCAACTACATGTAGATAAATGGTTAAACGATATCAGGCGAGTGTTAGAAAACTGCACTTGTCCAGCGGGCAAGGGAGTCACTGAGCCTCTTACTGCCTCTGAGATTTCCAAAGGGTAGATTTATTGCTTGAAAACAAAACAAAATATTGTAATATTTGGTCAATTTATATTGAAGCTAGAACTTGAACAAGAGGTTGCCATTTTGCCTCTGGATCCTGGAGTTGAATGGCACAAACACATGGACTAGTTTAGACAAAATAGCTTTATAGGCAACCAGTCATATATTATGTACTTGTGTTGTTTCCATGGTGGGAAGACTAGCAGGAAAGTTTTCTTCTCAATTGAAATGTGATTGGCACCAGCTGTGCTGGAATTGGATTTTATTGTTAGAAAGGTTCCAGTAAAGAGAAAGAAAATCAGTTATCATACAGTGGCTTTAATATTTGCAAAGCACCAGTTGTATGAACTTCATGGATTTGCGATTGTTGCAGCGATTTATAAATTTATTAAAGACCCTGTGTCCGAGCCCATGGTGCTTTGCGCCAATGTTATGATTAGTTTGTTTATCAACGGCCGCATAAATTAAAGGCCAGCTTTTAGGCGAACTAAAATGCTCTCGATTGTTTATAAGTTTCGTGAAAGAAGTACACATACACTTTTGGATAACGAATTTCATAATTTCTACCGGATTAAAAAATGATTTTAACAGTACTCTGCAGGAAGCCAGTTGTTCTGTCTTTAGATTCTAATTCGATTTACGAGTGCGACTTTTCACAACTCTACAAGCAAACACATACTCTTGTTACCTTGTTTTTATGTCTCCAGTATTACTAAGCTGTATTTGAAGATCTCTACTTTTCTTGCGAATGATATATTTTGAGTGCAAAATGAAATGTCGTACTCGCACTCGAGTCAAACTCACAGCGAAGTAACAGCTGAACTCGGCAGATTGGAGTTTGACCCGCGATCATAGTTTTGGTAGCAAGACTTTCTGGACATACTGGAGGATGAAAAAAAAGGTTAAGGACATTGCTTTCTCTGCCAATAAAAATGTAAAACATCTCAGTGGAGCTTAGCCGTGCGAAATTATAATTACGAATGTTCTTGATGCCAGAAGTGGTTGCTTTGTATTTCCAACGAAGCCCGCCTGTCCCTTAGTGCAGCAAATCCCCGGGAAACTCACGTAGTAGTCCTTTTGAACCACAAGTGTTCTCTTGTAGACCTAGAGAAAGTAAAATGTGGACTGCTGAAGGATTATTTGTCGAGTCACTTCGCCTCGCTGTCTCGGTCCCCTCTACTCGCCACTCTAGACCGGGATTCGAAGAAATATTTGAACTAAAGTTTCATTTAAAAAAGTATATATACAAAAGTTAAGATAAAAGAAAGTTAGTTAAGCATATATACCTATCAATAATTACATGATGGCCCAAATTAGGGATGGATTTCGAAAGATTTGGGAGTCACATAACAACAACAACGATCTTTCTGATTTCGTAGCCTACGAAAATGACTTGCGCGCGCAAAGCACCATGGGCTCGGACACAGGGTCTTTAATATTAGCAGCTTAACTTTAAATGAAAGAGAAAACAAAATTAAAGTCTGCCACTTTGCTTTCTCGGAGACTTCAAAACTTTGTATAAGTTGTGAATTCCAGCCTTTACTTCATATTACTACCTCACAACATATTTATGGATGTAAATATGTAAAACCAGCAATAATGTAAATGAGAATCGAAAAATGAAAGAAAATATTTTGTTCATATCCAGTACTCATTTTTTTTTTAGTATTTTTGTTACACTTGGCAATAAAGGTTTTTAATCCATGTTGTCTTTATAGGGAATTAACTTTGACTTACTCTATCAAAGTGATGAATGGTTGGAATCATGCCTTCCAATATTATGCATCATACTTTTCAGGAAGGGAATTAAATCTATATTTTTTTGCGGATAGGACAATAATAATAATAATAAAGACTTTATTTTACGAGGGTGAGGACTAAATAGTTTAAAAAGAGCTAGAGATAGTTGATCTATAAAAATTTGCCTACGGCTTAAAATGAGCTAAAGATAGCTGATCTTTAAAGTATTGTCTACAGAGGGCACGTTTAAAAGTTGGCTACTTTTTTACACCAAGTGTTAAACTGTTGCACAGTTGTACGGCCATTACATTAAAGGATCTGCCTCCTTCCGTTACACGTTTATACCTGGGACAATTAAAGTTATAGTTGCAATACCGAGTATTTCTTGCACAGACATCACTGTTCAATTTAAGGCTTTCCATTAGATACTCGGGAAATACTCTTTGAATCCTGAGAAAATGCTTTTGGCAAGTGAGAATAGGATTTGGGCAAGTACAATTTGGAATAACTTGCCCGGATGGGTCTTCAAATTGTTTTCATTGGCTTACTGTATTTTGTGTTTGACAAAGCTATATTTGGTGAAACTCTACATTGCAAAACTAAATTGGTCTGTCCAATCGGTCAAAACTGAGAATAGTATTGCAATTTGGTTTGCTGCATGATTACCAAGTTTTAAGCCATTCACTCTGACATATTTTTATTTAATTACACAAAACAAACTAGTGGCCATAATTCTCTTTGCTCTGTCAGTTTCTTGATGATTTGATGTTAGACCAGTTTTTTTTTTCGATTTGATTTTGAGTTATTCTACCATTTCAATACTAAACAAATTAAGAACAGCACTTAAATTTTTCAAAACTGATTAAACAGACAAGATTGTGAGTAATGTTGAAAACCAATAATGTTAACATTTTAGTAACAGCATGATCCTAATTTATTTTTAAATTTATTTTCTTTTGTAGTCAAACAGAACTTGCCCTATCTGTCGTACAGAAGTCAAAGTGGGAACAAATTAAGAGAAAAATCAAGTTGCCTTCGAAGGAATTAGGGCTTTGGGATCAGAAGACTAACACAGGACTGGAGATGATGCAATCTCCATGCAAGTTTGTGGAAATAATCTCAACTAAAACTGGCATTGGTGCAGGGACATAGAAAAAGCAAGCATCACATTGAACAAATTTGAAATGATTCCGGAGGATCAAAAATTTCTTCAAGCCTCTTTATCTCATAGAGATATTACTTGTTTTGCTACTGTGGGAAAAAAGACTTCTTCACAAGGAGATTATGGCAGAGAAATAATGTGCACTTGCTCTGCCTTTGATATTCAAAATGCCCTGTATGTAGACATATTCTAAACCAAGCAAGAGTGGAGGAGTTTAAGTTTAGTATTATTGTAACCAAGCCATAATTATTATTGTATGTTTTTAAGTGCACCTCTGGTTTTTGAACCAGCATTTAGGGTGTGTTCAGTTGACCATCATTTTTATATTCTGGAATAAGAATACACAGAATGCATGATCTACAAATTGCTTATATCAGGATTCTTTGCCACTGGAACACTAAATGTATCCTGAATTGTATGAGTGGGACAAACTACAGTACTGACTACGGCACAGTTACTCTACGGCATTCCATTGAAATGGTTCCCCATTGTTTTCATCTTTCTGATCCAATCAAATTACAGAGTTATGATATAGTAAGTTACAGCACGGTTACGGACATGCCATAGTTTATACCACTCATACAAAATCTGCTCTATAACATGTCAACAAGCATTTGTATCCTACAAACTGCAAAACATGTCCAAACCAGTGATTTCCAGAGACGATTCCATCTATCCTTATTCTGGAATATGTAACACCACATACAAGCACACTGTATTTTGGTCTGTTGTTTTTCATGTTCATGAAATCCACTCTGACTTGCTTTGTATTCTAATACAAGTAGAGCAGATTTTGTATGAGTTGGCAAGTTACGGCTAGGTTACTGTACGCCTAGGTTACTGTACGCCATGCCATGACAATGCAATGGTTTCCCTATTGTTTTTGTCTTTCCGATCCAATTAAATTACAGAATTATGGTATGGCATATTTTGGCCCACTCATACTCTATTGAGTTTCTAAATGTATCAGGATTCTGTGAAAATATTATTTTATGATAATTGAAACAGATATCATGTGGTACAGTTTAAATGGTGTAGTAGAATTTAAATATTTTTCATTTTACATATTAAATAAAGCAGAGCTCGTCTCCAGAATTGTAAAAATGTTTCTTAGAAAAATGTGCAAAAATATTTAAATTCTACTTTGAAATTGAAGATTTTTTTTCCTTAATACAGTTTTTAAGCTTGAACGAACTGATGTGAATGAAATATTGTAGTATTTTTTTTCTATTCAAGGCATTTTGTGTATCAAATATGGGATTGGAAACAGCATGTGGATTGCAAGATTAAAATGGAGAAGAAAATGTAGTTGAACAGCTTGGGTGGAAGTGTTGCAAAACTTAAATACTCTGTGCATGCTTATCAATTAAAAATTGTATATACAGTATTTCTAAGTTTAGTTTCATCTGATGTTTATTATTACTACTTTGTTCTAGTCTAGTTTTTGTAACTTCTTTACTTGGACATTAAACTTGGACCCTGGAAAAAAATTTGCAGAACATTTATAAAGAATTGAGATAGTTATTGTTAATATTTGGATATTTCCACATAAGGTTATATATTATTTTTGTCTTGTAAGTCACCATTTTTGCCACAGAGTTCTTAAGCTTGCTGCTTTAAAACCCAACATGCAATAACATTGTGCATTAAAAGAAAAACCTTGTAAATAATATGGAAGTATAAAAACATGTCTTAGTGTCTTAACAATTTACACATAACCTCGGAAAATTAACTATTAGCCTTTTTGTAACTGTATCAAAAGTCTGTACAAAATATGTTTTATACTCTCAAACGTTTCTGAAAAAGTTATACATATATCAACAGCCTAGGCAGAGGAAATTAACCCAATGTAATTTTTCAAGTTCAAAAAGAAACCATGCATTCTACTTCTCAGATATAAATTACCAGTATGATGTCAATATATTTGACTTTTGAAGCTTAAAAAATAGATTTTGTTTGTAACTTGCTTTTAACAATTTTAGTTCTTGGGAAATATGTGGGCCCCACAATTAAAAACAAAGTGGCACACCATATTATATAATAAAATTATTATCCATACATGATTTTTTTAAATACTTCAAACTGCAAAAAACCCTTGAGAAGCTTTATACTGGATACTTGTGTATTACATTAGGTATAATAAAACAAGATCTTTGGTTATCTGCGTGATTCATAAACATTTTAGAAATTGGTAGCTTGGCACAGCTATCAATTTCAGAAGAACATCCAGACCTGTTTTTAATTACGATTCACTTCTGAGAGTGATTCTATATATGCAAGCACAAATATGGCAGTGTTGCCAGGAATTCCGTAAACATGTATTTTTCCTTAAGTGAATTATTGAAAATTGTACTTCATGTAGTTTTGAACAGTGTGTTTCAATGTTAGGACAGGTCATTTAGGTGCAGCTTTCTCCACAGGCAGCCCAAGCTCACAATTTGTGGCTCTTACAAATCCTACGTAGATTATGTGATTGCTCGCGCAAGATCGATTGTGTGATAGCGCGCTAGAGTCACCGTTTTCTCCAGAAATTTTCATTGGCATCTCACTAATAGATAGTTTGTATGTGTTGATTTCTTATCGTGGTAAAAATAAAGGTAATGAAATAACATTTTGCAATAAATGTACCTCGAGTGTCCTTTTCTTATGTCCTAGCTTGGGTATTCTCTGCTATTTTGGGCTAGTTTAGATCGGGTTTAGAGAGGTTTTGATTTTTGAGATCTCTCTCTATAATGAAATGACAAGGCTGCACAGTCTGTTGAGCACATCAAATCACTTGAAGGGCAAAAACACACTCTAACATCACTTCAATCGTTGCCAGACTCCACAAAAAGACGTACCGAATATCTGTCTACGTTTATTTTGGGGTGGAATTCCAAAATTTTACATTTTAGCCCTCCTAAACCACATTTGTGGTATGAAAAACCGCTATTTGACTCCACCGTGACGACTACAAATCCCACGTGACTACGACCAATCAGAGCGCATTTCCCATGCATGGGACGTCCCGCTGTCTCGGGACTAAGTTACCAACATCTGCAGGTTTTTGATACCACAAATGTGGTTTAAGAGGGCTAAAATATAAAATTTTGGAATTCTACCCCAAAATAAACGTACAGATATTCGGTACGTCCTTTTGTGGTCCGAGTCTGGCGACGATTGAAGTGATGTTAGAGTGTGTTTTTGCCCTTCGAGTGATTTGATGTGCTCAACGGACTGTGCAGCCTTGTCATTTCATTATAGAGATATCTCAAAAATCAAAACCTCTCTAAACCCACCCAAAATAGCAGAGAATACCCAAGGACATAAGAAAAGGACACTCTAGGTACATTTATTGCAAAATGTTATTTCATTACCTTTATTTTTACCACAATAAGAAATCAACACTTACAAACTATTAGTGAGACGACAAGGAAAATTTCTAGCAATCGATCTTGCACGAGCAATCACGTAATCTACGCAGGATTTGTAAGAGCCACAAATCGTGAGCTTGGGCAGCCTGTGCTTCCTCTGGCAATTAAATCCTTCATTCGATACCAGAAATTTCCAAGAATTTACAGACTGCACCAAGCTTAATAATAATTGGTAGAGCAGTGGTATTAAACACATTGGTGGGCATTATTCAAATTATTGTTGCCAGCCTAAATGTCAAAATATTTTCATAAAACATGTTGGAATGGCAGTTTACTTTAACACTTCACTTAAGTAGCTAAACTGTCAATGTTTTATTGTTTAGCCACCTGCATTTCAAACATTCAAACATCTTAGAAAATTGGGCCTGCAGAACATTTTTGTTCAAAATACCACTGAATCCTTAATATATATTATGTCAAAAAAGTCCATATCTGCCTAAATACCACCTGCACATTATGTTTATAGAAGGTTGCTAAGCGATACACATGAAATGTTGAATGAAAATGTTTGGTCTACATCAAACAAGGTTTGATGAAAATGCTTGAGAATGTAGCTGGCTCTTTACAGGACACAGCATTGAAATGGCTTTGCTGTCATTTTCTCCTGTTGTATTGAATTCTGTTATTGCAAGTGTATGGTATAGGACAGCTACAGTCCTACAGTATTGTGAAATCTGATTTGTAACAATAAGACTAACATTAATGTTCTGGGTGTCTTAAAGTGCCTGTCAGCTCAATTTGTGATCATTAAAATAGATTGTACATCGAGTAAATAGTAAAATATAAATTATCTTGATTCGAGTGTTGCATCTAGGAGTTGAGGTTTCTATTTCCAATATGCTAATGTTGATGTCACAGGAGGCCAACAAAAATGTCCTTTCTCTTTGTGAATTAAACTTTCTGATTTATACAAAATAGTTGTTACAATCACGGATGTAGACTGGTTACACTAAAATTCAAATTAGCCAAACTGGAGAACAAACAAAAGAAATTTACTCTTCTGGGAAATGAATTCCAACTGATCTACATGTAGAACATTGTTTTGTCCTCCAGTATGGCTAATTTGCATTTTAGTGAAACTGGTCTACGAGGCCCAAACACAACATGGTGTAGTAAAAAAATAATTTCTGCCAGCATGTTTTTGTATACTAAATGAGGCCGCCTGTGACATCACATAATTAGCACATTGGAAAAGAAACCTACATGTACAACCTGGAACTCAGACTCAACACTCAAATCAAGAAATATGTTAATCCCTATTTACTAGATATAGAATCTGTTTTAATGATAAAAAAAAAATGGGTTAATAGGCAACCTCGTTCCCGGACTCTTTTCCTACAAAAAAAAAAAGACCCTGATTGTCCATGTCTCGCCACAACGAAAATTAAACTCAGGGAGGGGTTAGCAAAATTCAAGATTTTTGTCAAGCTATTGGCTTTGTCATGACTCGCAACATCTAGGATGATGGCACAAAACAATAGTCTTAATTACAAAATGGTATAACTGCAGATGAAAACACACATGTGGTTGCCTATGTTTTGGCTTCATGTACTGCTGGAAACTCAAAAGAAGTAGGTTGGCTCGTAGAAATAGTCATCCACTCCCCGTTCACAAGACTACATAATAAATGTGGTTAATATTTATACCATTGAAGAGAGCTCCACATTGCTGACCCCTTGGCCACAGAAAGAAGCAAATAGATGTTTCAAACGTGAAATATTGCCAACAAAGTGTCAGCATAAATTATAACTTGATTAACATTGCTACTAACAAGAATATGAACTTTTTTCAATAATAATTATTTGGTGTTTGCAGAAGATAGCTACACAACGTGAAGTCAAAAGTCTGGGTAAACCCAATCTTTACATTTACCCATGTGTGCTACTTTCATACAAGTTTGTTTTGATGGCCAAAGTCTCACTCTAACGTAGACTTAGTAAGGACAATATTTGACTTTCTCGCCCGCTCAAAATAAATGGCTGCCTAAATATATTGCTGTGCTTGTCTCTAGTAAATTGTACACTTAAAAATGTTTTTATCATTAATATCGATTCTACACCAAGTGAATTTGAGTGTTGCGTCTGAGTTAGGTTTCTATTTCCAATAATTATGCTAATGATGTGATGTGAATTTACTATAATTTCTTTTTCCTTTTGAATGAAAGTTTCTGATCTTCACAAAGTATATATTTGGTAAAATCACTAATATAAGCTACATAGATGTTTACAAAAGGTCATTTGAAGGGCTTTGTTCAAAAGGGCATAAGTGTCAAGTGATCAGATTCTAAATTCTCCTTCAATTTCTTTGTTTTCTAAGGGAGAATTTAGAATGTGATCAATATAAGCCGCTTATGCCCTTTTTGCACACAGCCAATCATTTATCTCTACCAGCATGTTTTTGTATAATAAATGAAGACTAGTTTTACATCACTGGCTTGATTATAATAAATATAAACCTTTATAACTCCTGGTGTGCGCAACACTCGTAGAGAAATATTCTACTACTCAACTATTCACTTGATGTAGAATTGATGTTAACCCTTCACCGTGGGCACAAACGACTATGAAAACGGCATGAGTTCTATATCTTAAAAAGTTTTCAACGCAGACGATTGAATTTTGGTAGGTGGGTGTAGGATCGTAAAAGGGATATAACCTGATAATTTAAGCTATGTTAATACCATTATGACATCACAATGACATCATTTACCCATTTGTAATAAGTTTCTTATAAATTTTCATTACCTCTAAAAACGGAATGTTGAATTTATTGTTAAAATCTCCTCGTAATGGGAATGAAGGAATCAAAAACCCCATGTCGATTGGTTAAGGAAATCAAAACTTATGAAAGTTTGAATTTTGTCAATTTTCCCGCCAAAAGTTGGCGGGAAATAAACAACACAAAAGCATTTATGAAAACATTGTTTCATTCATCTTTTAGAGTTTTAAATACTGTTGCATGACATTTTGTCCAGTCATAAAACACGTTGGTGGCTAAAATCGTATGTTTTTAGAATTTTATTTTTTTGTCCATAACCGGCTTAAAATTTAAGCCATATTTTCGGCAACGTCATTATGATGGCATTTTTTTTTTATACATACCCTTAGAAAAAAAGCCTGAGTGATTTTAGAGTTTTATTGATGAAATACACTAGTCTGGCACTCAAGTCACATTTACTTTTCTGGATTTTTTAACAATAGGCAGCCTTAATTAGGTACGAATCCTGACGTCACTAAATATGACGTCATAGCAACAGTCATTCCTCTATAACTTTGGCTGTATTCGTCGTAGAAAGTTCAAATTTTCACCAAATGAATGTGTGTCATGAAGGCCCTTTGATGGAGTAGTCTGTTTCTAACGTTTATTAAAGGGGGAATTTCACCAAAAAAGGAGGCATCGCTTATTACGTCACAACGACGTCATCATACTAACAAAAAACACCTAAAATATGTAGTTTCATTTTGTTACCAACTCACCAACATTTCTTCAAATTCAGACTATAAGTAAAGAAATTGTGCCAATTCCACTTATTTGGTCACGTTTAATGATGCCGTTTTTGACGTACTTTATGCCCGCCGTGCTTAGTAATATATATTTAACCATATATAGACTTCAAGATTTTATGGACCAATTTTCTTGTCCATAAAACTCATTTGAATTTCCCACATGCTGCCATCTTGAATTTTACGACCTCTCACAATTGCCCCTATTGTCAGAAAACAATAGCTCTTTTGTTGTTACAATAGAAGCAACCATGTGACCTTGTAAATTCCAACATGGTGGCATTGAGGTCTGTCCATAAGTGATCCAGGATACAATTTACAAGAGACAAATACAACAACAGATTTAGGCAGCCATAAGAACCATTTGAGAGCAATCAGTTTTTCCCTTTAATGCGCACTTAATCAACAAAAAGAAGTCTTCATCTGCAACAACCATGCAACAAAGTCCACCACCCACAGTGAAAGTAAGAACTAAGAAGATTTTTTTACCATAATATCTGTAAACAAATATGCTTTTATTTAGTGCTAAAAGTCTCCAATGTTACAAACTGAAACAACGGGAAACAAACTCTAAAATTGTAGATAGTTTTTCAAAATTCAGTAACTTGCTAAAACATCTTTCAACCATCTGCTATTTTCGTCTCGGACTGATCTCCAGTTCAAATTAAAGCAACCTTAAATTCTTTGGTTGACTCGAGGATCAAGAAATTATACACAATTATTAAAGTTGAGAATATAGGGAATAGAGTTCCCACTAATAAGCCATTTAGGAAATCATAAAATAAAGGTTTTGGTTGGGTTAAGTACAACACAAAATGTAGAATATTTGCATTAAAAGCAGGTGATGACCAGTACAGTAATGATGATGGAATAGATATTAACTATGTACATAATAATATCATGATAAAGAAGACTTCAACTACCAGCTTTGTCTCTCCTACCTGTGCTGATATTCTGTCTGATCAATATCTTGAACAAGAGTAATTAAACCATCAACTTTCCATCTCCATGAACTCCAGTAGAACACCTAAACATTTTCTATAACTCGATCCATTTCCTTCTGATATTTGAACCAATTTCGTTGTATAATACTCTCCATTTTACTTAAATCTCTTTAGGTATGTGTACTTGAATTGAATAAATAATATTGCTAGATTTTTCTGTTATCTCTTCAAGCATGCAACTACAAAACACAAAAGCTACCAGAATTAAGTCTCATTTCTTCTTAACCTTGCCTATTAAAAACTGGGAAGCAAAATTAATTGTCGCCACCTCAAAGACTCATTCATATTTTGTCTGGCCTACAATCAGAGGCAAGATCAACACTGCACGAGTCGCACACTCAAGAATTGTGAAATAATACTATTAATAATACATTCCCTATGTATATTCTATGAGAATAATTATTCATTGTCTACTGTTTGCCCTAATGCCCTGTAAGGCTTTAAAAGAAATGAGAGTGAATGTTTAAACATTTAAAATGACATGATATTTGAACTGGAGTTCATGAAGATAAGCATACTATTAGGCCAAGTAAAAAAATTACATGTTTATTGTCCCTGCATGCATCCTTTTTTCTTTTTGTTTGTTATTAAGCATGGAGTCTGATCAAGAATAAACTGGTTGGGAAATATCATGGATATAATTTACTGCATGAACTGCTATAAAAATTGACAGGAAAGCTCACCACACAGTAACTGTAATATTATAATAATATATGCCCAAACATCCTCAAACTCATACCAAGTTGTTATATATCATGCACCAGAAATGATGACCACCGGAAGTACTTTAAGTTCTGATATCAAGGCTGGCTGCATCCGGGACCTTCCTAGAGCCTAGAGACCTTGTGCTTGTAAATGGCTGAAATAAAGCTTGTTTAGTATTTTATCTTGGCTTTGCTTTCCATTCATACCCGTAATACACAACACAAGTCATTTTCAATGTCAGAAAAAAAGTAAAAAAAAAATTATAGTGGACAATCACCATGTTGTTTTTTACTTGGCCTTGTTACAAATTAAATGCCTGAAATTTCTGGAATACTTTACAAATGAAGGTTTTTCACAAGGCTCAAAGGGGGAAGCCATCATCCATCAAACAGGAATCCAGATCAAAGCCTGAGAACAGCTCATCGGTGCTACTGGGTGTGGATTTGATGGTATCCACATCAGTTTCTTCCACTTCCATCTTGGTCTCTTCAGTTGCTTGGCTACTACTGAACAATAGTAAGAAATAGTTGATTTAGAGCTGAATTCAGTCAAATCCCCACCCAATATATATTTCTGCCACTCATTGGTTATTCATGAGAACTACCAACCACAGATCTCAATTGTACCATGTGCCGAACCTTGAAACTCCCATCAAATACTATAATGAAGAGTTCAACTACACTTCAAGGTACTAGGGACTTTGAAATGTCCAAGTCCTGTCCATAATAACTGGGAAACTAATATTGGCCATCCCTTCATGTAGGACAACACACATTGCTACCAAATTGTATTGTATTGTGTTGCATTCTATTGTTGTATTGAATTGTATTGTGTTGTATTCTATTGTATTTTTGGTAAAAATTTGTGTCGTCCTACATGTTACCAACTACACTACTGAGTCACTTGTTGAACTCTCCAGTCCGCAAAAGAAGAATAATCCCTGATAAGGATAACTATATTAACACAATAGTCCAATAATACTCTTAATTTACAAACAATAGCAACAAAGCTTACACAAAACATACCTTCATGTACTGTTTAATAAACTCGCAGCAGTGTTTTATCAGATGTAAAAACGCTAGGGCATAGGCCAAGCGTTTTTAGATCTGATAAAACATGTGCTGCGAGTTTATTAAACAGCTTCAAAAACTTAAATGTATAATGGTACTTAATGAACCATTGTATTCACATTTGCCATGCAAAAATTTGAGTAATCACCGCCTGCGATTACAAACATCTCAAGGGAATGACATGAAGAAATTACCATACTATGTTGTTTGTTTGGCTGGCTCCAAGCAGATGTTTTGCAATGCTGAAAGCATTGTGTGGCAAAGAACAAGCTACGGCAAGAAGAACCTACACTTGAAGGATTTGGTGTTGTGGTTGACATTGATAAGGTTCAAGACTTGGAAAGTGATGTGACTGACATCACAGATGGTAGACTAAATTTTGATGATATATTATCAGGTATAAAGGAGCATGCATGTGAGTGATTTGCTTCTTCTGATTGGACAAAATGCTCATTAATTATTCATGAGTTTTTGAAGTAATAATTAATGAGTAGTAGAAGCTGCTGTTTAATATATTCATCATCTGATTCAATGTGGGTATCAAAATCCTCGAGAAAATTTTAAATGCAGAGTGCACATTTCACACAGATTTTGAAATCCTTGTCGAATCGCAGTGACTCTTATATGAAACATTGCTCATTGTGATGTTTAGGAAAAACTTTTTTACAACAAACAAATTAATGACCGACAAGTCATTCATTTGAAAGCCAAAAAGAAGATTTCAAGGTATTGGCTTCATGAAATAGTACTAGCCAAGGGAAGAAGCCAGGATGGTGACAGAGCTGTGACGATGGGACATGAAAAAGTATTATCTTGTCAGACCCTGTATTTATTGTTTCTGTTTATTGCCCTTTATTGCTTTTCTTCAAAAAAAAAAAATACATGTAAGCACAGAGTTCTTTTGAGGACAAATGAAAAACTTTCCTACACTCATGTTCTCTACGAAAATGCAAAACTTTGAGTTTTCATGTTGTGTTTTTGCAGACAACAGCAAAAATGTGTGCAATATTGCATGCATTTTCATGTGCAGTTATAGTATTTTGTAATTAACTTTGTGTTACGCTGTTGTCTTAGATGTGGCTGTTGTGGTTTCTTGAAGTCCCAGTATAATAATGGCCAGGTCCCAAAAGTTACTGCTCACCTTGTTGACGAAACAGAGAATAGGTCCTCCTGCGAGTCTGTGGGTGGATCCCAAGAGTGAAGACGTCGCCGCCACACTTTGATTTGGCCCACCCACGATCTGGTGCTACACTGCTGAAACTTGTCAGGTGTCCATGGGTCCTCCTTTCTGCGCTGTTCTCTGTGAAAAAAATAGAACAGTTCTAGGTGAGGGTTTTCTTTTCGAGCTGGCCTAGCTGGCTTACTAATCTTGGAGCAATATTGCCTACTTTTTGTCAAGAACATTAACCATTTTATCATTAAAATCAACATCTTGGCTATTTTCATTTAAAAAATCACTACATTGAATCCACAGACAGAGACAATTTTTTACAAGTTTAAATGCGTGTTCATCAAAGCTTAGTAACCACGCATTTTATTGAAGAGAGAAAACTGGACACCAGAATGCACCATGTGTGCATGAACAAAATCAAAACATGAAGTGCAGTGAGACGTTTGCCTTTTCATCTGCTGTACGTGGTTATCACATCTACAAGGACATCTGGAAGTCATCTATCGGGGAGAAACTGATTGGTCATAGAGATGGAAAATCAGTTTGACAAATTTACTGTTAAAGTACTAAACAGCGGCAAAACAGTTGGTCATCATCTACCACATGAGTACTCCTGAATAGCATGGTATTTTCACGCTCGCGGAGAAAAGTCACTGGGAAATGCAGACAGTACTGCAAAGAATGGAGATTCCATGCCTGGTGGCATTTAGTTGTTTGAGAAAAGTGACTGTTGACTGCTTAAAATATATTTTAATGAAGAAGATTTAACGGAAGGATCCAGAACAAGTAACAAACAAGAAACAAACAACACAAACAGCTCTTTTAGGAGCCACCAAGCTTGTGAAAGTGATGATTTAGTGCTTCCTTTCTTTTTGTTTTGTGTAGTTTTTTATCTCTTAGCAAGTTGTAAGCTCTCCTCTCAGGTAGATATTCAACATTACTTAGCGTACACCATTAAGATAATGGAATTGAGCAATCACTACCAGTGGGTTTCAATTTTAAAATATGACGATGAATTTCGTCACCTTCAGGCTACTTACAATTATCCATGGAGTTTCGACTCTAATCACCTCCACACTGTCATCTTAGAGGTTAAATGTACTAATCCAGCTAACCCCAACTGCACATCCTCTAACCCACAATTCGCAACTACTACGAGCCAGGGACACACAATCTGCCGTAACTTTAACAGTGTAAGAGGCTGCACATTATTTTCCTAACTGCAACTACAAGCACACTTGTAATCGCAGAGTTGCCGGTGGGAAAGCTTGTGGTTTATCACACCCCGGTAACCAGCACAATGCTAATTTGCCTGAGAAAGAAACACCTCATCAATGACTAGCTAATTCATCACTAAACCAAGCACTATGGCTAAGCGAGCTAACACATGACGAGGATCAGGCTTTCCTCTCGGACGGCATTATTAACGGCTTTAAACTTGCAGATATCGGCACTAACTTCGCAGAAGTTAACATGCAAAACTATAAGTCAGCTACTAATTCTAGTAATAAACCAGTTGTTGAGCGAACTATCCGCAATAAAATCTCGAACGACTAAACCTACGGTAGTTAGCGGCTTAGGGAAGCATCACATATTGATTTTTCCACAAGAAATGTCCAGCGAAGTTTCTTTTTCAACCCCCCCACCCCCCCTAAAAAATGTCAGAGATTTATTGATTTTTTTTCAAAAGTCATACACTACCTCTTTCCATTCATGTCCGCCTTTTATATTCCAACTTAAACAACTTGTCACAAACCTCTGAGTCCTATTTGGTGGGAATGGAACATTTAATTCATCATAAAACCTTTGAATTCACCGCTATCCATGTCGGTGAGTTCTCAAAAACATAGGAAATTAGATGCGATAGCAAAATTTCATTTTACAAAAAAACGAAAAACGAATCTTGGGACAGTCAATCGGGGAGGGCCATACATTTGTTTTCATTTAACGAAGGATGCGCAAAAAAAGTTTGTACTCTTTGAGGCCGTAACTATGGGGAAGGGCCTATTCATTTAACCTGAAATACGGAGAGAAAGAACTACTGCCCACTGTAATGGTCGTTGTGGAAGAACTGTTTACTACCAAAAGCACTCGCACAATCATGATCATACATGTAGCTGTTTCCCTGTACTATCAAAAAGGAACGACCTTCTGAGAAGGAAGAAAGATTAAATCGTCCATCTTTGGAAGACTGCTCCATATCACCTGACTTATATATTAAAGAGTATGAAAGTTAAAATTCAATCTTAAGTAAGTGAAGCTACATGTATATCTATTCAAACGATCATAAATCAGCTGTATCACCATCCCGGAAATAAATCGTTCTCTTTGATTGTCGACCTAGTGATCAACATTTGAAAAGTGTTCCAATAATGTTTTTTGCTCTTCAAAGTTTTCTCATAATCTTTAAAGTGCCTATGAAGCTTATTTTTTTATTTTAGATATCAATTCTACATCAAGTGAATAGTAGAATGGTAAAATATATCTTGCTTTGAATGCTGTGCCGCTGAGTTAAAGAGGTTTTAATATCCAAAATGCTAATTACATGACGTCAGGGGAGGCATCTGCAATCACTTCTTAGTGGTTGTGAATGGGCGTTTCTACTGATATAAAAAAACAAATTTCTAATATTACTTTATTTCAACCATGACAATTTTTTTCAACTGACAATTTTTAAAATTTGTTTAATTGTACCCAAAAAAATTGTATAATAATTGATGCCTCCCCTGACATCACGTAATTAGCATTTTGGATATTAAAACCTCCTTAACTCAGCGGCACAGCATTCAAAGCAAGATATATTGTACCATTCTACTATTCACTTGATGTAGAATTGATATCTAAAATAAAAAAATAAGCTTCATAGGCACTTTAAGCTTCCGGCAAAATGGAGACTTGGAATACATCAATGCCCATTCACGTGTTTGAAATAAAGTGTACATTGCTCAAGAAGTTTTATTAACTTGCATTACATCAAACATAAGCGACGGCCGGTCTGCATTTATCTGGCCTTTCTTCAACTTCCTGTTAACCCTAGTAGAGTCCCTGTCCTTTGGACCGAGAATGAGGAAGTCGGCGTCCCCACAATGTTCCTCTATTTTCGATCGAGTTTCCCGCGAAAAGACCCTCATGAGACTACATGATTAGCTAAATTGTCCCCACACAGTGAGATTTGAAAATCGACTTTTGCAATATTTATTGAAAAATGAAAATTGACTGTCGCAATATTTGTTTTTCATATTTTATAGCTTTTGAAAAATGAAAATGGACTGTCCCAAGATTCATTTTCATTTTTTTCTAAAATAAAATTTGATTTCTTTGAACTGCTTTCATTTTTTTCAAATAGCCAGATAAATGATAGCCTGTACACAGACCTCCGTAATCCCTTCAAAGGAAGGAAAAGGTGGTCTGTACTACGGATGAGTTAATTGTGTTCTAGGTCACATGGATAGTTACAGGAATGCTGTAACCAGTCGCTGATTGGCTGGTGCCTCATAGCGGGTGCTGATTGGCTTAGCGGTTATGTTGACCTTAGTTCTGGCTCCGTGGGAAAATCCGAGCTCGATTCACTCTAGTTTGGAATTGTATTAAGACGAATTGCTATGTCATTTTGTGTCCAGTACTCGGTTAATATCGAGAAAATAATGATAAGAATATCGTTCATGGAACTGCTGCATTTCAAGTCTGGGAATAAATTATTTCTCTCGAATTTCAAGTAAAAAGTCGGCCTCAACACATAAATTATGCAGAAAGTGCCTAGCTAGGAAGTTTGAAAGAATTTGCAGGGAACAAACAAAATTCTTCTTCAGATATCGTCTAGTTATTCAAAACGAAAAGAAAGTCCATGTTCAAGAGCTCTTTTTGCAAAGCGAATGGCTGTGGGAGACGATCAACCAGAAGCAATATCAATAGCCTCGGCGGTCAGGCGAGTTGCTTACGAGCGCGACTTCTCAAGCCTCGAGTTCATGTGGTTCTCAAACTCACGAATCCATCCAATCTTCCACTTCCTCGAGGATAGAAAGATCTCCAAATCCCTTCCTTTGAATGGATTACGAAGGTCTGTGTATATACAGTAGGCTATCGAAGAAGGGAATTTATTTAATTTCCCACGCTTCCCAGCGCGTCCTTGCATTGCCGTTAACAATAGGAAATGAACAATCTGAAATCTACAATGTGTACCGCCTAGTGTTTCTCGGCCAATGGCAATCGATATGTAATTTATGCAAAATTATGTCGGAACACGATTAACTCATCCGTAGTACAGACCACCTTTTCCTTCCTTTGAAGGGATTACGGAGGTCTGTGTACAGGCTAGATAAATGAATGACCCTAAGATACATGCATTTGGGACAACTGCAGTCTGCCATTTCTGTTCAGGAGTCTTTATATAGCATAGCAGAGATATGTGATGTCAGTCTGAAAACTATCGATTTTTCCACGGAGAAACGTCAAAATCCCCCACCCCCAAACTTTGCTGGACGTTTCTCGTGGAAAAATCGATATGCGACGCTTCTCTTAGGAGCTATTCCAAAGCCTAATTCGCTTGACATACGGCTTATTCATGACTGCTCTCGATTGCATGGGCAGGCAGTAAACGATTTCATCACAACTAGATTTTTCAAATTTCAAACACTGGATGATGCTATCAAGTTACTTCGGCCTAAGTACTTCATGGCTAAGATAGATTTGAAACATGCTTACCGTTCGGTCCCCATACATCCAGCCAATTATCAGGCCACTGGATGCAAGTGCCGCTTCGTCGGGAATGACTTCTATACATATTTTTAGGACACGCGCCTTCCCTTCGGGGCTAAAAGCTCGACAGAAATTTTCCATCGTTTGAACAAGCAGTTTGACATATGATGGCGAAGCGAGGCTTTGGTGACATTGTCGTTTATCTTGACGATTTTCTCATAGTCGGGGCCACCATAGCAGAATGTAAACAGGCATATGACACGCTATTAATGCTACTGCAAGACTTAGGATTTACTATTAGCCATCACAAACTCGTTGCGCCAACTCAACAGTTAACTTTTCTCGGCGTACAGCTTGACACAGTATCTTGCACTGTGACACTGCCACACAACAAACTGATTGAATTTCAAGTGCTGGTACATACACGTAGGGCCACTAAGAAGCAACTTCAGCACCTCACGGGTAAACTTAATTGGGCGTGTAGGGTTGTGTATGGTGGCCACACTTTCCTCCAGCGAGTGCTGGACACTATGAACTCACTTGTCTCACCTACTGCGAAACACACACTAGAGCCTTCATTCCATCACGACATTGCGTGTTGGGTAAATTTTCTTAAATGTTTCAAGTTGACGTCATGACGGATGCGTGCCCTATCGCTGCAGGGGATATTTTCGAGGTGATTGGTTTTATTACAACTTCTTGCACGACAGCGCACTGTGGTCTCAATTGCATATCAATCACAAAGAAACCCTGGCTATCGTTCTCGCGGCCAAGCGCAGGGGTCACTTCAGGTGTAATAACCATGTAATTATTCACAGCAACAACCAAGCAGCAGTTCAGATAATTAATAAGGACACTACGGGCAATGTAGTCATTATGCACGAGCTGCGTGCACTGTTTTGGCTTTCGGCAGTTCACAACTTTCACATCACCGCCATTTACATTGAGGGTTTACGTAATACGCTGGCAGATGCGATCTCGAGACTTCATGATCACACGCACCTCTTAAGATTCTACTCTCTTTTCATGCTCAGTTGTAGATAACATGGACATCAGCAAACACATGTCAGTTGACAGTAGCAATTTCATTTTTTCCAGATGCACGCGACCCCCATCTAGCCTCTCAGCTACAACAGGAAGTACATAAGTACAGGTCACAATTGTTTGCGGAATCTACAAAAACTATACTTATCTCAGGTTCTGTCAGTACATGAGTTACTCACCAGTGCCGATTCATCTGGACCACTTACTACAAATGCCGCATTTCTTGCGAGAACTCTCAAAGCTTCTTCCATCCGGAGTTATCTAAACATTGTTGGCTTGTTACACAAAGAATTTGGCTTGCCTAATCCACTCCTTCACAACTGGCCTCTAAAATCCTTGCTAACGGGAATTAACAGATCTAAGGGACTAACAACTGACCAAAAACAGCCTATAACACCTGCCATCTTGACGCATCTTCGTGCTAACCTCGACTTACCCGATAGTCAGGATGCATCCTTTTGGACCATCTGCCTTGTCGTATTATATGGCATGTTTCGCAAGCAATTAACCAAGGCCGACTTTAAAATATTTACTTGGGGCATGCTTATCACTATCCGTTGGAGCAAGACTATTCAGTTCCACGAAAGAATAGTTGAAATTCCGCTCCCCCATATTCCTAACTCAGCGCTGTGTCCCACGTCAGCTATAACACGTGCATTTCATTTTACCGCTGCTGCCTCTAATATGCAGTCACAAGCATTTAACTGGGTAGACATTAACACCTCTTCTATTCACATATAATGCATTTGTCTCTAAGCTGCGCAAGCACTTAACAGTCCTGGGCATTAACCCCAAACTATATGCTGGCCACTCCTTTCGGAGAGGTGGGGCATCATTCGCGTACCAATCAGGTGTTCCGCTTGAACTAATTAAAGCTCTTGGTGACTGGCGCTCTGATACAGTTCTCATATATCTAACTATGCCACTGGTTGTACGACTGCAATCAGCTAACATGCTTTGTAAAGCTATGCTCAAACACATCCCACAACACTCCATCAATCAGTAACACAACACTAGCTACACTCATTGGGTTTGGGCAAGTAGGTCTTTTTAGTAGTTTTCCATTTGTAATAATTTATATCAAATTATTAGTCATGTAATATATTATTCTATGTTTAATTATTATTAATAAACTGCCTGATCCGGTGTTTAGGTGAATATTAATGATCCATTAATATAAATCTAGACATTGGAGTCAGCTGCTCAGCCTTAGAGTCAGGCCAGGTTCAGAGTCCTAGCTACATTGAGCAATTCACTGTGAGCTGATAATCATAAGACTAGCTAGGACCAATCGTTATACTACATGTATATAGCAATTTTAGTCCTATGACCTCATGCATAGGAATATATTGAGTATCTAAGGTTCTCTGAGCACATTTAGTCCATGCTCTAGCCATTTGAAGCAATAGGCAATATCACTATCATATATACTTCTGTTACCCACCCACCCACCAGTTTGATTTCTTTGTCAAGTACAGTATGTAATTCCATTTGTGGGCCAGTAGGTCTTTTTAGTAGTTTTCCATTTGTAATATATCAACTTATTAGTCATGTAATATATTATTCTGTTTAATTATTATTAATAAACTGCCTGATCCCAACACTGTCGTCAGTTGTCACTTCTGGTGTTTAGAGTATTATTTTACCTGAATGTTGTTTCCATGTATCTTCCATATGCCACAGTGTTCTTGCCAATGTCAATCTGTTTCTGTCTCTGGTCTAATTTGTGTATGTCTGTCAGGATGGGTCTTGGTATGGTGGGGATAGGCTTGGCATCATTGTTCTGCTTCTTGTTACACTTCTTTGTGTTTGACTCTTGGCTATCTGACAGCAATAGTCTGCGCTTGAACCTGAACAAGGGAGAAAAGATGGAAGAAAGGTAGATATAATTATTATAACAGATAATGAGAAACAAAAATATCAAACAAAAATCTATCCTTTGGAAGAATTAAGTCACAGATCAGCTTCTTCAATGAGTTAGACTCACGTTAATTATTGACAAACTCCAAAGCCATCAAAGTGACTGTGCAAGATGGAGATGATTGCCAAACGTTTGGTACATGAATGCACATGAGTGAAACGTTCACCATGATGTCAAACTTTAAGGTTTTGCCCGCCTACAAATGTGTGTCAAGTTTTGGCGCTAGTCTTGCTGACAGCATTCAGCAACAGTTTAATGTTTATTCAGGTTCCAGTTCCCATAACCATTGTGCTGAGGAAAAAATGTACATGTACATATGTATGCAGTTAATAAGTTAGGTTGAAATTATCAACATGGAGTTCCACTCTCTGCATGGTGATTTATAGGTACAAACTTAAGTCAAATCAGAGGGCATTCCAAAGTTCACTTGACAATGCTATCAGTCCTGACAAGACTGGTGCCAAAACTTGACAACTAAACGGGCAAAACATTAATGTTTGAATTATCTGAAGTATATCTCAGACCAGAACCAGCAGCTGACTAACATTGACAATATGATGAGTGTGTGTCGTGACCTTTAGAAATACAACAAAAGAGTTCTGGAACCTCACTCAAAGTGCAGACACTTGAATGGGCAATGCACAATTCAAACTTGATGGGATTTCGGCATAGCATTCTTTCTATCTTTTTTTTTAGTGAGAAGGCTCTGCTTACGGGGTGACATCAACATAATTATGCTTACTTTGGAGGCTGTTTGCCTTGAGACATCTGACGTTCTTCATCTTCAACAATGCTTCCCCAGTCTTTAGTAGACTCTGGTGTGTACCTGAGTAATATTACTTGTAAGCAAAAGATGTTTCCACCAACACATTACTATAAATACAAGAGTAGCAAACCAAACCTGCATGACAAAACCCCAGGGGGAGGGGGACATTTTTTGTATGTTTTTCAAACATTTTTGATATAGGATGGCAAAGATTAAAGTGAATTCCAAAAGCTTATTCTAGAAACTTGATTTTGGTTACAGTGAACCGATTTTAAGCTGCTCTAAATTGCTCTTAAAACCAGTATTTTTCATCCACTCGAACCTTTGCCATCCTTCATCAAAAATGGTTTCTATTTTTTTCCCAGTACATCTGGAATTGGAAAGCATACTCTGCAAGTCTGAATAGTTAGTTTTGTCTTTTGTTGTGAGAAAGTTTATCATTTGGGGTTTGACAGTGACCCTTAAAAATACCAGGCCCTGGTTGTTTGAAGCCTGATTTAAAGGTCTTGATAAAGGTTAAAATAGAAAAGTTTCGAAACTATCTTTTTCACAAATTCTAAATCTAAAAGCATCTTGCATCACAAAAAACCTAAAATATTAGCCTTGAAAATGCGACTTTCTGATTTCCCGCAAAAAAAGGCATGAGAAAGTGATTGACAGCTGCTGTCATTCACTGGGCATGCTATTTCATTCTCACTTTCCTGTAATTTTCTGTGCTTAACTTTTTGTTCTATCCGGAAAAGCCTACAAAGAACCTTTTCAAGAAAGCACTTTAGAAATATTATTTTGCTCAGTACTAAGTAAATTTTCTTTTCTTTGTGTTCACTTCCACTCATTTAAATCTTACCTAGTTCTTTATTTTGTGATGTATATGTTCTCTATTTAAGAGATAATATTCCTTTATTATTTTAGTTCTACTATTTTATGCCCTTTCTCCATCCCATATGAATTATTTTATTATACCAATGTTAAATTTAGCTTATAATTACCATATTTCATCTACCGGTACTTTGTAATTACTTAAAATGGAGATAAATAAATAAATAAGTAATATATAAATATATAAAAAATAATAAAATAAAAAAAAAAGTAGATTGTTCTTGGTAGTATTAAAAAAATACAACAGCACAAATTAGGTTGTGATAATTTAGTTTGAGTAAATTTGGCTGCAGGTTTAAAGTTCTTAGGACAAACAATGGCTGGAGAAATTTCTACTCAAGTTCTAAGTTATAATCATCAAAGACCAAAAGTCCACAAAGAATCAAGCAATAAAGTTTTATCTTCAATCAACCAAAAAATTTCAGAGAATCCAATGCAGGAAGCTAAGGTTTGCTGGGATGAACTTAGAATCCATTTATAAAGCCTGTGACAAACAGTCTAAATATACATGGTGTAGAGCAGCGCTTCAATGGTTTCCCCTGCTCTGATATAGATATTAATTGTTTGCTTACTGTGGTGCCAATTTTCTGTACTCCTAAGAGTGTTTCTTCTTTTAAATTAAATACTGGTACTATTTTCTGTAGCTGAAGTATCAGTAAACTATATACACAATGTAGCTTTCTCTCTTCTCAGTCAAGCCTGTGCTCTGAGCCAGCTCGTCTGAACTTTGTAATGGGCAGACACACTGAACACAACATGAATTGCTCTGATTGGCTAAAGTTAACGAGATTATCCTTGGAGGTAGGACTTCCTAGTCAACCATAAAACGAATCGAAAACCTTTATTGGGCTATTTCTCTGTTCTTCTTTTCAGCCAAAAACTGAAATTTGTTTAAGTCCAGCCTTTTCACGTTGTCCATTTTTTTTTTACGAGTTGTAGAAAACAGCTGTTTCTCAAATACTAATTTGAAATTATTATTTGTTCAGGTTTTATGACCTGGTTTGTATCAAAATTAGTTTTATTTATGTAGTTTTATATATATATGCATATAATATTATAACAGTTGGTTGTTGTAATTTGGGGTTGCATCTGGCTGTATGTGCAGTCTGCTTTGTTTGCATGGCCACTTAAATGCAAATTATGCATTTGGGTGGTTGCGGGGGTGGGGTGGAGGTGTGCATGTAGCTAGATGTAGTCGTAAATTTGATATAAATTAACATATATACATCATAGTAGTACATTGTGTAGCATTTTTGATTATTATAATTTTATTATTATTTCTGTTTGTAAAACCGTGGTGTGTGCATGTATGTAATGTTAGCCTGCTGGTGGCACTTATGGGTGATTTGTTGCTAATTTGATTCGCATTGAGCTACCTGTGGTTCTAAATATGCCTTCAATGCTTGCAGGCTCTTATTTCCTTTTCTCCCCTTCCTCCCTTTTCTCCTTGCCCTATTTTGACTGCATATGCCACAGGTAACCTAATCCAAATCAAAAAAAAATCATCCATAAGAGCCACTAGCAGGCTAATGTAATGTATAATTGCACTATTAAAAATCTTTAAAAAAACTACAATGTACTCTTTCACCTTTGAAAAGGTATCAAATCTGTAATATGCAACACATCAAAAATCCTTGACACGGTATTTTAGACAAATTAGTTGGGATTCGAAAGGGATCATTAAAGCCTGAAGGGCTGAACTCTTGTTGTGGACAGGTCATTTTGCATTGAAAAATATACATGTACATTTTAAAATTTTGTTCAAACAGATTAAGCAACTTTCTTCAATTCAAGACCTTTAAAAATGGTATGTAGATTACAGCTTGACGCGCAAATGTATGACCACTTTATGTATTTGCATACTTTTGTGAATGTGCCACGTGAAAGATTATCCAATCACATATGAGCGACTCATCATTAATTTTATGGTTTCGTTTGTTTATTTGATAAGCCACTTTCGTATGTGATGTTAGAATTATGATAATTTATGCTGTATGCTAATTAGACCTGAACTGCTCTGATTGGTTGGTTAGAATCACATGTATTTTAGTTACCCTGTTCCTTTACTCTGTCGTTGTTCTGTTCCACGTTGTGATTAAACTACAAGGTTTAAAGAGTGATTTCTAACATGTGATTGGATAATCTCGCACGTAACATGTGCACGAAAGTATGAGAAGACATTAAGTATCCATACATTTGCGTGTTGTGCTGTAAGGGTAAACACTGGTTGGAATTGTTAATGAGAAGTGCATAATTTCTACTTGTAATCCTCGAATACAGAATTCTTGTTTAAAATTTATTCCACCATATACTCTAATCAGGCTTCGAACCCAATCCAGAATGCCAATTTTAGCCCCTTAAAAATATGACGAGCACCCCCGACCACAAAATATAATGAGTCCCCCCCCCCCCCCCCTCAACATGGGATAAAAATATTGTATCTTGACAGGGCTTTCAATAAAATTTGATGCGAAAAGCACTGTAGGTATCTGTATTTGCTATACTTCTACCTAATAATCAGCAAGTAGCTGCTAGGTGTTAGAATTATGATAATTTATGCTGTATGCTAATTAGACCTGAACTGTTCTGATTGGTTGGTTAGGATCACATGTATTTTGGTTACTCTGTTCCTTTGCTCTGTCGTTGTTCTGTTCCACGTTGTGATTAAACTACAAGGTTTAAAGAGTGATTTCTAACACTAGGCCCGGGGGTTACTCCCTAAAAATTAGGGTGGGGGTGTATCGCTTAGCCCTTGAAACCCTTACCCTGTTCCAGACCAAGAAATTGTATTTTTGCAACCCTTTTCCAGACAAAATGGCAAAAATGGTACCCTGTTCCAGACTAGAAACAACAAAAACATACCCTGTTCCAGGCAAATGGGAAAAAAGATATCCTGTTCCAGACCAGGCTAGCTCCCGATATCACATGAGCGAGACGATGCGCTCCCCTCACCACTTGAATCATAAACAGACTCTGCATTTGCAGCGGCAAGGGAGCATGAATAACTCAAACCATCCTAAGGCCCTTCCAAAAAATTACGATCCTGTTCCAGACCAAAACTGTGATTTATATACCCTGTTCCTGCAGTATAAGAATTGTCAAAAACCATACCCTGTTGAGCAGCATGTAACCATATAGCCTACCGGTATATATGAGCTGATAGGGCTCCAGCAGTACCTGGCTTAAGACTGGGACAGCACTCAGTACAATGTAGGTGCAATTTAAACTGACTGACTTTTAGCAATGAAGGTCCCACATATACATATACAGTGGGAAGGGGATTGAGCTTACTTTTCATCATCAAAGCCAAGAGGTGGGAAATCACTGTTGAACAGGATCAGCTCGTCTTTCTTGTTGTTGTTGTTGTTGTTGTTCAGTGGTGATTTCTGTCTCCACGGTATGTTTTCACCATCTACTCTTGCCTTCGACCATCTGTGATTGATTGGCGTCTTGTCTTGTGGGGTGTTTTCTTTCTCTCCTTTGAATCTGGGTTGTTTATGGCAAGGAGAACGAAGATCACTCTCTATTATGGGCAAAGCCTTTTCATCTTCACATGGCTGTCTGCTTCTCATTGGATTCCTTTCTCTGTAAGATAAATCATACATGCTATTTGTGAATGGGCCTTTTCCAGTTAGGCAATCACGTGGTTGTGCTGGATGGCAAAAAAAATATTACTTCATTTATTAAAAGGCACTTGTACGAGATCAAGTGTTATTAGCAAAACCAGTTTGTAAATGCTATTTTCCACCTCCAATCAATTGTCAATTTTTCTAAAACTGTTTTTAAAGATAGCTTGCTCTCCAGCATCCATGGCAATGTCTTTCCCATGGGGATCACAAGCTCGATTCATTTGTTTATAAAGTATTATATCAGCATGTGACTTGTTAGCTGCAAAAGGCCTATTACATAAAAGTATGATAGCTGTTATTGTGAATTGAAGTGCAGAGCGAAAAAACGTTGGCAGCAAAATGATGAGTGTTTAATCCCAGAATGTGAAGTACATGTGAACACACAAGGCCTTAAACTATTACAGACAAACCATTGTACATCCGGGGGAAAAGGAAATAAAAATTAAGGAATGTTCAATGGAAAGTAATGCGGGTATCAGCGGCCATCCAGAGGGGGCGGCCCCGGGCACCCAGGGGCATTTGTCACAGCAGCCATGACAAATACATGCAAAACCCCTCGGGTGGGGCAGAAACCCCCACCCCTGGGGCAACCTGGGCAACATATTATAAGTATTAGAAGCTAAACATTTTAGAAGTGTCACAAATCTTAATAGTTTTATACAAATATTATCCTTTATTTCTTTGTTCTGTCTTCCGACAGTGGATGGCCTAATGTAATCTCTTAATTAGAATGATAATGATATGACTTACTTCAAGGACAAAGAAATCGAAGAACGTTGATCGATCGAGCAAGTCCTGTGCAGGCATCCCAGACCTCCTATATTTCCTATATATCCTATAAAGAGCCTATATTTCAAGAAATCCTCCTATATTTCCTATAAATAGGATGTATGCTGAGTGATACATTTATATTTTGCACTTTTTAGCATTTTTGTTGTGAATTAACAAAAGCAAAATTCTTTCCTATCACTGAAAAAAAAACAGGTTTGATCAAACACATTAAAAGTTCCACATGTTTAAAAAATTGTGTGTTTATTGTTTACTATTTATTGTTTGAAAGCTATTTTAGCTCCTATAAAGTGGATATATTTTGGGGGAAAATCCTATATTTTCCTATATTTAGAACTTGCACAGCCTATATTTCCTATCAAATTTGTCTAAAAAGTGGCTGGGATGTATGCCTGTGGCAAAAACCGCTGAACGTTGAGACAGCAGATTACGTGCAAACCCCGTGGGTATGTCCCCGGGGTATTTTGACGAAAACGCAATAGCGCTCTAATGCCCCGCGTGTAGGGCATGTTTTTGCTACAAATCCCATGCTAAGCCTGTGGGTTGCCCGTGGGTTGCCCGGGGGCCGCCCCCTCGGGATGGCCGCTGATACCCGCATAACAGCTTTCTTTTAAAATAAAATGAAGTAAACAACTTTGTCTATTCTTCTAGAAAGGGTCTACTAATCGGGGACATTGATTCCTCTGTCGAATTGGAATTTGGGTTGGTTTCTGAGGGGCAAAAGCAGAGAACCCCAAGAGAAACCCTCATAGCAAGGCCGAGATACCAACAAACTCGCATATCACTGTGGGCCCAGGTATCAAACCTGGGTCACAAAGGTAGAGGGGGGAGAGTTTGTAACCACTGCACCACCCTGGCTGGAACTTTTCTCTTGGAAGTTGAACTTATTTCATTCATACATGTATGTATGGATATAAATCTTACAAATTAGTGTCTCTTTCATTAAATTAACCAAATTAACCTTATTTTGTGTTCGAGTAAAATGATCCAGCAGTTGCATGCTAGTAGGGAATGAGCCAGGCTGCGCCATTCCCAGGGCTCGACAATTGGTGGGTTGTACTGGCAGTCATGTTGGTTGGTAGGAACAAAAGAAATCACATTTGCTTCTTTTGTTCCTACCATCCAAGATGGCCGTTACGCTTTTGTGATTGTATTCCCTTAGGAATGATTGCAACCCAAGAATAGCGGTAATCTTCTAGTCTCGGACTAGTAAAAGTTTGCTTAGGACTAGTGAAAATAATATTAGCTAGCCTGCCAGACTAGAAGATTTTCAACATGTACTGTTGAAAGTTTTTGTGACTTCTTTGCTATCAATACTGCCATTCTGTAGTTCACATTAAAGTGTAATCAAAAGGAATCGTCCAGCTAGCTAGAGTGACTCTTGATCACTGAGGATGCAAGAAACCCTGGCTATAACTATAAAATAACATCGGTAAATAAAAAAAGAGGCTTGGTGTAAATAGTTATAGCTCTATTCGTATCTTTGCGGATTCATCTTAGCATTCAACGAAATATTATCGACGCAGAAAGCTTTGCCACTCCAATTACGAATGGCGCCAAAATCAGACAAGTAGTAGCTTTCTTCGTCGAAAATATTCTTTAAACGTCCATTAATGATACAGGAATAAAGAAAATATATTTGAGAAGAAATAATGGTCCGAAATACAATATAAATGGCAGTAAAACAAATAAATATTCAGTTTACCTCTGGTAGGACCGCTTCCTTGGCGAGTTTCTGCTCTTTGATGTTGAGACGCGGGAGTTTTCTAAATCGCTATCGCTTCCCATTCTTCTGCGCGAATATGACCTTCTGTCGACTTCCATACTATCATTAACTTAAAAAGAGTCTGGGAGTTAAATTTTTGGGAAATCGGATAAAATCTACGGTTAAAAAAGGCTAAAAATCGGGAGAACACGAGAGGGAATGAAAAAGTTCTAAGAGAAGGGACAGCAACTAATACGAAGTTTCGCGCCAAATGAACAAGACAGGAGTTCTCCATATATGGATTGAAACACCATATTGGTAATATTTCGTAATCCAGGACTCCTGGGATCTCGCTGGAGGAAAAGAGCCTGGGAATGAGGTCGCGTTTTACTTGTCGTTTTTGTTTTTATGACACATATAACCCACAAAATTATCCTAATCTATAGAGAAGTTTGTACTTTCCTTGCAATAATTACCCTTTCGCACTGTTTCCAAACCTACATAGAAGCCAATACTCGAATTTCTAATCCTACCCCACCGACCCCACCCCGACCAAAATATTTCGTTTGCACTGGCAATGGATCATGGTATAGCGTCAGGCCCGCGTCGGCTAATCCGCCATTAGTACTAGAAGCTGAGTGAGTGGGTCGGAGGATTTTTATATCGAAAATGTCGCGTTATTCTCGACCTCCAAACAGTTCTATTTATGTGAGAAATCTACATCCAGATACAAGGTAATGTATCGTTCAAAAATTGGGCAGAATTAGTTTAGTTTTGTTTAGTTTTGGGTATAAATATATAATAACTGAGACTAACTGTTTGCATTCTGCTGTAGGCCCGACGACTTGAGGCGAATGTTTGGCAAATATGGCCGTATTACCGATGTCTACGTACCTTTGGACTATTACACCAGGGAACCCAGAGGATTTTCATATGTACAGTATCCTTTTTATTCTTTTAAATGCCTATATGAGGATAAGGTCTTTATTTTTACGGTGTAGTTTGGTTCCATACATGCATAATTTCAGCGCCGCGTGGCCGCTCCGGCTCTCAAACTTTTCTGATTTGGTAATGCTATGCTAAAGGACAACGAGAAATGAAGTATTGGATTGTCTCAAAGCCATTACAAGATATAGTATTTCTAATAATGATAGTGGTAGTTTTGGATGATATGATGAATGTTTTTTACCTCGGTTTGGGTGGACATATGGCGCTAAACCACGGGTTCCCTTTCTTTTGTAACCCATTGTGAACTGATGATTGGCTAGATAACCTAGTGAACGAAAAACCGGTTGTGGGTTTACATTCAATCAAGATGACGACAGAAGACTCCATGCAAAAGTATTTCTCTGAGCAGTTTCTGTAACATTCAAGTCCCTTTTCCCAGAGATCGAAAGTCTCAAACCTCAACAAGAAGAAATTCATGCAGAAGATGCTTTTGCCGTGCTGCTTACTGGTTGGGGAAAGTCTTTCGTGTTTGAAATGATTCCTGCATTGTGTTCGATTCGTTCTTGAACTTGATAGGTCTGCCTTGTCCTCAGAAAGCGAAGTTGCATTCCCTTTAAATTCACTTGTGGAATCACACATTAGAGAGCTGGAGAGTCGAGGAATCAAGGCATGTTCGCTATAAAGCAGGTTTCGGTGGAGTCTTTTGCATTATCTGAATTTTGAACACACGAGTAGTCGGCATGTGTAGCGCAAATCAGTGGTGCGGAAAAGTGTAAACATGTATTTGACAGCTAACAGAGGTCATGACTGCAAAACTGGTTATTTGAGAAATGTGATACTAGTTTGTACAACGAAGTGAGATTGGCAAGCTGTGCCACCAGAGGTTCTCGTCGCTTCGCTCCTCGGCGCATAACTTTTGCGAAGGGAGGCAGTAGAACCTCTGGTACCCAGGGTATCATAACTACAACGGCCACCAAATATTTACGAACAATGGCCTTGGGAAGCATTTCAACATCACAGATTCCTGTGGGAACAGAGAGCTTGCATCGTTAATAAATATTTGGTGGCCATCGTAGAAAAACCCAAACGCTGGTAGACATTTGAGTTCTCAGTCTGCATATTATTGAAACCACTGTAAAATGCCATGTTCCATTTTATTTATGCAGTCCTAAACAAAGATAAAGATGTAAAAACTAAGTGCTTCAAAGAATGAAAGAAAGAAAAAAAGAAAAGGTGAAAGACAGCAAAAGTCTCCCGTATAAGGCCAAAGAAAACAAGCAAGGCCAAGCAAGTGTAACAAGTAGAGAACAAAATAAAGTCAGATGTAATCCTGTCAAGATATACAAGTTTAAGACTCAAGCAAAAAGGATATCATAGTAACAAGAACAAGTCAATGGCTTGTAAGTGAAAGTCAAGTTTTCTTAAGTTTATTTCACATTTATTTGCCCTTTTTTGTCGAAAGAATGGTTTGGTGTTTTCTTGAAAACTTTCCATGTCGAAGAGGCTACTGGTGCCTTGTACCTCAACTTACTTCAAAGTTGCCAAACATTCTGCTTGTGTTTAATAGTGACCAGTATAACAGATGGAATAGTTAGCTGCTTTACACAGGTAATAATATTATAATGTATTTTTCTGTAGATTCTGCATACGTTTTGGAGATAGTAATTAAAAGTACTTTTTGTGCAAAATAACCAGAGTTTTTTAAACAATTCCAAAGCTTTCTAATCCATGAACATTAATTTTAATATATTTCTACAGCCTTGGAGTATGTATCATGGTCATTCTTGACATGCTTTACCTATTTTATTCACTTGAAGGTCAAGTTTGATCATAAAGGCAAAGATAGCCAAGTCTGCCAAGCCAATGATAAAAGTTTTGATGAGTTTCAAGCTAGCATCTTACAAGTCTGCCAAGCCAATGATAAAAGTTTCAGACTTTCAAGCTAGCAACTAACAAGGCTTTGGCACAAGAAAAGTTAAAAGCAATTTTAAAGTCCTGCCTGAATCCCAAGACAAAGTAAAATGGTAAAGAATCGCACAAATAAAGGTGGTAAACAGTAATAACCAAGCTTTCATAATCAAGCATGGTTTGGCCAAGTTTCTGCTTAGGATCAAATTTTAGGAACAAGAGTTGTGAATCTTCCAAGAATGCCTTAACAAGCTGCAGGTTTGAAGACATCCGTGATGCTGAGGATGCTCTGTACTACCTTGACAGAGCGATGTTGTTGGGTCGGGAACTAGAGGTCCAGTTTGCTGAAGGAGACAGGAAGAGTAAGTAATTTCATTTCAAGGTTTGTAGGCTGTAATTCATCTTTAGAATATGGATGAATTTAGCTTATTCCAGGGTTTCATTAGGTTTCTGAGTAGACTTCCAAAGCTCACAAGTAGGTTGGCCATACAGCAGGTCTTACAACATGTCTCTTGGATGTAAGTCTTACCAACTGCAGTAAGAGGCAACGTAGGTGGTAGTAGACTGGCTTCAAATGAAACCTGGCTTATACCATATCTGACTGGTACTTATAAAGGAAACCATGACTGTTCGAACAATTAGTGCGCCATAATAATAAAAAAATTGTATGGTCTAACTTGAAAATTTGTTGAAATAATTGAAGGGCTGTGTGCAAAAAGGGCTTAAGTGTCTCCTGATCACGTTCTAAATTCTCCTTTGATTTCTTTGTTTCCTAAGGGAGAATTTAGAACGTGATCAAGAGTCACTTATGCCCTTTTTGCACACAGCCCTTCAATTGGAAAATATGTTTAAGTTTTTGAGAGAGAAATGGACACAAGTATACTGTAAATATCCACATATAGGCCACATCCCAAACTTAGACTCCTTTTTTGAAGGAAAAATATCAAAGGTTCTTAAATGCTTCTACTTGAAGCAAAACGTTTTAGAAGAGATTGTTGTCATTCCATGTCATGCCAACTGGTATCGCAACATTGAATATGGTTTCAACTTTTCTTGTCATTTGTCATGTATATTTTAACCTTTCTGTCTTTAAATCACTCCAGAATTATAATTTTCAAGTACCGTAAACACTCACAGATAAGCCACACTCCCAGATAAGCCACCCCCACCCCCAAGTTTAGAAGCTTGAGTTTAGGGAAAAAAGTTTTTTTGGAAGAATATCAAAATTAATGTATGACATTGTAACCTTCATTGGACTTTCAAACTGGAAAACACTCCAAAGTTGTCCAACAGTCTACATGCTTAGATAAATGATCTATCCTTCCATAGTATTTTGTTTACCAGGATCTGTTAATTCAGGTCACTTTTTAGACCAGTGGTTACTTTCTTTTGGTTTTATTTTACTGGTATTTATTAGTATAGCTTAGTTTTTCTTTTAAATGGAAATTAACAGAACCTTACATACGGTACGGTAGATGTTCCTGCAGATAAGCTGCACCCGCGATTTCGGGTAAAAAGGTGTGGCTTATCTGTGAGTGAATACAGATACCTTGTTCCTTTAAGCACAAGAGAAAGCAACATTTTCTGGCGAAACAACACAAGTCCAAGGGCCACCACCTTGGAGTTTGAAGGAGGGGCCTGGGGTGAGTGTTCATGATAAAATACAATATGCCATATTTTATCATGTACAAGCCACACCTTTTTTGACTTTCTGATTTTGAAAGTAACAAAAAAATTGTTACAAAGTTTGGGTGCAGCTTATATGAGAGTGTTCTCAGAAAACCGTTTTTGAGATGACCATAAACAAAGCCACATGAACAATAGAAATGGCACATAATTTACAGAAGACAAGTGTCAGCAAGATTTCTACTCAAGCTCCTCTTCACTTTCCAAAGAAAACTACAATCCTGGTCAAATGTCTTTCGGACACGCTACTTCTAATGTAGTGATGACCAATTGCCTACAATATTAGAGTAGTACGTTGTCACAATCCCCCCTGCCCCCCTCCCCCAGACAATGTTGGGATATTGGGTCATTGAACAGGCAACTTTACATTTTATAGATCAACATTGAATTGGGGGGATAAAAACTGTGAAAAGTCAAAAATTCTCTGAAAAAAATTGTAAGTGTCCCAACACTTTAACCACGATTGTAGCTGTCCATTTGCTTGTCATCTTCTCTGTTAATTCCTCGAATGGTTCCTAGTTTTGTTAAAGCCCATAATTGGTTTTGGAATAAAAAGTATTCTTGTCAAGTTCATGTTCAACTATGGAGCTCACGCTTGGTAACTCTCACCCAAGGCCCCTCTCCTTGAAAATCCAAGATGGTGGATCACAGTCATGCAAATATAGTTTTGCCAGAAAATCTTACTTTCTTGTCCGTTTAAAGGAATGAAGTTCATTAAATACATGTGTTGTTAGTTCATGGGGTAACAACATCAGAAGAATTCTGAAGTGATTTAAAGACAGCAGGTTAAAATATATACAAGAAACAACGATTGTGATAAGACAATCTCTTCTGAAGAAGTTCTGCTTCAATAACAAGCATTTATGAACTCGAACACAAGACTACTCTTATTGAATTTTGTGGTGTGGCTTATACAAGAGCTTTTTCCTAAAACTTTTCGGGAAAAACGGGCTTCTGTTTATCAGGCTGAAGTTAGGGGTACGGCTTATGTGTCAGGTGCGGCTTGTACGTATGTTTGTACCTGCGTATAAGTCATAGCCCCAACTTTGGCAACTGTTTTACTCCAAAAAAGTGTGCCCTATACTTGAGTATTTACGGTAAGCCATTTTGGGCTTTGAATTTCGTGGACACCCATCTTGGATCTGATGCCGCTTTTTGGTGGTCCCTATTGTAACACAATAAGAGCTATTGTTTTCTGACAATAGGGACTACTGACAGCATCGTCAGATCGAAGATGGTGATGCCCACAAAATTCAAAGCCCAATAGCGGAGCGTGGTAATTACATCACAAGTCTAGACCCCCCCCCCCCCCCCCCCCCCCCGCAAAGACTCAGACAAACAAACTGCTTTTCTTTATCAATTTTCAAGAATTGACTAGCACTTCAGTTCGTCCTCTGTCTATTCTACCAGAAATGACTGCTTTCCTGGACCATATTTTGAAAGAGAACCTGATGATTATACTGTCGAACAGCTTAAACTTTGGCTGAAATACAGAAGATTGAAACAAAGCGACAAACGTCGATCTTGTCAAGCGAGTGTTGCATCTTTGCTGGCCAACCAACAAGACATGCTTAATTAATATGCACTGAATTTCTAATGTCACCTGAAAAACAGCCAGAGGCTGATCAAAGCCAGGACCGGGCTAAATCACAGATCAAATTGGAATTTAGCATGTTGGTTTTTGTGGAGGGAGGAAAACCGGAGAACCCAGAGAAAAACCCTCAGAGCAAGGGCGAGATTCCAACAAACTCAACTCACATGGCGCCGGGTACGGGAATCGAACCCGGGCCACAGAGGTGAGAGGCGAAACACTTAACCACCCCGACTCCTATATAATATACTATATAGACTGTCAAGCCCTATTTAAACTGTATCCCAAACTCGTCTTTTCCCATGCAATATCGTTGTAAGACTTCACCTAAACATTGAAAAGTTACAAAGGTCAGGTTTTCCTGTATAATGCAAAAACAAAAGAATGTAGCCGCATGCCGAGTGCAATCATCTTCTTCAATAAAACTCATCGGAGACCAAAGCTGTTATGGCTGGAAGAGCATATACATTAAAATTATGAACTGATAGCATCCTAAAATTTGGCAATTCTGCTTATGTTGATGTGCTCTTTCAAACCATTATATTATTGTTTGCATTTATTGGTTGAGTTTTCAAATTTAATACCTGCAGGATTCTATGCGACATCTCCGAAAGAAATAAACTTCATTTGTGTTCAGAAAATAAATCAAAGCATTGTAGATGTACTGTAGACAAGGCTTTGCTTCCAAAATTTATTTGGAATCCACTGATAAATTCAAGTAAACTTAATGGTTGAACAGTAGTTCCTTCTCACCGTTTACTGGTGGGTATAGTCAGGGTTTCAGTAATTTATAGCCTGCACTTGTGTTTCATTGCCAGACCAAGTCTTGTTGTTCTGTGCTTTTAAGGTCTCTTGTACAAACATGTATCCAATGCTGACATTTCTCACTGAATTTGCTGTAAAGGTTTTGGAACAGAAAAGCTCCTGTGAGTGATAAAAAAGGCTGAGAAAAGATGAGAAACCTCTACTAGCGGTGTACCGATCGATGCTTCATTCTCCGAGACATCTCTCTTTGATTGCTGGATTTATGAAGGTTTTTCACATCTAGAGTCACTTTTACATCTCCCCCAGCAACAATGCTTGGTAGTCACCATTACTGATATGACTGGGAATCTTATTGATTCTTTTTTTGATAGAAAAAAGTACAAATTCGGTCCTAACACGACACTCTAACTCACTGAAATACTGTAAACAGCCATGTGTGATTCTCTGAGTCTTGTGTCAGACCATCTATTTTTAGTATTACCGCACTCCGCTATTAAATGGCTTACCGGTACGCTTGTATCCAATTTTCTTCAAAAACTAAAACTTTTTTCTCAACAAATTTCCAATTTAGACCATATTGCTAACAATATTTAACAACAATTTGTACCAACAGTCGAGGTTTCCTTTAAAAGCATATGGTGATAAAACTGTAAACATATAAACTCAGTTCCTGAAAGCCAATTAGGCTAATCCAGGATTAATGATAATTAGTTTGGTTTGGTAACTTGGAGTTGGGATTAAAAACTTATTGTTGATGGGGAATAAGTAGTATCTTGCTACTTGTAATCCTAGAATAAAGAAATAAACCTTTACCAAGAGAACCAAAATCATTGGTTAAAATGTAATGCAGGATTAACACTAATTGGGCTTCAAGGAACTCGGGCATGACCCAAATGAATGTAACAGTTCTGAAATCTTTCTACTGGAGTAAGTTCAATGTCTAGAAAGAATCCTTATCAGTAATTAATGTGATAAAAATTATTATTATGAATAATAGATAAAGCAGTAATAGTTGACCAAAAATACCAGGCTATTCTCATATGACTTAACACAACTTTTTTCAGCTCCCTCTTCAATGCGTAACAAGGAAAAGAGACAAACTGGTTACAGGGATGATAACTATGAAAGTGGGTAAGTTAATAGATAAATTGAACTCTGACACATAGCTCTAACCAGATGTTAGTTGGACAAGCAAATCACAATATCATTAGATTAAAAGTGGCTATGAAACAAAAAAATTGTCATTTGAAAGTCCTTTTGAAATGAGAAAGAATGGTGTTTATTGCTTGTCAATATCTCATCTCGTTCCAGAGATATTTAGGTTTTTAGAATGTGCAAATTAGATGATCTGTGACGTAATTAGTTGGACACAAATGAAGAATATCTCGGCAAATAGTTGGTAAAAACAATTGAAACTTTGCACACGTATGGTACTAGAGAAAACACACATCATTATGCAAATTAAGATGTTACCATGGTAACACTCTAGGTCCCAGGCTCATTCATTGAGGAAAATAAATTTTCTAATTTATCCTTTGCCAAACACATTATTCTACTGTGTGCATATCAGAAGGTATTGAACAGTGAATTATTTTGTATAACAGTCATAAAAACTACAATTTTAGGTTCAACGTGAAAAGAGCCTGGGGCCTAGAGTGTTACTATGGTAACATCGTAGTTTGCATAACGATGTGCGTTTTCCCTAGTACCATACGTGTGCAAAGTTTCAATTGATTTTACTGACTATATGCAGATATAATCTTCATTTGTTATTTGTCCTGCCTCGTGGCTGTGTCACCCAATGACGTCACATATCATCTAATTTGCATATTCTATTATATATTAATATCTCTGGAATGAGATGGGATATTGACACGCAATAAACACCATTCATCCTCATTTAAAAAGGACATTCAAATGGGATTTTAATGTCAACAATTTTGTTTCATTGGCCCTTAAGACAGTGTTGAAACTATGTTTTTTTTAGGTGACCATTTGGGGGGGAAGCAGGAAGTAGGCTTGGGTTTGGAATGGAAACTTGTGGAATTGAATACAGACCATGATTTGAATTTCAGTTGTTAACCCACAAGATAAAAAAATGCTAGTTGTATTTTTGTAACCTACAAGCTAAACGAAAAAGCAGGTCTCCAGGTTTGCAGTAACTTGGTTCTCGGCAAGAGACTACTCGTTCTGCGAAGGATGTGCAACGAATTCCGATCTCGTTTCAATAACTCATTGAAGGGTTTGAATCAAAACTGCTCTAATTTTGGTCAAATCAGCCACTGGAAGAGAGCCAGAGGACATCCTGAAGTCTGATGAAGGCTACAATTAAACTACTTTACTTGCTTTAGTAAGCTTTGTGAGGGGTTTTCATTGGGTTTTTCCTTTGTGTTTCTTGACACTGATTATCAACTTAAAAAATCAAAGAAACAATATCTAAAAACATGTTTTTTTTCTGTCCGAAGTTTTGAATTAATCAATCGGTGTCTTTATCCCTCCATCCATTGAAATAATGTTGCATGCAGTATCACAATAATAATCCAGTGCATGGAGTTCCATATTTTTTTGCCGGTATTAGGAAATCATCCCCATGTGTGTGAGCTTCATCAGTTCATATGCAAATCACTGAAAATAACACTGTCTCGGACTACAAATATAAAGGTGCCTTCCCATGTCACAGCCTCTGAAAGAGATCCCTGAATTCACTTGCAAAATTAACAGCAACTTATTTCCCACAGGAACCGTCGTTCAAGGAGTCGCAGTCCAAGGTAAATATTGTCATTAGCATTCCTCAACATTACAAAAGTTACAGATCACAAGGGCCTGGTTGTTCGAAGCAAGGGTAACCACTATCCCAGGATTTAATCGCTAACACTAAACTACTATTATAGATTTAGCACTAGATCCGAGGCTGGATAAAGTTACTAATAATAAGCAATTATTGGATGATCATGAGGTTAGCCAAGATTGTCAAGACCAAGGTCTGTGTTATCAGCAAAAGCCAGAGGCTGATAATACAGACCAAGGTCTTGATAATTTCGTTGTCATGCCAAAACCAATCCAATAATACTGCTTTACTTCTTAACCATTTCACCACCACTGACTACTATACAGGCTGAATACCTGTAAACCACAGGATGGCAAACTAAATCAAGGCATTTCTTCCAACAGGGCACCATATAATTTTGTGTTATGCAAGTTTGAAGTTTGTTTACACATTTTCCTTCTGAAATCTAACACTATGTGAAGTTTAAATGTCTTTCGAAGATAATCTAATTCTAATAAAATCTAATTTTAGAGTTAGAAGAGGAAGATCTAGTCGAGCTCTTCAAAATGTCAAAGTTGAAGGCTTTCAGCAGATAATTTGAAGTCCAACTTAAATAATATAGCGTGGAGAAGGAAACAGTTCACCAAAATAATTCCCTATTTTAACACTGATTCCAATCCTGCCATGGATTTACTTAAATATTGCCATGGAATTAAAGCTGATTTTTACCAAGGAACTCTTTACCGAAATTATTGTTTAATTTTACCAACAATGTGCGAAAAGCTGAAGGGAATTTCTCGTTATGCTAATTATTGGAAACAATATGTTAGTGGTCCCATGAGTTGAACGTTACTCTCTCACTCTCAGTGATTGCCTTCCATGTCACAGGATTAAGTAATGCTCCGGCTAAGAATGATAGCATGAGTTGAACGTTACTCTCTCTCGCTCTCAGTGATTGCCTTCCATGTCACAGGATTAAGTAATGCTCCGGCTAAGAATGATAGCATGAGTTGAACGTTACTCTCTCTCGCTCTCAGTGATTGCCTTCCATGTCACAGGATTAAGTAATGCTCCAGCTAAGAATGATAGCATGAGTTGAACGTTACTTTCTCTCACTCTCAGTGATTGCCTTCCATGTCACAGGATTAAGTAATGCTCCGGCTAAGAATGATAGCATGAGTTGAACGTTACTCTCTCTCACTCTCAGTGATTGCCTTCCATGTCACAGGATTAAGTAATGCTCCGGCTAAGAATGATAGCATGAGTTGAACGTTACTCTCTCTCACTCTCAGTGATTGCCTTCCATGTCACAGGATTAAGTAATGCTCTGGCTAAGAATGATAGCATGAGTTGAACGTTACTCTCTCTCACTCTCAGTGATTGCCTTCCATGTCACAGGATTAAGTAATGCTCTGGCTAAGAATGATAGCATGAGTTGAACGTTACTCTCTCTCTCACTCTCAGTGATTGCCTTCCATGTCACAGGATTAAGTAATGCTCTGGCTAAGAATGATAGCATGAGTTGAACGTTACTCTCTCTCACTCTCAGTGATTGCCTTCCATGTCACAGGATTAAGTAATGCTCTGGCTAAGAATGATAGCATGAGTTGAACGTTACTCTCTCTCTCACTCTCAGTGATTGCCTTCCATGTCACAGGATTAAGTAATGCTCCGGCTAAGAATGATAGCATGAGTTGAACGTTACTCTCTCTCACTCTCAGTGATTGCCTTCCATGTCACAGGATTAAGTAATGCTCCGGCTAAGAATGATAGCATGAGTTGAACGTTACTCTCTCTCACTCTCAGTGATTGCCTTCCATGTCACAGGATTAAGTAATGCTCCGGCTAAGAATGATAGCATGAGTTGAACGTTACTCTCTCTCACTCTCAGTGATTGCCTTCCATGTCACAGGATTAAGTAATGCTCCAGCTAAGAATGATAGCATGAGTTGAACGTTACTGTCTCTCGCTCTCAGTGATTGCCTTCCATGTCACAGGATTAAGTAATGCTCCGGCTAAGAATGATAGCATGAGTTGAACGTTACTCTCTCTCGCTCTCAGTGATTGCCTTCCATGTCACAGGATTAAGTAATGCTCCAGCTAAGAATGATAGCATGAGTTGAACGTTACTTTCTCTCACTCTCAGTGATTGCCTTCCATGTCACAGGATTAAGTAATGCTCCAGCTAAGAATGATACCATGAATGGCAAAGGAATGGAAAAGATGCTAATTTTCTATTCTTCTTTCTCGTAATTTCATTGGTTGATACTCATTAATTCAATAGAAACCCATTGAAATAATTCATTAATATTTTTCATTCTATAATTTTTGAAGTTTGAATTTATTTTGGATCAAACTAACTATGGTTTAATGTCAAAGAACAATGTATGTGGGGAAAGTTATCAAATTTGAGATTGAAAGGTCTTGTTTTCTCCCTTTCCGATTGGCTGGATAGTGGTTTTGAGTTTTCACAGTAAAGAGAACCCATAGCATAAAAAATGGTTTATTCTCAGGTTGAAGTTTGGATTGTAGACATCTCATACAGCACTTCAGGCATGTTCAAGCAAAATCGTATGTGGGATATGCTCGTTGCCACAGCCTATTGTCTTGTGCTACAGTTCTTAGCTGAATCATTACTTAAAGAAAATTTGTCAATTGCAAAAGTGCTATTTTCAACTTAACTCGGAAGAGTTTGATTTATTTTGTTGACTGTGATAATAAGAAGAGCACATGAAGTGTGCAGACAGTGTAACTACTACTGTGAGAAATTGTATTTGACTACTAACACCACCAATTGAAGTTGAAAATTAAATTGGAATACTGGTTATAAATCAATGTTGTATATTAATTTTGTAGTTTACTTTTAGTAATTCCAAGGCATTTCAAACACCAAGAAATCAAACTATTGTCAGTAAAACAATTGAAGAAGATATTGCCCAGTCTCGTGTAATCAAAATATGCTACAAGCAATGAGTTAAGGAGCTTTTCAAGGAACTGACATTGTAGACACTTCACCAAAAATACAGAAGGACAAAACAATCTAAAAAAATCGAAATCTGCAAGAAATAACAAGAAAATGTTAGTTATTTTGCAAATATGTAATTTGATACCTTACTTAGTCATGACATATTCATCTGATTAGTATTTTTTTTTTGCATACAATGACTCTTAATTACAGACAATAATGTTATAAGGTTGCTCCATATGCAAATGGCTCCTTGCAGAAAAAGTTGAATTTTCACTAAAATAAAAAAAACACTGGTGTTTGGGGCACTTTTCACTGAAAAGGTCTGGTGGTGAAATGGTTGAAGACGGATTGGCAGAGAGAAGTATTTGTAAAAAAAATTGCCGTGCTATCATTACTTTTATGTTGCATGTAAAACCAGGTAATTTATAGTTTTAGGAATAATAAACAGAATCTTACATGGCAGCTTGGAGAGAAGGTTTTATTTTTTCATGGTAAATGTGTTGCAATACACTCGTTCACTGGTGCGACGTTCACCACTTGAAGATAAAAACTGTACATATCTCTGCATGGCCACGTAATATTCTATGTATCCCACCAACTTGCATGGTCATATCGTAATACCGGTAGTTATTATTCATCAATACAAGGTGTTGTCTTTGTGGATTTGTTAGTTGTTAATATTTCATTCTGTTTGTTTGCTTTTTTAGGCATCGTCGTTCAAGCCACAGCCCAAGGTGAATATATTGACTTATCTAATGCTTAGAGACTCGTGTGCATGTTTTAAGTAACGTAGCTTATTAATGAATTAATTAACTTTTAAATTGTAATTAGAAGAACAATTTCGTATTCCTATAATAATCAGGATTCGTCATATATATTTATTAGAAGGGCTGAGAAATAACGTTTCAATATATGCCGTTTTTCTCGTTTAACAGAATCGGTAATCTGGACCTGTGACTCTAATATTTTCTGTCACGTATTGATTTCTTCGTTCTATTCCAGACGAAGACGACACCGTTCTCCCTCGAAGTCCCGCTCTCGTTCGCCAAGGCGCCGTAGTGATCGAGATAAGGATGAGCGTAGATCAAAGCATAGACGTGAACACCATTCACGATCTCACTCCCATTCCAAATCCCCCGCGGTGAAGTCGGCCTCCAGGTCTCCATCAAAGTCGGCCACACCCGTGAGTGACAAAGGGGAAGAGATTGTAGATGACGTCAGAAGCCGAAGCCCATCTCCGGACGAGTAACGACAGTTTTCCGAAACTTTTTGCTCTCGCCAAGGACGGTGTCCCATTTTTCTTTTTACCACAAAATCGTTAGATTTCTAACCAATAAATGTGCTGTATCTTAACCACTAGCTGCCCTGGCAAGTGGCCATGAAAGACCTCGAGCATGACATTATTAATAGACTTGTACTCTGAGAATTCTATGAGGTTGAGAAACTTATTACAATGCGACTACTGAAACGGGAGCCACTTAAATAGAACCAATTACATTGCAGAACGAAAATAAAGCATTGCAACGTCGATTACAAGACAATAGCATTTCGACTCGTGGTTACTTGAGCCAATCAGTGTCGATTACAAGACAATAGCATTTCGACTTACGGTTACTTGAGCCAATCAGTATCGAGTACAAGACAATAGCATGTCGACTCGCTTAAGCTTCGATCCGGTAAAAGGCGAATTTGGTCGACAAGTTGTGAAGTCGTACATTTCGTGTTTGTCGTGTAGTGGTATAATCCTGCATGATCCCAAGTTGAACTATTAACATGTTAAACAACTAGTAATTTACGGTTCAGCTGAATATCGTCGGTTTCCTAAACAATATTTGTCTTGGTTGCAAAAAAACAGGATTTATTTTATCAAGTAGAAAACGGACAAAACATCTATACTGCTAACATCTTTCGAATGAAGAACATCGCAGGGGGTCATGCTAGGATTTATACTTTGGAATGCGTTCCGTTCGTTTTGCAATGTGTTTAGTTATCGTTGTATAAATGTATATGTGTAACGTACAGGCCCATCCTTAGCATTATATGTTAGCTTTTCTCCTCAATGATAGCAGATATTTGAAAACAAAGGCTCGATTTAAACGTCGAACTATTCATGCGCCGAACGCAATTGAAACAAAGGGTATTTAGGCGGCTTCTTTTGATCTAATTAGAAAGTTGGTCTACGCACTTTAGTTTGTTAGATTAGAGTGAAGTGCACAATAGTATTTTAAAAATAGATGAAATGAGTGATGACATCGTTGATAGCCTGGGAACTTCACTGCCAACTTCCTTAGAAATAATTGTGACTGAAGAACTTCTGAATTGAATTGATAGTCATGATATTACAGCTGGGTTATGGGAATAGTGATGTTTCGTGTTGACAAACATTACACTTGTTGTGCTAATGTTACAACCAATGAACATTGATAATAATGACGAGCATGAAACACCACTTGCCATCCAGTGTAAGTCACTATTATTGTGTATATTTTATCATACTTCGTCGTCACAAGGTTAGTGATATTACTTAACCCGTGAATTTGATATTAGACTAATACGCACAATTAGACCCTAATTCCATTGTATTCTTTTGTTTCTACTTGACTATTAGACACTGACTATTTAATTTGTTTCACTGGTTAAAGGGGAACTCAACCCTAAAATCAACCCAACGTCTTTACAAAGATGGATTAGAAAGAAATAAGTTCTGCTATTTAATTTTTCTGTGTTGCGCGTCTAAGAGGAGAAAAAATTGTCTCCAAGTTCGATTTTCCGCTGAAAAATCTATTGTGTGGCGGTTCAATTCAATGCAAATTTCCCGATAACGTACGTCACACATACCAAGGAAAAACGATCACACCTCTAGCACAAAGAAAACGCAATGTTCTGCAATTAGGAGCCATTAGTCCTGCTATTCAATGTCGGGGACAGCATGGCAAAACTAATTTATTCCTCGTATAATATGTCACAAATAACGAGACTTGAGCCGTCTGTACATAGCGGACGTTGTGAGGAAGGTTTTCGGATTTTCTCTTCCTAGACGCGCAATACAGAAATATAAAATAGCAGAACCTACTTATTTCGAATAGATGTTTGTATAGACATTGGGTTGATTTTAGGGTTCAGTTCCCCTTTAAGTAAAACTACTATACTGGCTAAGACTGTTTGAGTTTTCTGACTTGTGTTGTGCCAGCTGGAATTTGTAAATGCTAAAGTGTCTTCTTATTTTATTAGTATACTTTTTCACATACTGCTCCATTATTGTAGTCTTTTTAAATAAAGGATATAACAAAAAAAACGCTGTATTTCTAACGGGACTTGAGACGGCCATAGCGGCTGAACGAGTCAGTAAAAGTAATTAAATTAATAACTAGTCAAGGAGAAGGCATCATATGTCAATTTTGTCATACAAACTATTGTTTTTTAACGTTGTCCCTCGAAACTATACATTCATTGTAAAACTTCTAAAATAATAGAAGTAATCGGCTAACGCTGCTGCCACCCAATTCAGATCATGTGATGTAAACAGATGCTACTCAGAGAATTATTCCCTTTTCATTTTAATCATGATGCAGTTATGCCTATCTGAATATAATTAATTTTCAGAGTATTCTCCAGAGTAATGTGTGTTTACATCTCCTGATCTGAATTGGGTGGCAACAGAGTTGGCTCTTCTTCCCCTCCCTTTCCCTTGGGCTGCTACGCAGGTTAAAGCCTTTAGGGTGGCAGACTTCTATGAGAGCTTGTGTGTATTGCACACGTGCATAGTATCGTGTATGGGCTCGTGGTAGCGCTCAAAACAACTCGCGGGAGCAAATAAGAGGGCCGTTACACATGATAATCAAAACGAAATAATGTGGTTCCTCGTTCCCAGTCGTGTACAAAAAGTAGTCTATTGATCACCTGCAGAAGAAAACTGAAGCATAATTAACTCTTGGTACGCATTTTGGATGAAACATTGCAGGCATGGCTTGAACCATCGGCCAGAAGGACGTCTCGAATTGCACTTCACTAAAGTGCTTTACAGAGCGGGAACTGGTGTCTAACAAAGTAATGCCTGCTAATGAAACCGAATGCAGCATAAAATATATAAAAAAAAGCGGTTGTTGACAGCAAGGGTTTTGCATGGTTAATTAGACGGTTGGATGGAATCTTAGTGGAGCGATTTTTTTTATAGGGTAGCATGCTTGTGAAAAATAATTTCTGCAATACACGAGTTCTCTGTTAGGTAGACTTATTTTGTAACGTCTGCTTACCCGAGCGCTTAATTAGTTTCAATATGCACACCTCATTGTGTTATCGACCAATCAGATTTTACCTTCCATATCCTGGAAAGTGACGTAATGTTACATTTAAAAGGAATCGGACAATACATTTGCCATTCACCAATCGTAGGAGAGTTCCCTGGCGCGCCAATTCCCTCAAATTCTAACAATGGCTTTGATTGGGCAGAAAAATTAAACAACCTGCGACGTCATGCATATTGGAAACTAATTAAGCGCTCGGGTATAAGCAGACTACTTTTTTCTTAGAATTTATGAGTGAAAAAATACGTCCGCATAGCAGGCTATCTGTTAGGAAGCTGATTTTTTTGTTCAGACTAAAAATATCGTGAAGACTAGTAGAAATCAAGAAAAAATGGCATCTGGCGCAATCGAAGAAACATTTACGAGAAAAATGCTGGCGCATGCGCCCTAATATCTGGCTTGAGGGAGTTTGCATCGACAATATTAGTGGGCAAACGTACGTCTCTAAAATGTCCGAGTCATCGGTAAAAAGATAGTGGTAACGGAAAAGTCACGTGGAATCGGAAAAGGAACCTTTCCTGTCATATTCACTCTTTCGAAATCAACACAGAAACGTAATGATAACTCCCATCTTGCTTTGGCACCAAGACAACAGGAGAAGGTCCACGGATTGCTACTCCGTTTTTATATTCCCGCGACACTGCATATCCAGTGCACATTTACAGTAAAATACGATATTATCCCTTGTGGCCCTAATGAAACTGATTGTTACCGTTTTCGTTGAAGTGCGACTCTGAAAGGTTCATGTCTCGTTTGGAAAATTGCATTTAGCCGACCGTCGATCAAAATTTAATTAAAGTGCAAGTAGCGCCATAAAACAACATTAACTTTTTTGCTCCAAATTTTATTTGTAATATAGTTCAGTTGTCTAAATTTGTTTTCTTCGAGAGTCTGGAGCAGCAATTCAACTAGAATAACTAGAATAAAAGTTACCCGAATAACGGGATCTTGTGATGTCACAATGAAAACCTACGGGATTCTATTGTAGGAGGGAGTTGATTTATCTTATGACGTCACAGGATCCATGAAAACTAACCAAAATTAAGGATTAAATGCCAGAAATGTTGCAAATCTGCAAGATTAATACCTTTTTGTGAGAAACAAACAATAGTACAATATTTTTTGGGGCATGATACTTGCACTTTAAGTTTAGGCGGTAAAAGCTTTGTATGCGACGACTCCGCATTTGATTGACGGTCGGCTGAATGCAATTTTCCAAACGAGACTAAATTGAAACTTTCAGGATCGCACTTCAACGGAAACGGTAATAATGTAAACTTTGAAAGAGTAAGTGATATGTTAGAAAAACAAACCGTGAAATAGAAATCTTAATAAGAAAAAAGACATAGTGCCGCAATGGCGAACTCGTGGATTGAGATAACAAGAACAACCACATACTCGAGGGTAAACATGTGGAAATGTTCAAAGTTTAAGTTTTCATTCCTGTTGTGATAGCCTATGTAGCCTGTAAATCCACGTGGCCTATGACGTCATCGTTACGAGATAATCAGTAAGTGATTTATGGGGACCCAATACCATGCCTGTCAAAGTTTAAACTGCATGACATTAATATTAAGCGAGTTAGCCATGAAAACGTACAAGGGTTTTACGCCACTGTCGGCGGGACTGTAGCCTGATTATCAGACGGTACGAGGTCGTCCGCTCAATTCCTCCCCCTCCCCGTCTGATGGACTTCATAGACTTTCATGTTCCTGACGTCATCAACCTTTGTTTTTACAATAAGCCAATACGAACACGCGTAAGAATTGAAGCGTAAAGTGTAGAACAGTCGTGCAGTAGCGGCTTTTACTAGTTGGATCTATCAGCTTTCATGCACTGGAAAAAAACATTCTACAGCTTCCAACTTCTGTCGATTTCTCAGAATGGTATCCTGTTTGAGCTGCTGTGGTTCTTTGGAGAGCAGGAACTTTTTAAACGGAAGTTTGCGTGCAGTATTTGCAGGACAGGACAGAAAATATACATACAAGAAATATCAGACTCGATTCACTGCCGTAAATAAAGTTTGTTACTGTAAACTTAGAACTTTTACGCTTTTACTTTTATTTTTAAAACGTTTTGAAGCTTGATATGTATGCCGATTAGTCACACAAGACCCTAAAGTTGTCCTAGTGTAGGTTTTTTGGTATCAGAGATTGTTTTAACCGGACTTTTTGTGCAAAGTTTAGATGCCCGCCGTACATGAACTTACGGAAGTGTGTTCATAATTCTGAAAACAAACATATTCTCCCAAGTGCCATGAAACTTTTTCCATAACATACTCAGTATGTGTGTTCACTCCTGCAGAAAAATCATAATATTCCATGAAAGATTTGGTCTTCTAAAAGCCAAAAACCTAGGAGAATGTTTGAGATCTATTAAATGCATGAGATCTATAAGCGGTGGAAGATTAGTAATTTACCAAAGTCCGTACGTAGATTCACAAACACATCGTTTCGATAAATGAACGATTCCAATGCTTTCTTCTGCTCTGGATATAGCTTCGAAATCCTGAAAACTTTACAACTTCGGTCGACACAATGATCAAGTTCTTCTTCAACGCCATTCAGAAAAATATGCGAGCACATTCCTTAAATTCCAGACTTTGCCAAAAGTGTAAAGTTCGCTCTGATTGGTTGACATTATGACGTCAGGAACACGAAAGTCTATGAAGTCCATCAGACGGGGAGGGGGAGGAAGTGAGCGGACGACCTCGTATCGTCTGATAATCAGGCTAGCGGGACTGGTAAGCGCAATGAATTATACTGCGAGCAGTCCCTCGTATTCCTTCCATTGATAGTGAGTTTGCGAGCGAAGTGATGAACATCGGATGGCTGAGAGAGAGGAGAAGAAAAGGAGGGACGCAAACTCGTTATCATTGGAGGGAAAAGGAGGGACTGCTGGCAGTCTACAATGAATGAGCACGCACATCTCCCACATGGATAACGCAGCTGCTAGCGTATAACTACGTTCGCGGTACTTTTAATACAGTTATAGCAAGAGAGGAACCGGCGATCAGTAGGTAGGACTTGAGCAACGTTAATTCTAGCCTGCGTTGCGGCTCTGGAGTATCGAACGGAGATTAGGGCGAGAGGGAGGGGGTCGGGAGGAGAGGAAGAGAGCCACCCACTAATTAAAATGCATAAAATTAGTAAGTCATTCGACCGATTCATCCAATCATGCGGCGGAAGTGAAAACCATGTTTAATATCTGTCAGACCTCAAGGATCTCAACTTGAGCGTAAAATTCAAAACAAATAATACGAACTTGGAGAATGTCACCTGAAACTACGAAAAAACATGTTAAGACAGGGCTTAAACCCAAACCTGTAAATGTCAACTACTTTTGCAGGATATGTAATGTATGTTTTAAGGTAGCGTTTGGGAATTCAAATATTTCCACGGCGAGAATCTGTTCAAGCCTTCGGAAAGAAAAGAGAACCGAGGCTTAATTCTAGCTGGTGCCTGCAAAAGTATTGGTCTTCATATTCCGAAATCTGCTGCTCTATCAGAGCGGTCTTCATATTCCGAAATCTGCTGCTCTATCGGTGCGAGTCTCGTTTCTGAGGAAGGAAGATTCGAAATGCAGTAGAGAACTACACCTTTGTTCGAGAAGGCTTGTTGGTAAAGAGAACTAAGATAAAGAGAACTCGTTGCCGCGCGAAATTCGCTCATTACTTCTTCTGCAAAACTAAACAGCAATTTGAAGTTGCACTTCTGTAGTTCCTCGGGTTTTAAGTCTGAAAGTTCGGCAGCAGGATAACCTAAAGAACTTAACTAGTTCACTAATGGTTCAATTTATCTTTCACAATACTAGCCAAAGGAGCAATAACCAAAACGACAACCCGGCCATCATTTTCGACGTCTTTAACACTAATGAATGCTTGGAATATCATACTTTTTCCAAGCCCAGTTGGGATTACAGCTACAACATCTCTTCCAGACGAAAGATCTCTAATAGCCTTGCTCCTGTTCTTTCTTTAAATTCATTGCTGAGGGAATTCTCGGTATGTTTGTCGCCTTATCGCATGCCATGCATGAATTAAATTTAATGATTTCTGTCAATCACGCATTTTAGCCAATAGCTGAGGCCGAGAGATCTCTCTTCCTCTCCTCCCCACCCCCTCCCCCTCTCTTTTTTCTCTCGCCCCAACCCCCCTAATCTCCGCTCCCTGCGCTCCGATACTCCAGAGCCGCAACGCAGGCTACGTTAATTCCAACACTCAACAGCAAGTAATGTCCCACTTCGATCTTCAATTATTTATTAAATCAAATATCGATTACTATAACAAATTGCATTCCAAGCATTCATTTTACTAACGTCTCGGCGAGTGAATGACACGATTTCCCCAACCATCCCAATAACTCGTTTCTGTCTTACGCGCATCCACGAGTTAACAATGATGCAACTTGGCAACTGATCTGTCTTACGCGCATCCACGAGTTAACAATGATGCAACTTGGCAACTGATCTGTCTTACGCGCATCCACGAGTTAACAATGATGCAACTTGGCAACTGATCTGTCTTACGCGCATCCACGAGTTAACAATGATGCAACTTGGCAACTGATCTGTCTTACGCGCATCCACGAGTTAACAATGATGCAACTTGCCAACTGATCTGTCTTACGCGCATCTACGAGTTAACAATGATGCAACTTGGCAACTGATCTGTCTTACGCGCATCCACGAGTTAACAATGATGCAACTTGGCAACTGATCTGTCTTACGCGCATCCACGAGTTAACAATGATTCAACTTGCCAACTGATAAGTTCTACTGATACGAAAGTTTTATCAGTCCCGAGTTTAATTAGACATTGGGAATTGATGGTATATTAAGGACAAATATGGACTTACAATCTTTTATGTCATTGGATAAACCGTTTCAGGTGTGAATGACTGATAGAACATGTTCTACAGAGACCAGGAGAGACTATTTGAGCGTAGGACAGGAAGCCTATACTTAGTATCAGATCTGGTATTGTATACAGGAGTAAATTTGGAAGACGATCGTTTGTTAATGAGATAAACGGGCTCGTTTGTCTTGAATTCGTTTCAAGAGATCGAGACTGAGACGACCACACGATGCATAGCTTAAATTCAGTTCGTTAAATATGGCCAAGTCAAGAAAACATGTTTATCCTCCGGATTTCCAAAAGAAAACCGGGCGGAGCGAGCAGCCCTTAATTTTCATTAGTTATTTCCAACTTTTCTTTAATTTCCTGCTTTTGCTCTTTTTATAAGATAATATATGTATTGATGCCTATGTCTCTGATATGGCTCATTGATATGCCCTTGCATACCAGGGAACACAACTTAAACCATCATGAAGCGGTAAATCTTTTAATATATGAAAGTTCAAACTTCTGCTTGTAAATAATGTAAATATATTCTTATTGTATACTATGACTTAATACTGGATCTCACATTGCCCGTACTGCATGTAATATATTTTTCTATAATGACATTGTTTTTTCTATGTCTGAAATGTACTTCTTTAATACAAACCGATCTCAGTACTTCATGCTATTATAGTTTTCGTAATTATTTTTATATTTTTCTTCCTCATTTAGTTTACTCGTGGTAGTGGTCAACCCAACAGCCTTAGCTCCTTTGACCACTACGCACTTTTCTGAAAATATACAACTCCATTTCTTTGTTGCCCTTTAAGTACACAATTGTAAATAATGAAATAGTGCGAAATAAAAAAATCTGAAAAATAATCTGAAATCTGTACTAGTGTTGCTGAAAACGGTTAATTGGTGCTTGACAGTGGGGTTTACCTAGACTCGATAGATTATAACACACAAAAAAAAGAGGCGTCCTCAAAAAAGGAAGCGCGGGGGGGGGGGGGGGGGGGGGGCGATAAACATGTTTTTTGTACTTGGCCTAAAACGATGTTTTGTCTCTTGGAGAGTCGAAGATAGTGCATGCACTGCGTTTCTGGATTCTGAATAGAACATCAAGGTGGCAAACTAGCTCCACAGTTCCCCCATATTGTTATGCAGTAGTCGAGCAAGGGCTTGATGTTGGCGTTGGATCGTAGGATGCGGTACTTGACTGGATAACGTCGCTTTACGCGCGACAGTACTGCTATCCTCTGGGTGAGCTTCTTCCGTAGCAATTCAACGTGACAGGCCCAATTGCAAGTCAGGTGAGAAGACGTTCCAAGAAGACGTTCTTTTTTAACTTGTTAGACGAGTGCAAGAGAAGATCATTCATTAAGAGGATACATAGAACGGGACCGAGGATGGAGCCGGTTTGTAGGACACCGGATTTGATCAGCACTAGATGAGAGAATGATGGACAATAATAGAGGTAACAGAATAATAGAAACATAGGGCCCCTAAGGGCAACTCGCGGATGGTCAGTGAGCTATTTTGTGTTCTGTTATTGTGGACGTTGTTGGCAGAGCCTATAGGTGGGTAGTGCATGTGTGATGAGATTACATGTAGTTTTGCAAAACTTACCGCCGTTAAATCTTCTCATTAGTTAATAAGCTGTTTATCCAGAAAGGTTTTCCTAGTTAGAACTGATCTAATTACCGAATTAACAAGCGCCGTTAGCTCAATTGAAATAGAACAAAGCACGCGAGTCGGTAATACTCCTTTATTCGGCAAAGTTCTTTCAAAATAGATGGATCGACGCGAGCATTACGGGTTATAAAAACTTACATACCACGATAATTACGTCAACTTCATTATGGTTTTCATGCATGTAAAAATCATCAGGCAGTTTGGCAGTTGTTTCCAAATACGGGTCCACTCGCTGTAAGCTTAGGTAAGTTTTAAAACTTCCGCCGTTTTAGATCTTAATTAGTTCATTAGCTTGTTTATTCAGGAAGTTTTCACGCGAGTCGGTAACACTTCCAAAGTAGGCGGATAAACGAGTTATCAAAACCTTCAGGCAAGAAATACTAACAACTAATCATTCGAAGATTGTATGTTGCACTGCTCGCGCGAATGAAAATTGCAGCGTTTACCGTAGCTACCAACACGAATTTTGTCTAAGAAAAGTGAAGCGTGGATTATAAAATAAAATTGAATTGCATGCCTTTATACACATTACGGATAGTTTTTGTATTACTATTCTCCACGTCCAATACATTACAGTAATAAAAATAAGAAAAACTTGTATTCATAACCTTTTAAAAGGTTAGAGAGAGGGGGGGCGAAATCGCTAGAGGGGGGCAAGGAAGGGGGGGGGGGAATTCACTAGCGATTTCGCCCCCCGGGGGGCGAATTCACGGGGGGGCGAAATCGCTGGTACACTGGAAATGCTATTAATATGCTCAGTATTAAAGGTAGCCTCCTCCGCAGGCATCTCTAATTTTCGAAGAAATCAGATTTAAAAAATCGTTAATTGGGTTACCTGTGATTCCGGGAGAGAAGAGGAGGACTGGGGAGGCTCCAATCTCCCTCTCTTTTCTTCACCTGCCACAGGGAGCCCATAATCTGATTTCTTAAAAAAATAGAGATGCCTGCGGAGGAGGTTATATTAAAGGTCAAATTGGGACATGCGGAATTATATTACTAGCAATAAACGGCTGAAATGGCACATATCCTTCACTGAATTTCAAGTGAGAAGTCTGTAGTTGTAGTAGAACTACTCGAAATAATTTTATTTATTCACTCTCATAGTCTCATCTAGCTAGATGGCCGGTACAAGTTGCGTATAAATGTTGGCCTGGGAAACCGAAATTAACCGGAATGTTATTTTCAAAATCATAATTATAATTTCTATAATGTCAAGCGATTTGAATTGGTGTTATTGGAGTAAATTAGATGGCCCAGCCGGCCGCTAGCAACATTTCAATTTGGTAAACGGATCAGCGTTCAGTGGGATCCGAACTTTAGAAGCATAAACATATGTTAAGAAACAATTATACTCAAAATATGGTAATGTATGATACTCAGTTATTATCAGTTTTATAAGGAATGATACTTTTAAAGAAAGTGTAGTTGACCTTATTATGGATAATTATCGGAAAAGAATGATTTTGAGAATCAGTCAACGATTCCCACAGGTAAGAAGGATTAAAATTATGGCTAAACATTACAATTGGCATTGTTTACAACACCAAGTGGTAATGCTTATAGTTACCACTAGGTTGCCGTTGTTTTACAATACAGAAACTTGTATTCAAAACATAACAAGAGCCCATCTGGGCTTTCACTCGGGCCACATGAGATTGAAGATGAAATACACTTTCATTTGAAATCCTCTTATAGTAACAAGTCGTGCTTTAATTCGCCAGTGAGAACGTCATAAAAACAGACTGGTCTATTAATTGCTTTTATGACATGACTATGATAACGCAGGATTTGAACAACAGAATACTGCCGGCAATTCAAGTGTATAAATGCAATACAATGACATATTCGGACTTTGAATTTGATTGAAAATAGATCAAAAACTCGGGGAAATGTCCAGCTAAAACTGTATGAATAAATGTGAAATGAAACATAAATTTCATAGCAAGAAAAAAATTGTAATTCCTAATGAGAAAGCTCTTCTAAGCCGCTTCTCAAATTTGCGCTTATCGACACAAGAGTTCAGTTGACCTTTCAAATAATTTATTCTGAGGTACGCATACTCTAAATCACAGATGTTAAATAAAGCGATAATTAGAAGAAAAAGTACATTAACAGACAAACTGAGAGGAAATTTATTCAAATCAAAAAGAGTTTACTTACAGTACTTACGTAACTGAATCTTTCGTTTTGGATCTTTTGGTAGTGTTGTTGACAGCATCCCACCTTCGTGCACATATGCACTGAATCGGAATGAAAGTCGATCGAAGCCTACGTCGAACTTAACTTTCAACTAACCTGTTTCCTTTCATTCCACAATGAATAATAATCTCATAAAGTAAGCCCGTAGCTTTCAATAAATTTGCCAGTGTCTGAATGAAACAGCTAGATATTTTCCAATTTCTCTCACGAGTCACGGCAGAAGACAGTCTCAAGCTACAAAACTTGAATTTTGATCCTCTTCACAGTAACGTAATTTAACGTCTCAGATATTATATATATGCCCTACTTCATCTAGCGCTGTGCATTTCAAGTACTTTTTCCTCTCTCTTTGCTGGCAGTTCATGCTTCTTGTTCGTGTAGTTGCCCCACTGAGCCGTAACCCGAAAACGAGCACAGCATTTCAGTTGGCATACACTGAAAACATCTGCTTAACTAAGATTTGTAAAAATCTTAGCGGATCATGTAAATATTCCGCTTGGCTCGATTGAGGGTTTCTGCCGTCAAAGTTCATTTTTTGTTTCAGTTTTCCCCATATTAGCCGACATGTATAATGTCTCGAGCTCTCAATCCAGTAGAAAGATTCTGGTTATTCTGTTGTAAAACATGCCTCTGACCCAAATATTTTAGGTTGTATTGCATAATTGCCCACGATGGAATAGATTTCTGACAATGACTCATTGAAAGTGATATCTCCTTGTCTCGCCTAGTCTGAGAGCTTTGAACTTTCTTATCTGAGCGCGCCTGACGAAATCTAACCTTTGATTATAATTCGATACCCGTTGATATCCAAACGTGTTTGGATATTGTATTTCGCTTACGTTTCTAAATGTACATTGGATCTGTCCAGACAGCGCTGATCGAATGTATTACGGCTCCTGGTTGTTCATGTATTTTTATGGTCCTGTTGGAAGGCTTTCGCCCTCGCGGGTCGACCATTTTGATTTACTGTATTAAATTATGTAAATAAATTAACCTGGCGATTGTTGCGTGACGAGCACAGTGCAATCTGATTGGTGTGAATTTGACCTTTAACGCATGCGAATTAGAAAATTACTTGAAGGAAGTTACAATGTGAAGCACAGAATAGCACTAACAAGGCTAAGAATAAGCAACCACAAACTAGAGATCGAAAAAGGAAGGTATGCAAGACCATATTACCAAATGGTTACGAAATGTCACCAAACTCGCAGGGAATATGCAATGCAACGTTCTCAATACCACAAGATGTTGTATAGCAAGTCACGTGACCAAATTATTATGGAAACGAGGCTGTAATATGAAATTGCCTTTAAATCCTGCTTAATAGTCTGTTAAATAAGGTAATATCCTCTAAACCCCACCACAAATCACGATAAGAACGCATCAGAGATGTTTCTAACCACTTACATAGTTTTCTTAAGTTGTAAGCTTTTTGAAGGGATTTGTAGTAAACCACAGGTAGCCCGTGGGACCTGTTTTCAAACCCTTGAGAAGACATTAACTCAAATGGGTATGAAATGTCACCAAAATCGCAGGGAATATACAATGCAATTTTCTTAATCTCACAAGATGTTGCTTGGCAGGTCAGGTGACTTAGCGAGCATTAAACGAAGCTGGAATTGAAAAAGCTATAACTTTATCAAATGGGGATGGAATGTCACCAAAATCGCAAGGAATATCAAATGAAATGTTATTAAATGCTATAAGATGTTGTTTGCCAGGTTACATGACTTTCTAGATACTACTACTACTACTACTAATAATAATAATAAACATGGGATTCCTGTTGCAAGTATTCCTGGAGGGCTGGGAACTACTACCACACAGTCATACTGGTCAGCAGTATCTATCATCAGAGTAGTGGTCCGCCATGTTTTCTCTGTATGCGCTGTAAGTATTTACCGGTCATGAATTTCACTAATGGCGAATAAAGGGCTGAATATGGCGATTCACAGTTTTTTCACATCTGGAGTAAGCTGGAGAACGTTACATCACTCCAACTGTTGTCAAGAAATGCTTCCTGGCACAGGAAATGCTACCAAGAAGTTGTACATACAGGAAAGCTAAAAAGAGTAAAAGAAAGGTATGAAAGAGAACTGATTGAACCCGATGAATCAAGGCGAAAATCCCGGGAATTTCCTTCAGGTAGAAAACTTACACGGTCTCAGACGTCACCATATGATAAGGATGTCTGCTTTTTTTGCGAGAAAGGTGCAGGATATCGAGGAACACTTCATTCTGTAAGCACCGTGTCAGCAGGCCAGTTACTTAAAACTGCTGTTCAGATAACAGGAAATGAAAAACTAGTTGTTAAGCTCTCCACGGCTATTGATGCTGCCGATGCACATGCAGTTGACATTAAATATCACAGGAAGTGTTATACAAATAATGTAACAAGTGTGTTGCGACGATCATCGACAAGTAGTTCCACACTAGACAGGGTTGAGATAGCAGCTAGAGTAGAATTTTTGGAAATGACAGAGATGACCTTGAGGAATGGGAAAAATCTAAACATGACAGAGCTTGAAGCAGCATACAGCAAGAAAATAATGTGGCAAATCCATCATGCTGTCGAAAGACACTCAAGAACCTGATATCTACAGAAATACCGGATGTGGAATTTCACCGGCCGAAGCGTATGAACGAACCAGAAAGGGTGACTATAAAGGAAACCAGAGACGCTGCTGTAATGTCATCAGAAGAAGCTCATCTCAAACACTCTGAAGAAATGAAGACTTTGGATGATGCTGCTGTTCTGCTACGACAATGTGTCAACAAATGCAAGAAGTGGGTTTTCACAGGTTCCCTTAGTGACAGCATAACTGATGAGCAATTGCCAAAGGAACTTTACTCCTTTTTTTAGAGGGGTCATTCAAGGCCCCAAAGCGACATTAAATGCAGATGAGAAATCTTCAGAAGTATACAAGCGTGCTATGAGTCTTGCACAGAGTACTATCTCCATGACCTTGACAGAACGACAAGTGAAAAATATGAAGTCAGAAGTACTTAGAGTTACAAGGGAAATGCCACAACAACTTACTGTTGCTTTAGCCGTTCACCAGGCAATTCGAAGTAAGGAGATTGTCAACATGCTCCATGGTTTTGGTATGGCTATTGAGTACAACACGCTCCTGAGAGTAGAGGCACAGATAGAGAACAGCGTCATTCAGCGCATGGAACAGAATGATGGAATCTATCTACCTCCAGATATTGTCTTTGGCAGGCGCTTGTTCTTTGCAGTCGATAATGTAGATTTTGCTGAAGACACACATGATGGACAGCGCACCCTCCACTGAACAGCAATGGCCATCTACCAGAAGAGAGAGCCTGATGATGTAGAACCGGATCTCAGGTATTTGTATTAAGCAATTCTATTTGATTATTAATTAAAACATGAATATTTAGAAAAATACAACAGAAAAATGTAAGCAAATTAAAAACAAAGATAGCGCGCATACTATGACGCCAACCGTTGTCTGGACTCTCATTTACCACGACAAATCGACCAATCAGCCCGTGAGAATTCACACAGTTGTGGTAAAATATATATATTGTTTTAATTAGGTTGGAAAACACTGCAAAAGTGGATCGCGCCATCCACGATATACCAGAGGCAACACTGCTAGAATGTCAGAAACCTCCCAACTCTATCGGCCCTGTATACCCATCCTTCGGGTTATTTGCAGAGGATGAGCTACCAATAACAGTGCAGCTCAAAGATTTTGCCTGGCTGCTTGGGCGTAACTTGACCAGAATTCCAATTGAAGAGAGAGCAGTAGAAAGTGAAGAGGATTACCTACAACGAAGTGACCCTGTCATGCGCACAGATGTCCCTGTTTGGTCAGGATATAATTCTCTAATCCATGACAACGTGTCTGTAACACGCATTGGAGCTCCTCCATTGCTTGCCGCACCAGCGCATGAATGGAACACATTACTCACCATTTTGATGCAAACCCAGGCAATCACCACAAAGGTTGTAGGCCCTGAGAAAAAGACTGTCATCTCCCTTGATATGGGCTTGTATCAACCGGCTAAGAAGCTTCAAATGGCGCGAAATGACCTCGGTCATATTATCTTGCGCACTGGTGAGCTACACGTGGTCATGGCACAGCTTCGAACACTCGGTGCCTTTATCGAAAACAGTGGAATTGACTTGTGTTGGGTCGAATCAGAGCTTTATGGCCCCAGAACAGCCAAACAAATTCTTGATGGCAACCATGTGAAAAGGGGAGAGGCAGCTCATATGGTCACCTTGCAGGCCTTGTTCATCTTGTGTCAGAATGCTTTACTTTCTGAACAAGAGCCACGCATGATTGAGCACCTCGAGAAGGCTGCAAAGCAGCTTGGTGAAGCCTGCACCAAAGGAACAAAGGAGGATATCAAGAAAGCTCACACCAGAATGGAAGAAGCCATGAAGTCTATGGATGTCATCGGCAAAATGAAGGCTTTTGATGCTGCGCACAGCCAGATTCCAGAATTCCACGTGTTTCTCACCTATATGAGGATGGTAATGGAGATGATGGCCTTCATCAGTGCTGTAAGAACTGGGAACTGGCACCTGCATCTTACATCGCTAAAGTTATTCACCAAGTACTTTTTTGCCCATGATCGGCTTAATTACGCAAGAATGATTCCTCTTTATCTAGCCGAAATGCAGATGCTGCAACAGTCAGACCCCGAAATCTATGACGAGTTCATCAATGGCAATTGGGTAGTCAACAAGAATCCAGATGTGTCGTTTTGTGCGCTTGGTGCCGACAATGCCTTGAGCACATTAATCGGTCGATGAAGGTTTCAGGTGGACTTGTTGGAATAATCTTAAACCCAAGTGCGCGAACAAAGTTTTTTCTTATCGCTCCCGAACTTGCTCGTCTAGCCGAAGAAGCAAAAGAAATGGCTGGTGTTTAAACAACAGCTAAGGGCAGCCGTTACCATGCTCTGGCAGCTTCTACACTTTGCCATGAAGAAAAACGCATCGAACAGCTTCTGGTAACAATGCAAAGCTTCACAAATCCATTCCTCCAGCAGAGCGACGACCTGTTTAACCTAGTAACGAAGGTTGTAACACCAGAGAAAGTTAAGAAGGATCTAGTAGCACAAAGCGAAATTGGACACAAACTCTTTGAAACATTTGTGAAAGATCGAATCCAGTCAAGAAGAATCAATGTGTGGTCCCCCATGAAGAAACAAAAGCTTCAGACGTGGAAGACCATGGGTAAGAAGGTGAAACTTGGCGCCGGTAACCAAACTGTGGAGTTGCGAGAAGACGAAAACCTATTTGCCCGAATGCTTGTTGTATGCAAGAGCCGACCGGAAATAGATGTCAAAGAAGCTGTTGGAACATATGAATTTACTGTCGTACCAAGGTCGATGTTTGCTGCAGACGGAACGATGTTACACTGCACATCGAAGAGCATGTTGATGAACATCCTAGAGAAGCTCTCAGTGAATAATGAGAACAGCAATGTCGACAGTAGAGGAACACGCATGAAAGTATCTGTCATCGATGGAATGGCCGAGGTCCAATCCCTGGACAAGCCTGAATGGATCAGGAACTGTTCACAGTTAGCAGAGTACTTTACAGGGCGTATCTTTACAAAGTATGGTACCAGTGACGAAATCCGCCTAATTTTTGATCGGTATGACCTCCCAACATCCCTGAAAGAAGCGACTCGTATCAAGAGACAAGGGGAGCAGGATCCGGTGCATTATCGCATCACATCCTCTACACACATCGCGAAAGTCTCAATGAAGAGGCTTCTCTCACACACAAACACCAAGAAAGAGTTAACAGAGTACTTGGCAAAAAAGCGCGCAGAGAGAGATGGGAGACGGGTTGTGGTAGCATGGGGCTGTGAGTGCAAAGGAACGGCCAATGATATGTCATACCTTAGAAGCAACCAAGAGGAGGCAGATACAAAGATAATTTTGCATGCTCTTGATGCTACAGCCAACGGCGCTACGGAGCTGAGGATACACCCACCAGACATAGATGTCTTTATCCTGTCCCTCAGACGATATCCAGAGCTCTGTAAGGACACGTCATTTGTTACAGGCACAGGGCAAAACCATCGAGAAATCAAGCTACAGCCGATTGTTCGTGTTCTTGGCCCGGCAAAAGCAGCAGCACTTCCTGCATTTCACGTTCTGAGTGGGTCGGATAACACAGGGTCCTTTTCAGGCAAAGGCAAGGCTTCATGCTGGAATGCATTCAAGGAAGCTGATGTTGAAGTTGTCCGAGGGTTAGCAAGTCTGGGAGCAAGTGAGAGTCCTTGCCCCGAAACGGTGGATGCAGTAGAGAAGTTTGTATGCCAGCTGTTTCTTCTGACTGACATCTCCAAAGTGAAACATCTAAGATGGTGGCTATTCAGAAAGAAGCAAGCCCAATCAGAGAGGCTACTCCCTACTCAAGCAGCCCCAAACCAAGCAATATTGCGGTCGCACTTCCAGCTCCTGGTGTGGAACAATGACAAAGTAGCAAATCCCGCTCTTCCATCCCCAGGAAACATTGGGTGGAAAGCAGATGATAAATGGGTTCCTGTGATGACAACACTACCTCCTGCACCAGATGCCATCATCCATCTCGTGAAGTGCAAATGTGCCAAGGAGAGGTGCTCTACAAACCGGTGTCAATGGAGAAAGGCAGGTCTCAATTGCACAGATCTTTGTAGCTGTTCCGACAGTGGCGAGCCCTGCGAGAATGCACAAAATGATGAGTATGATGATTATAGCGAAGATGATGATTCTGATGATTCCACGAATGAATAGATCTGCGAAGGAGACTTAAGCTTGTTTAGTCTAGGCCGAATTTAATCTAATGTTGTTCCTCTTTATTGTTCAGTGACTTCTTTTTGCAGAAGATTGTAGTATGGTACATTTAGGGCAAGGATATGTCAATTGGAACACTAACATCCTTAGGAGGTCCTAGCTTAGAAAAGATGTAACATGTAATATAGCGTGTCAGAGGTCTGAAGTACAGCTTTTATATTATGTAAATGCCATTTGTAATGGTAAACACTAGACAATAGACGCAATAGACGTATTCTTAGATACTGATGAATTTGGTAATTTTAGACCGATTACGAACCTGGCATTTTTATCAAAAGTGCTTGAGAGAATTGCTGCTGGTCAATCTCGTAATTATTTAGTGATAAACCACCTTTATCCTAGTCTGCAAGCGGCGTATCAGCAAAACCACAGCAGGAACACCCAACGAACTGTTCTGCAAAATAACTGTTCTTCTGGGCCACTCGGCTGGCAAATTCTGCACTTTGGAATTTCTTGGCTGGCAAATTCTGCAGTCTGATACTAAATAATAATATAACGGAGCGATATTTGTCAGCTGGTAAATTCTGCAGTCCGATATAATTACATAATAATAATATAACAGAGCGATATTTCTCAGCTGGCAAATTCTGCACGTACCTGTTGTTTCACAGGTTTCTAAAAATACCGAATTCTGCAGGTTAGCTCAGGTTTTTATTCTTAAAATAAAAATATATTTTTGCTGCTGGCAAATTCTGCACTTAAATATTTCAGCTGGGAAATTTAGAAATTCTTCATGAACTTTAGGCTGGCTGGCGCTGCAGAACAGCTGTTCGTCTGCCAGCTGAAAAACAATTCCCTTAAATATGTTTAAATACATCTGATTTGTTATAAAAACATCAGAATGTTTGTTTTTATGAAGTTTTACCGTTGGGTGTTCCTGCCACAGCACTGAGACTGCGCTAATACGGGTTCAAGACGATATCCTCCGTGCTTTGGACCAAAAGAAAGAAGTTGTCCTGGTGCTATTGGATCTTTCTTCTGCGTTCGATACTATTGATCATAGTATTCTCATAAATAGACTAAAATCTCAGTTTGGATTTACTGGAACAGTCCTAAGTTGGTTCATGTCCTACCTCTGCAGTCGCTCTCAGAAGGTTGTGATAAATGGTACAGAGTCTAAGAGCCAACCCATTACTTCTGGTGTTCCACAAGGCTCGGTGTTGGGACCTTTGTTGTTTATATTGTACTTTGCCCCTCTACAAGACATAATCAAGTTACATGGTCTGGACTGTATGCTCTATGCTGATGACTCACAACTGTATATCACGATGAATCCTGCGTCTCGGCAGTCAGCCTTAGTTGATTTAGATCATTGTATTACTGACATTCAAACGTTCTTTCTCGCGAACAAACTCGCATGCAATTCAAAAAAGACGGAAATAATCCATTTTTCTTCTAGGTTTAGTAAGTTGGAGCCTATCTCTAACATAATATTTGGCAAGCATAGTATAGTACCTGTAAATGAGGCCCGTAACCTAGGTGTCATTTGACTATGGCCACTCAGGTTAATAAAATATGCCGGTCCGCGCGTTTTTTTTTTTCCAGCCTAGTTCATTGCGCATAATTTTGTTTAGCAATTGGTGAAGCATAACACAATAGTCTACTATATATTTGTATAATCCAATATGGCGACTATTCCAATCTCGATGTAACGAACAGCTTCATTATATATTTATCAGCAAATTGAATAAGATTTATTCATTTCATACCAAAAATGAATATTATCTTAAAATGAGAATTATGATACTGGACATATGTAATAATCCTATCGGTGTTTCGATCCCAACAGCAATATTGCCGTCAAGAGTTTGAATAGGCCGAAGTCGAAGACCAAACCATGTCGAGTGCTCAACTAGCAATACGAATTTCAGCTTCCAAACAACGAATTTCACCTTCAGAATTATTCTGTTGCGAGTACCAAGTGACCTAGAAACACAAAGATGCGGCTCGATCGATGAACGGATTACCCTCCTGTTCGTCGAACAAACTAGGCTGTGAATCGATTATACAGCCCACTTCATTGCGCATACCCTGCTGCGCATCGAAGTTTTAGCAATTGGTGACCGTGGCATAATACGTGGCATTCTATTATCCAAGATGGCGGCAGTTTTGTCTTTGTTTAGATGTACGTACTCGAACCGTGAGAGTGTCTGAACGAGTTTAACAATGACAGAGGAGCTAAGAAGTACTGGCTGGAATAACAATATCAATTATCAGCTAAATATCAAGCCTGAAACAATAATTATTACAAACTCCTGGGAGACTCGATCGAGGAAACACGCAGGTTTTAAATCCGGTTTTAAATATAAATGTATAGCTCTTCCTTTCCCGGCCTGATTAATCGATATTTCCGATAATCGATGCTAATCGATATTGATCAATACTAATCGATATTAATCAATCGATTAATATTGGAAATCGATGATTAATCGATGACCAAGGCCGTTGTGACCTTTTATCGATTAGTAATCGATCATCGATTATCATCGATCATTAATATCGATTAATAACGATTAATATCGATTAATATCGATTAACATCGATTAACATTGATTAGCATCGATTGACATCGATTTTAAAGGAGAATCATTGCAGGTAATAATAGAGCACAATTTGAAAATAATATCGAATGTCAGGTTTAAATGAACGGGAAATAAAAAAATTATACCAGTTTAATGAACATCACGATCAAATAAATAAAGCATGGTGAGTTTTATTAGATTTTATTTAACGTTAACATTCTAAATCTAACATTCTATATCTTTGTACATGTACCTTATTCGTACTAATTTTCGCGAGTCTTTGATTTCGCGATTTGTAAAAAATCGCGAAAATTAATGCCCGCGAAAATTAGTACGAATAAGGTCAATCGATACTAATCGATGTAATTAGTGGCCCAACTTCGTGTGACTATCGATTAATCATCGATTAACCGATACTAATCGATATTAATCTGGTAATTTCATCGATTAATATCGATTTATCGATTAGTTTTCGATCATCGATCGTCATCGATTAATCAGGCCGGGTTCCTTTATACTTTTGTATAAAGCAGCTAGTAGGGATACCAAATCAGCTTTGAACATTGGAATTTACACCTTCAGAAGTCTTATGTTGCGAGTATCAAATGGACCCTAGACTCAGATGTGACTCCCAACGAACTGGGCTGTAAATCAAACGTACAGCCTAGTTTATTGCGCATGCTCTTCTGCGCATTAGAAGATTTGAAAGACCTGTGGAGGACAACAACTTCAAAGGTGAGACATTTTATTTTAGTTTACAGCATTATTGAAAACAATTGATACATCCACAAGTCCTGATTTTATTTTTAAAACGGAAAACATGATGAAAATGTCCTCATTAACTCCTTATTATAACTTATTCTATAAACTACAGTGCTTTACAAGGATTTCCTGTGCAACCCCTTATCTTGGCAATATGTACACTTCTCATGTCAAGAGTCCATGAAAACATTCCTCAAAGTGCAGAAATTGTTTACTGTGATGCCACAGCAGGACAGCAATGCTGCTAGAGGACTTCCCTTGGGTGTTGTCATGACTTCTGGAGAAAGTGAAGCTATTATATCTGAAGCTATGACATTGCTCAAGGAGGTTCTTCCCAAAAATGCATTCTATGGAAGAGAAAAAAAATAAAGGACCTTTAGTTTTTTTGACCAATGACAGCCAACCAGAAAGGGATGCACTTCACAATGTTTGGGAATTAGCCCACTTACTGCTTTGCATATTCCATTTTCTTCAGGCACAATGGACGTGGCTATGGAATAGTAAAAATGGTATTCACAAAAATGATAGGCTGTATCTCTTGGGCATTATAAAGAAATTAGTATTTTCTCAATCTAAAAAACTTCTGAAAAGCACTTTTGACAAATTACCTACTGATGCTATAGCCAACAAATACAAAAACTTTGTACAAAGGTTAACAAAATTCATGAATCGCCAAAAAGTCATTATTCTTCCTAACTAGCAAACGTTTAACTTTCCTCATAACTAGAAATCAACATGGGTGTGTCTGAGGACATTGCTGACGACGACGACCAGGCGTGGAACTTTGGTGACGATGAAAATGACATTGAAAGCCGGATTCGACGGATGCAATTGGCAGAGGAGAGAGCCCCCAAACGGCCATGGGTCAAAAAGATGGGTGCGCTGTGCACTCTGAATAATAGCCTCGGGGGGAGGAAGAAGAGCTTAATAAGCGGAAAGCAATTATCGTAAAGAGACTGATTGCAATAGAAAAACAAAAAGAAGAGATTAAAATTGGGGTTGAGAAACATAGCCAAATATGCCCACTGTGGGCGGGAAGTGGCAGTCATGGGCGTGGCTGCTTTTGGGCCGGTGGGCCCTGGCTTGCAGGCTCTGTTCGAACGGGCTTACGGGCCAAAAATGACCAGCTATGCCCCTGACAGTAAATATATTGTTGTCATATATAAATATATATATATATATATACTAAGGATTCGGAGTATTTAAATTTTTGGTTGATTCATATTTCGCTCTACAATACTGTTTCGTGGGGACCAAAGTCCTCACTCGTCAGGAGTTACTTCGTGAATGAATATTTTTTTACAGTTGAGCGTGCACTGAGCTTTCCACGCAAGCGGGTGTAGGTTCAAATGGCATTCCGCTGACGTGCATCTCATGTGCGCGCTCAACTGGGACTAATTGTATCGTAACAATGATTTGTTCCTATGCCTACATGATGATATAAGTTCGTTCCTCTTGTTAAATATATATATTTCCTTTTCTTTTAATGGGCCAATCGTGCCGTAGTGGTTGGATACATAAAATTCCATATCATAACATGTGATAATAATAATTAAGAAACATTTGAGTGATACTTGTTATGTCATCCCTCGATTCTGGGTCTGTTCTAAGTCGGACGCAGTCATCTATTCTTAAGAACACAGTCCTCAGCAATTATGTTTTTAACATCCTGGGGATACAATCCTCCTGTAGCTTTGTATGCATGTATGGATATCACTGATGCATCCCATATTATGTGAAGGGTCATGGGTTGAGTGCAGTCCTCCGGTACATTTGGGATGTCCATACGGTGAATGCAATCCTCCAGTACGTTGAAAGTATCCAAACGATGACAGTTATAATTGGTTTTAATGTTTTGGGAATACAGTCTTCCAGTGTTGTGTGGACATGGTCGTCCTCTATTGCACACCAACACGGTCATCCTTTAGATGTTATCTATAGATCCTATAATCAAATGGAATCAGAGGGGTATATGTCATACTTCTTCATAGTATATAAATTACTATGATAACATCTAATCGTATTAATCTCATTCAGAATTTATTTCATTCAAATTTATTTTAATCCTAATTTTACTCCTACTTTTACTGCCGATATACCTTATATTGTAACTCTATTGTAACTCCTACCTATACTGTCATCCTTAATTCTCTCACTAATGATTATAAATCTCACTGTCATCATAAAATCTAACTATCCTTTTCCCATATAACATAATATAACAATATAACATGGTATAACACTATAATAACAATATAATAATATTAACCTCATACCTCAATACTATCACTCTATCACTATATCATAATCATCGCATATCACCAAATATCACCACAATTTTTTAAAACATTAACCCTTTCATGCCCACATATGGAATTTTCCGTATTACACTTGTTTTTAGAGCTACATGTAGACCCATAACATTCCCACTAACCAAGTGGTCCCAATGAACGAAAAGAATAATTTCATCTTAATCCTTTCTCTGCATAAGCCAACTATAGGTTACATTATTTCAAAATAGACTAAAATAGCAATTCCAAAAAATAATTATTTCTCCTCAGATTCAACATTTTCTCTCAAAAATACATATTTCACAACACATTTAGAGTTTCATGTTTGCACTAACCTCACTTTCTATCTCCCAACACCCAAACTTGCCCAGAAACAAGCCATTCTGTCCACAAACAATTCACCCATAATGACCGCGATGCATGCCGGGAAATCCTAACAAACAACGACATGGCACTTCCCCCATCTTCATTCTTCAAAATATATACTAAGTCTAAAGCCATTTCGACCTAATACCTTCATATTGGAATCAATGGCAAGTAAATATTGTCCAATATTCCAAAAAAGCTATGATAGGTGGCTCCAGACCCCCATTTATAAAGCCCACGCTAAAGTGACACAAGACGTCCTGGCCCATTCACAAGTGGAAAATGAGGCTCTTTCTCTGTCACAATAAACTGGCACAAACTCGGTTCTTTGAGAAAGTGCTGATTGAAGCTCTCATCAGACTTAATGATGTCCTCCAGCACTCTATAAATGGTAAAAAAGGTTTTTTAAAAGCCTATAATTCTCTGTATTCCTCCGAACAAACTTCCCGCTGGATCCGATAAGTAATCCATAACTGGCTTCAAAATAACCGTCTAAAAACTCTGAGCCCCTAGTATTATAGGTCAGTTAAAAATTCCATGGTAACAATGACTATTTAGTTAGGGGGGAGGGTTTTTTCAGTCTAGAAATACTGCTAAAACTCGGGCCTGAAGGGGTTAACACCTTATAATAATTATATTTTATTAACACCTTATAATAATTATATTTTATTAATGCCATATTAATACTATAACCACAAAAATAAAAAAATAAGTGTGAATTGGTGGTGCTTGCTTGCACAAGCACACTAACAAATTTCTACCTGCTGGCATTAAAGAGTAAAAATAATAATAAGATGAACGAGATGATACCTTTTTGGCTAAAAAAATTCTTTTCTGCAGTCATTCTGCTCCCCGTAGCTCGTAATGATTTTAGCAATAGTATAAGTTACACCTTGAAACAATCGTCTGATGATAGGGAATGATTTGCGCCTGCTAAAATTGTGATCACACCCTTGTGTAAAAATGTCGTAAATTTTGTCTTCGATTTCACTTCTCAATATCATGAAATCAACACTACTTGTTAGTAGCAAAATGTGGCACTCGCGATGTATATTGTAATTGCACCACAAGTATAAAAAACATGGTATAATTTCAAAAAACATTTACATATTATGTTGTCCGGGCCCTTTTTGCCTGACGCGGCCCATATGTCAAATAGCATCAGCTTTTCATCAGTTTGCCAGTGTTGGAGCACACTCAGTAAGTAAAAAAGAAAACACACCTCTGAGAAGGTATGGGAAAAGAATTGCAATCTGTGGGACCAACAAAGGGAATGAAAAAGGCTGCCCAGGGTCGTCCTGCAATAGGCACTAAGAAGTGCAGCCAAGAGCTGCCTGGATATCTTTTGCCAAAAAAGAAAAAAATTAAGCATCCCAAACGGCAGCATTCATTGTCAAAAAATGCTCTTATTTACCAGCATAAATCCACAATAATTTGACCATGCAATGATGCAAAACATGGTAAATAAGAGGATATACATGTATCAAGTAAAGTACTCTAAATTTGTTTTTACAACAACAACCAGAAATAGTGAAGCGGAAAACCTTTGAAAACAATGGAAATTGTGGGAGAAAATTATTTTAGTATGCGCTATTATGTAATCTGTGACAGGAGCAATGACACAATCCATGGTACATGTATGTCCTTGTCTCCCATGGCAATAAGCCAAACAGAAAATGAGCAACTGAGCAATTGTTGTAAAACTATTAATTTACCAATAAGTATTCAGTGTGAAATAGGTATTCAGTGACAGTGAGTGCATGTATTTGGTGTTGCTGCTAATGTTAAGGTCTCGATAAAGGTTCAAAATGTAAAAGTTTTGAAAATGTTTTTTTTCGCAAATTCTAAATCTAAAAGCCCTAATCTAGCATCACAAAAAAACTCAAACTCAAAAAAATAATTTAAAGCCTCGAAAATGCGACTTTCCGATTTCCCGCTAAAAAAGGCGCGAAAAATGATTGACAGCTGCTGTCATTCACTGGGCATGTTATTTCATTCTCGCTGATCCTGTGATTTTCTGCGCTACTTTTCGTTCGTGAAGATTTCCTACGTTTATAATGCAATGCCCAAAAGTGTAAAAGTAGATCTTTCTTGGTGCCGTATTAAAAAAGGAATAAGAAGAAAAAACACAGCACAATTTAGTTTGTAATAATTTAGTTTGTGAGTAAATTTGGAAGCGGGTGTAAAGTTCTTAGGACAAACAATGGCTGGAGGGATTATACTCAAGTTCCAAGAAGTTAGAATAATCGAAGACTGAAAGTCCACAAAGAATGAAGCAATAAAGTTTTTCAATCGGCCAAAAATATAAAGAGAATTCAATGTAGGAAGCTAAGGTTGGCCGGTTTTGTTTCAGCGCGATAAAACATTTTAGGATGACGTAAACAGCCTACCGTGTACATGGTGTGGATCGAGCTGCGCTGCAGTGGTTTTCCCTGCATGATATTAATTGTTTGCTTACTGTGGTGCCATTTTGCTGTACTCCTAAAAGAGTGTTTCTTCTTTAAATTAAGCTGGAATCGACACTACAGCTAACTAGTTTCTGTAGAAGTTCGAGCGTCGGTGAACTGTATAGCTTCTCTGTTCTGCGGCTCGTCTGAACTTTGTAATCGGCCGAGACTGAACACAACAGGAATCGCTCTGATTGGCTAATGTTAATGAGATTACCCTTGGAGGCGGGACACTTAGTCAACCGTGAAATGAATCGAAAACCTTTTATCGGGCTGTTTCTCGGCTCTTTTTTTTCGGCCAAAAACAGAACTTTGTTGAAGTCCAGCCTTTTAGCGTTTTGTCCAATTTTCCTAAGTTTTTCACGAGTCGTGGAAAACAGCCGTTTCTCAAATACTGTGTCGGGGAATTTTGAAATTATTTTTCGTTCAGGTTTTATGACCTGGGTTGTATCAAAATGGGATGAAAAACTACTTTTTCAACTTTGAAAAGGGATAAAATCTGTAATACGCAATATATCAAAAATGCCCGACACAGTATTTGAGTCAATTTATTTGGGATTCGAAAGGGCTAATTAAGATAAAAATTGTTTAAAGGCTGAAGGGCTGAACTCCTTCTGGCGGACAGAGTCATTTCGCGTAGAAATATATACAACATCTACGCTTTTAATATTTGTTCAAAACGGATTAAATATGTACTTTCTTCAATTCAAGACCTTTAAAACGGTATATAGTACGTCTATGTGGCTTTAATTTCGACGTTGCAAGAGCGTTTTTCCGAAATGACACGTCGAACCTTTATCGAGACCTTAAAACCTAGAACTTCGTAAAGAAGTACTTGTAATAGCTATAGTAATCATGGGATACTTACTATACGTATTAAGCTGCTTACATGTACAATGTTGGCCATCCCAGAAAATATTTTGTTTCCCAATTTTGCTGCTGGATTACATCTTGCATTTAATCGACTATGGACTGAGGACGATTGAGAACCTATTTTGAGCATTTAACATCTTCTTTCCATTTCCAGAAAAAGAAAATAATTATTGGCTCATTATACAGTGATCTCAAGATTGCAACAGATATTGCTGATTGCTAATTGAAGGGCTTTGCGCAACAAGAGCGTAAGTGACTCCTGATCACATTCTAAATTCTCACTTAAAAAACAAAGATCTTGAAGGAGAATTTCGAATTTGAATGGCAGTCCTTATGCCCTAGTGTCACACAGCCCTTCAACTAGCATGCTGCATGATTTCAAGATAGCATCTATTTACGTGTAACATAATTATGGGTCAGCTAGTTGGGTCATGAGAAATATTTTATGGGGATGAGCTGTGTAAATAGAGAATAATACATGGGCACGCGGAGATATGGAATTTATCTTCGAGTGTTCAACTTGATGATACCTCATCAGTGAGCGCAGCGATCAAGTGAGATATCAAGTTGTAAGATATCAAGAGTGAGATATCGAGTTGAACAAGAGAATATCAATTCCATATAAACATTCATGTATTGTTTGATTTATTTTATAAACAATACTTGGACCTGGGCCCTGTTGTTCAAAGCAAGGGTAATCATGTGCCGTGGAAATCGCTAATTGGCTGAAAGGCGACACATGAAATTATCGTATTTCTATGTGTGCTTAAATACGATGTTTCTCAGTGCTGGAAATCCTTGTAAAGCACTAGTTTATAGAATAAGTTATAATAAGGAGTTAATGAGGACATTTTCATCATGTTTTAAAAATAAAATCAGGACTTGTGGATGTATCAATTGTTTTCAATAATGCTGTAAACTAAAATAAAATGTCTCACCTTTGAAGTTGTTGTCCTCCACAGGTCTTTCAAATCTTCTAATGCGCAGAAGAGCATGCGCAATAAACTAGGCTGTACGTTTGATTTACAGCCCAGTTCGTTGGAGTCACATCTGAGTCTAGGGTCCATTTGATACTCGCAACATAAGACTTCTGAAGGTGTAAATTCCAATGTTCAAAGCTGATTTGGTATCCCTACTAGCTGCTTTATACAAAAGTATAAAGGAAGAGCTATACATTTATATTTAAAACCGGATTTAAAACGTGCGTGTTTCCTCGATCGAGTCTCCCAGGAGTTTGTAATAATTATTGTTTCAGGCTTGATATTTAGCTGATAATTGATATTGTTGTTCCAGCCAGTACTTCTTAGCTCCTCTGTCATTGTTAAACTCGTTCAGACACTCTCACGGTTCGAGTACGTACATCTAAACAAAGACAAAACTGCCGCCATCTTGGATAATAGAATGCCACGTATTATGCCACGGTCACCAATTGCTAAAACTTCGATGCGTAGCAGGATATGCGCAATGAAGTGGGCTGTATAATCGATTCACAGCCTAGTTTGTTCGACGAACAGGAGGGTAATCCGTTCATCGATCGAGCCGCATCTTTGTGTTTCTAGGTCACTTGGTACTCGCAACAGAATAATTCTGAAGGTGAAATTCGTTGTTTGGAAGCTGAAATTCGTATTGCTAGTTGAGCACTCGACATGGTTTGGTCTTCGACTTCGGCCTATTCAAACTCTTGACGGCAATATTGCTGTTGGGATCGAAACACCGATAGGATTATTACATATGTCCAGTATCATAATTCTCATTGTAAGATAATATTCATTTTTGGTATGAAATGAATAAATCTTATTCAATTTGCTGATAAATATATAATGAAGCTGTTCGTTACATCGAGATTGGAATAGTCGCCATATTGGATTATACAAATATATATAGTAGACTATTGTGTTATGCTTCACCAATTGCTAAACAAAATTATGCGCAGAAGGGGATGCGCAATGAACTAGGCTGGAAAAAAAAATCGCCCGGTCCGCGTTACACGCCCTTAGGAACATAGGAAGAATACGAAAATACCTCAGTAAGTCGAGTACGGAACGGTTAGTTCACGCTTTTATTTCATCAAAGATGGTTTATTGTAACGGCTCTTTTGTATGGGCTACCTGCCACAGAATTGTCTAAATTACAACGCGTGCAAAACGCGGCAGCAAGGCTCGTTACACGCACTAGACAGAGGGAGCACATTACACCGATTTTGCGCCAGTTACATTGGTTACCTATTAGAGAGCGAATTATTTTTAAAATTTGTTTAATAATTTTTAAGTCTATCCATTTGTGCGCGCCATCTTTAGGGCTGTACAAAAGATGCTCCGGATTCTTGAAAAAATTGCTCCGAATATCTCAAAAAGCTGCTCAAAAGTTGCTCAAAATAGCACTAAGTTGCTCGAAAGTTGCTCACAATTCCAAAAGTTGCTGAAAAGTTGCTCTGTATTTTATTAACAAGTTACTTATGCAAATACAAGTTTTCTTGTTTTCCTCGCGCTCTTTACATACAAGTTTCTTGAAGTCATTGATAAGTGAAAAAGTCAGGCGTTTCTATCACGTTTCGCACTGTTATACCGCAGCATTACAGACGTTTCTACGGTCTCCTCGAGGGCTGCATCCTGCTGCCTGTTAAAGGCACTGTTCAAGAGGCTAAAAACGCGCTCCGATGAAGCCGAACTAGGCTGCACAAGTAGGATCTTCTTTGTGGCCGCTGCCCAGTTCGGCAGTGCATTTTCATTCCTTTCCCACCATTCCACTTTCCCTTCCTCTGTGTCAATAGCAACGCCATCGGCAATGGCCAGGTAGCTGGGTAGCTCTTGGACAAGCTCGGCGATTGTAGCATCGGTGAAAAAGCCAAATTGCTTTAATTCACAAACTGATGCTGCAGTGGGGTGAAGGTCTAGCACCTTAACTGGACAACAAAGCCTTGCAGCTTTAAATGCACGGACTGTTTCATGGAACTGGACACTGAACTTGTGCTGATAAAATCTGAAACCCGGGCTTATACAAGCCTTAGCTTGCGTCACTAGCTGGTTATATAGAGCAACATCCCCGGCGGCATACTGTCGGGCCTTTGCCTCTGTGTTTGGGTAGGAATCTACTGCAATGGCGTGTGCCAGTGATGACAAACGATCGTAGCAGCTAAACACTAACGGGCCATCCCCCTCGAGGTAATAGGTTGCTGTAACGAAATGCTGGCCAGCATCAATGGCGGCAGCAAGTTCCATCGTAAGATCTCGCAGACTGAGGGGATCATCAAACAGTTCCAGAAGCTTCATGCGACACATAGGAGAAATGTGAACATTTTCCCTCAGAAATGGCTCCACATCGCCGAAATACTGCATAACTTGATTTAAGACCTCCCAACCGCTCCACCATCTTGTCTCTGACTTCATCCGCATTGCGGTCCCCGTCCTCGTCTTCCATGCCAACCTAGCTGCAGGACTCAACGAAAACATCGTATTCCAATATCTAGAAAAAGTGTCTAGAAGTTTGAACTCAAAGTGTTTTCCGACATTGTCGATCGTATGAGAGAAACAGGTAACGGAGAAGATGTCTGGGAAGAAAAATCTTACTTGGCGCAGCCCTGCCTCATTCACTGAGGCCCCATCTCGCATTGCTGCTAGTAGTTTATTTGGCTGAACAGCATTCTCCACTGCAAGACATTGAATTAGCCGCTGAGCAAGTTGCTCGCTATTCAGGCTTCTGGCAAGGACTTCAATCTTAACCAACCTCTGCTCAATGTTCCATTCTTTATCTATAAAGCGTACAACAATTGCCAAGGCCTCCCCAAGCCTAGTGCTTCCATCAAATATAACTGAGACATTATCGCTTGCGGCGATTTCTGATTTAACAAGATCTTTTTCTTTTTCGTGGATCATCGGGATGAATGTCGCTAAATGAGTGCGGGCTGTCAAGCGATGGCCATATTTCTCCAAAAATGGCCTTAAAACATCCACCTTTGAAAGGGGAATCCCGGCTTTAAGTAAAACCTCTATAAGCTCATAACGATAAAGTCGCATATCATCAGGCAAAGTTGGCCCTGCAGCTGCAGCAGCTTTGCTTTTTGTCATGAGGTCTAAGACATTCTGATCCTTCATCTTATTTCTCTTGATATTGCTTTTTGCCGTCAAATGCTTCTGCGAGGAAACATGTTTTTTAACTGAGCTTTTCTTTTTAGAAAGAGTCTCTTTACAAGCCTCGCACCATAAATTTCCTTTGGATACAGCAAGGTACTCATCTTTGAACTCCTTTATTCTCTCCCATGCCGTGACTTGAGGGTCTGCCAGTGCCTTGCCTCGAACATTCTTCGTACTGACAGAGCTCTTGATCGGAACTTTTCTTTCCCTTGATATAGTTGCTCTTTCCGGGACAGATAGTTTTGCACCAGCCGCTACAGCCAAATCCATTGGGGTTTCTTCTTGCTCTTCCATGTTAACAAACTTACTGCATGTTATTACTCGGGCTGCCTGTGGCAGCACCGAGTCTTAAAATGCAAGTCGTTATATTTTTTTTATTCCGTGTAGCAAGCGTTCAGCGCATGCGTTAAAGGTCAAATTCACACCAATCAGATCGCACTGTGCTGGCCACGCAACAATCTCCAGGTTAATTTATTTACATAATTTAATACAGTAAAGCAAGATGGCGGAATCTGCGAGCAACTTTCTCTGTAACTTGGAGTCTCATCTCTCAAATGTAAGCCAGTTTAATGTTTTATTTAACTTCACTCATGCGAAAGCCTTCCAACAGGCTTAGGATATTGCAACTGGCGCTATTGTCGGAGCCGAAGGCCCGCGTTTCAGTTTACCCAGATGGCCAGTGCTTTTATATACGACACGTACGACGACCTGAAGCAAAGGGACCAGGATCCGGAAAGCTAAAATTCGAAGAAATAGATATTGGAATCTATAAGCCATCGGCTCGCTGTGCTGCATTTAAAACATCCGAGAAGAACATCTTATTTTGGGTGAAGGCACTTCAAGACCAATATTACGAGTCTCTTAAAAACTGTCAGAGATTTAAATTTACCGTAAGTTGGATCAGAGAGTATTGAGATCAAGTTATTTCGTTCCAGCGAGGATATTGACCTAGCGGAAACGGTACAAGCTGTCGAAGGATTTTACTTATAATCATCCACAACAGGAATAGTTATGTGCCAAGGCATGGGAAAAGATCGAGTTTCCCAGATTACAGATGAAAGTAGAGAACTTAACGAATGAAGAAACAGAGGTCACGCGCGACATGCTTGAGAAAATGAACGTGTTCAACACTTTAGGGGCCGTCGACATATTCGAAATGCCCCGCTTAACGCACAACGGACGTTTAGGGGGGAGGGGGTAAGGGCATGGACGTTAGTGTGGGGCATTTAGAACAAACACTTTTTCATCAATAGAAGTACACTTTTTAATCAAACGTTTCTAGTCAGCTAGATCTACATTAGAGCGCAATTTCTGTTGAATTTCCCGGAAATTTCAACAAGGTCTTTTGATTAGAAGGTGATCATGAAATACCTCAAACCTCGGCAGGTAAGTGAAACTCCGTTTTATAGTCGTGTCCGAATGAGTATTTTAGTCAAGATCCGAAATGAGCTCGTACGAGAATTCGAGGTACTGACTGACTGTACAGTTGCAGCTATTAAAGCTTTAAGCTTGTTTTATACTTTGTTTATAAGTGAACTCCCGTGTATTTCATTACTGTTTTTCCTGACCTAAAAAAAAGCATAAAACAATGGGTGGACGTTAAGGGGGAGGGGGGAGGGGGTCTGACCTTAACGTCCGTTGTGCGTTAAGCGGGGAATTTCGAATATGTCGACGGCCCCTTATGTTATACTAAGAAAACAAAACAAATTACAGAGCCTGCAAGTTCACAAGTCAATGAAAAACCCCAAGAGCCTGTAGTTTTGGATCAACATATCCTTGAAACTCCAAAAGCAACATACACATGAGTCAAATTCAAACCGGAAGAGACGGAATTCTTTAGATTCTTCACGACAACCCGATCCCTATTCATCAGAATACATTTTCTGTGCTAAATGACGAGAGTTTATAATTAAGGGACCATGAAGTACGGTAGTACGGTTAATTCTCGGGTTCAAAACAATGAATATATGCCTGCTCAAATGCAGTGTGTTAAACTGTTTAAATTAAAAGGTCAACATACGAGAAAAACAAAAATATTAAATTACATATTTACTAGGGGAGCAGAGAAATTTTATGAAAGTCACCGCGCTACCGGCCACTCCAAAAGACTGCTAAATTCAGCTAATAATTCTTCCCTTTGGTTATTACTAAGAGATTTCAAATGAAAGTGTATTTCATCTTCAATCTCATGTGGCCCGAGTGAAAGCCCAGATGGGCTCTTGTTCTAATCTAGAGAAGGCGGAAAAAACATGGCGGACTAACCAAAGCATTTAGCAGTCACCAAACTTACTGCCGCTGACCATCTCAACAGCACCACAGGGTAACCGATCATCGAAAACACGCTGCATTGCCTTGAACTGATCTTGTTTCCGGGAATCGTTGCCTATTTCATTAAAAAAGGAAAAAGCTGCTCGAAAACAGAAGAAGTTGCTCGAAATTTTAAAAATGTTGCCCGGATTTGAAAAGATGCTCAGAATCGAAAAAGTTGCTCGAATTTGAAAACGTTGCTCAAAAGTTGCCGAGCATCTTTTGTACAGCCCTAGCCATCTTATATTAATGATCTAATTAAGCCTTATGTTCCTGGCCGTAGTTTGCGCTCCTCCAACCTGGGTCTTTTAACCGTCCCCAAATCTTTCTCTGCCACGCATGGGGACCGCGCCTTTTCGATCGCAGGACCCAGGCTCTGGAATGCACTACCAGCTAGGATACGAAGTGCAAATTCAATAACTAATTTAAGTCGTGTCTTAATAAGACACACCTTTTCAATTATAATTTAGAATAGTGTGTTTATTTATTGCTTCGTGGAACAATTTATTCATTATTATATATTTCAAGAAAAATGTAAATCTCGAATCTTTTTAAACTAAGTACTGTTAAATTCATATTCATATTGTAAACGCATTGAGGCTTGCATAATGCATTCTAAGAACGGTTATTATTATTATTATTATTATTACATGTCTGGTGTTAGTCACACGCTCGATTTTAATATCAGTGACTGATTAAAAGGGTTTAAAATTCATATTGTTTATCGTGTTAATGTCTTCTCAAGGGTTTGAAAACAGGTCCCACGGGCTACCTGTGGTTTACTACAAATCCCTTCAAAAAGCTTACAACTTAAGAAAACTATGTAAGTGGTTAGAAACATCTCTGATGCGTTCTTATCGTGATTTGTGGTGGGTTTTAGAGGATGTTACCTTATTTAACAGAGTATTAAGCAGGATTTAAAGGCAATTTCATAATACAGCCTCGTTTCCATGATAATGTGGTCACGTGACTTGCTATACAACATATTGTGGTATTGAGAACGTTGCATTGTATATTCTCTGCAATTTTGGTGACATTTCGTAACCATTTTATAAAGTTATAGGCGTTTTTAAATTCCAGCCTCGTTTTCATGCTGGGTCAAAATGCCATTTTTTTAAATAGCCCATAAAATGGCGCGGTGCAGGTTGCAAAGTTGGCAACAACATTTTTCTTGATATTTGAGTGCTTCTTGGCACAACTAGACCAGTGGCTTGCTTTAAGCACCGATTTCCCACGAGACCTAATTTTACTACATATGCTCCTGGACTAAGTTGCAATTTCAGCGTTTTTCGGCATGTTTTGACCCCAGCAGTTCTGCTAACTGTATACGAAGTTAGCAGAACTGCTGGGGTCAAAACTTTTCGAAAAACGCTGAAATTGCAACTAGAGACAGCCCATGGACAAATAAACACATGCTGTAAGTATTGTCGCTTTTTATTCAATATTAGTGACTAAAAAAAATCCATACAAATGCTAGTGAATAAAGCCACTTACAGAGCTTGTACTGTAAGTAATTTGCGTTTGGCAGATAGAGCGGTTTTCAGTTGAGTGTAGTGAAACCAAACGCAAATTACCCACAGCCAGCCAATCACAGGAGCGAGTAATCACAAGTAACTCATAAATGGCTTCTCTGTGAGCCAATGACAAACCAAAGCAAAACCAAAACAATTTGCGTTTGGTTTTACTTTGGATTCTGATTGGTTGGTTTACTTTCTCAGCCAATAGGAGAGCTTAGTAAACGCAAAACCAAAACACTTCCGACACTCAATTCAAATCCGCTCTAAAAGAACAGCCCGGCAAATCTCCAAGCAAGGCTTAATAATCGACTGGAACTGAATAAAAATAGCTATAAACTGTGAAAAAGTCAATTTCTGGTACACTTAACCCCGACTAGCAAGAAGCGAAGTTTGATTTCAGGCAGTTCATCAAGCACAATCAAACAGTGAAACAGTTGTCACTTTGCTGTTTTATTAAAGACACTAACTGTTGTACATCTCCAAGAATAAACTTTACAATCGCAAACTAGAAAGCTGAACGCAACTATCACAGCTGGAAATGAAATTCCAGTTCTTAAAATTAGTACAAACAAGGTTTCTTTCTTCAGACAACCAGTGAACAAGATTATTAGAAGATTTGAATCAAATGCCTCACGGCAACGGGTCATATGCGACCGAGTTTCCAAGGCCGATTTCAATGGATTAAAAACAAAACAATTAAATAAAAAATTAAAAGTAAACTTGGCTTACTTTGATTTAATTTTGTCCTTGTATAATGTCAATTGTTCCTGGCCAGATGAATGTGAATTTTCGGTTCCGTTTTCATTCATTGTCATAATTCTTTTATACTCGTCGCTAGCTAGTCAACACTTGAAGACTTGAAAATCACTTTTAACTTTCTCAAATCACCCCAAGATCCATTAGCAGAGGCACAGATGATCAGTCTATACATTTCGTTTCATTACAATTACAATATCTTCAATTTTAGTCGCCAAAAGCCCGACATTTGCCACCGTACTTAGCTTTGTAGTTTGTAGCACCGCTTGGCGAACTTTATGTACTGAGCTTCAAACCGGGGGGCACTGCTTGCATAATAAAGGGGAGGTATGTGAGGTATCGTCTTCAGAGCCCGACCCAGTTTACAAAATAAAATGTAATGAAGGTGTTTTTATTAACCAGAATTTCCAATAAAATATGAAAATCAACCCGAATTGATAGTTGATTTGCTCCAAAACAAGACTTAGTTTGCCAAATTGGGCTCAAACCTTTATCCGGTACTGCCGCACATCTCATTTACGTCGTGTACATGAGTGCCCCCCCGGAGCCATGACTCTCGCATCTGACCCAATGTCCGCCATTGATTTTCCGCGCGAAATTTGAGATTAGCATTTCTAAAAATAGACTACTCTGTAAACTGATGGGCCGCTACCCCAATACCAGATGGACACTTTCGAAAACATTTTTAACTGACGACGCGCAGCGCAGAGCGAGAAATTTTACGGTAGGTACTTCATCTATGCCGGTTATCATGTCCTGAGATATATACATGTACGTACCGATTATTACTCGGGCTGCCTGTGGCAGCAAACGAGTCTTAAAATGCAAGTCGTTATTTTATTTTTATTTTTATTCCGTGTAGCAAGCGTTCTGCGCATGCGTTAAAGGTCAAATTCACACCAATCAGATTGCACTGTGCTGGTCACACAACAATCGCCAGGTTAATTTATTTACATAATTTGATACAGTAAATCAAGATGGCGGAGGACCCGCGAGGAACTTTCTCTCTAATTTGGAGTCCCATCTCTCAAATGTAAGCACTTTAATGTTTTATTTAACTTCACTCGTGCGAAAGCCTTCCAACAGGCTCAGGATACTTGTTATTTATTTATGCTGAATCCGAGTGAATGTGCGATCGAAAAATATGCTTGGCTTGCTCGCTGCATTGAATTGTGCTGTTCGGTTTGCCGATACCAAAACTACAAATGGTCAAGATGCTCTAAATCATACCTGAAGGCTGAAGAGAAATACATGGATATGAATATTTCAGTGTGAGTTGTGAAGAAGCTTTTTAAATACTACACGTGTGCATCGTGGTGGTTTAAGTCAAACATGGTCTGTTTTGTCGGCGCGGTGACGACACCAGCGAAGTTGAACAGAGAACTGAGTCAAATCAACTCACAATAATTTGTAAACAACCGAGTGAATTCTGTTGGCTTGCTCGCTGTACTGGATTCTGCTTTTCGCTGTACATACAGATACCGAAACTACAAACAGTAAGATGACCTGGCTGAAGAGAAACAAGGTCTGAGTTTTCGAGATACCCGTAATCGGCGTATCTTATGTGTCGAGTTGCGACACTGTGTACATCTTGGTTATACAAATTAACGGATTCAAATTAACACTACAATCAGACAGAGAGTTAATCTATACCGACACTTTGATATGCCAAGGAACTGGAATATCAACACAGTACAAGGTGAGGGAAATTTAAAGTACTGACTTCATTGCTGTGTTCAATTAATCTACACTGAATTTCTAACGGACCTGAAACAAGGCTGATCAAAGCGATCAAAGCCAGTACCCGGCTACCAACATTGACCATAAATTATTCTGGAACTAACAATGGCGCTCAATATATATTCTGCAACCAACCTTGTTCTCACTTGAAAAATACCCGGGAAACGTAATGTGAATGATCTGAATCGAAGGAACTGCATGGGCTGTACTTTATACACATCCATATATAGTTTATGTTCTAGGAACTGGAATTCAGTTTATACGCATCTGAATAGTAATATTTATTTATACGTAACAACAACAACAACAACAACAACTTTATTCGTACTCTTCTAGTAATGATTTACATGTAAATATATAGAAAAATTAAATAGCAAGAGTACTGGGACACCTGAAATAGTAATATAAACTAATCGAGTCAGGCATCCCAGGACTGTGAATGTATAGGTTAAAATTGTTGAATTGGGTCAAGCACACATACACAGAGCACTACATGATGCATACATTACAAGTACAATATACAGAATAATCGCTGTAAGAGACGAGTCTTAGAGGCTAAATGTAGAAGAATTTTTTTTTTTTTAATAAAAATAGAAATCAATATTTTGAAATAAGTTTTTGTTTAATTTCATTTTTAAAGTCTTTTTTTGGAGGTGAGATTTCTAAGATTTTCACTAATATCATTCCAAATGATGACGTCTTTATATAGTAAACTAAATTTACCATAATTTGTTCGAACTTGTAGAACATAGTAGGCAGCCTTAGATGCTAATCTGGTGTTATGATGGTGAATTTCAGAAATTAAAGTAAAAAAGTTATTGAATGATTGAGGAAGATTGTTATGATGATAATCAAACATGAATATCGCAGATTGTAAATAAATCAAGTCAAGAAGTTTTATAATCTTAAGTTTATTAAATAGAGGATCAGTGTGGGCATTAAAGTTAGAAAATGTGATGATACGTAAGGCTTTCTTTTGCATGATTACAAGATTATTAAGTGTAGTAAGATATGTGTTGCCCCATGACAAGAGAGCATATGTAAGATGAGGAAATATTATTGAATAGTAAATTTTTACTAATATGTCGGTATTGAGGAGTCTATTATTTCACATGGGGTGCCTCAAGGCTCTGTGTTAGGGCCTCTTTTATTTCTTTTATACATAAACGATTTCTGTAACTGTAGCAAACTATTTAATTTTCATATTTTTGCAGATGACACCAACCTCTTTTGTTCCAATAACAATTTACTTGCCTTAGAAACTTCCATTAATGAAAATCTTAGATTAGTGTATAAGTGGTTATCGACAAATAAGCTGTCATTGAATATTGACAAAACGAACTTTATCATATTCCATCCTCCTCAAAAAGCAGTGAGCTATAATATCAAATTATGCATAAACAATAGAGAAATTAAACAAGAAAAGAGTATTAAGTACCTAGGTGTATTCATTGACTCAAATTTGAGTTGGAAACATCATATCTTACATATATCTAAGAAAGTAAATCGATGTGTTGGTATCATGTGTAAAATTCGACATTATGTCAGTTTGTCTATTTTGACTCAATTATACTATACTCTAATTTATCCTTTTTTATCATATGTCACATGTACATGGGGAAATACATACCCCTCTACTCTTAGGCCCCTAATCACACTTCAGAAAAAAGCAATGCGTATTATCACTTTTTCCAAGTATAACGATCATTCTAGTCCACTGTTTAAACGATTAGGTATACTTAAATTTCTTGATTTAGTTTTTACTCACAATGCCTTATTTATGTATGATTTTCACCACAATAGACTTCCTGTTGCATTTAATGATTATTTTAGCCTTGTTTGTAACATTCATCAATACAATACTAGACTAGCTAGCAAAAAGGCATTTTATCTCCCAAAAATAAGAACAAATTATGGCAAATTTAGTATACGCTACACAGGTGTTAAAGTTTGGAACTCAATTGATGAAAACCCAAAATCCAAAAGTCGGAAATGTTTTGCAAAGCTTCTCAGAGACTCCTTTATAATGAATTATTGATGAATGTCCTTCCATTACCATTACTACAATGTATTTTAATTAACTATCAGAATTATTAGCTTCCTACCTTCCTATTGCCATCTTAATTTTTGTAGTTTTATAATACTTATGTACTGTAGCTCTGTTAAACATTGTTGTTCTTGTCCCCTGGCCTATCTTGTTTCAAATTTTTCCAAGCAATTTTTAACGCTACTTAGCTCGAATAGCCCTCATGGTTAATCTAAGCAGCGTTTACTCTATATAAGTCTTAAGTACCATCAGCAATAAATTATTTTCTTTTCCTATATTCTGTTAGTTTTGTAATAATCCTTCTTTGTAAATGTACGAGTATAAATAAAAGCTTGATTGATTGATTGATTGATTGACATAATGTCTGATCTTTGAAAGTATTCCATTTCCTTTAGATACCTTTTTTGATATTTCATGCACATGATGCTTCTAATTTAAGTTAATTGGCGTCAATTAAGACTCCTAGATATTTAATATAGGGTTTATAGGGTAAGATTTGATCATTTATCAGGAGCTTAATTGGAAATGTTTTTTTCTGTGATGGATGAAAGATAATGAAATTAGATTTGCCGATATTTAATGAGAGTTTATTAGTATTAAGCCAAACCTGAATATTAATTAACTCATTATTTACAGAACATTCAAGTTTACTTAAGCTTTTATCCATGGCAAACAAATTTGAATCATCAGCAAATAAATGAAAATCAAATAGGGTGGAACATTTGGGAAAGTCATTAATATAAATTAGGAATAACAAAGGGCCAAGTACTGAGCCCTGTGGGACACCACAGGTTATAGCTCTGAGCTCAGAGGTGGAATTACCAATCGATACAAATTGTTTTCTATTAGACAGTTAAGAACTAAACCACATTAGGGGTAATCCCCTTATACCATAATAATTAAGTTTTTGAATACGAATTTGATGATTAACAGTGTCGAAAGCTTTGCTAAAATCTAGAAAAACTCCACATGCAAAATTAGCCTGCTCGATAGCATGTTGAATTTTATCGATTATCGTTAAGATAGCATTAATTGTTGAATGCTTAGGACGAAAGCCAAACTGAGAATTTGAAATATAGTTGTATTTTTCTAGATATGCAAATAAGCGTTTATAAATTAATTTTTCGAGTAATTCATTAAATATTGAAAGCAGAGAAATTGGACGGTAATTGTTCATTAAGATTTTAACACCTTTTTAAAATACTGGGATTACACGTGCAATTTTGAAGCAATCCGGTACCACTCCTGAGTTAAAAGAACAATTAAAAATTAGTTCAAGTGGTTTAGATATAAGAAGTTTCAAGATTTTAATAATTGAAATAGGTATACTAGAAGGCCCAACTGCTTTATTACTAGAGAGGTGATCAAGGAAAAAGAAAAAAACTATTTGGTGTTGGAGATTTCAAGTAATCAAGAGGTGAAATGTTATTAGGTTTTATAGAGTCAGATAAATGCTTGCCTATATTAGAAAAATAATTGTTAAAAGAATTTGCAATGGCCATAGGATCAGAGAGGACAGTATTATTTTCCAGTGTGATTTTAGAGGGTATGTTTATTGCCTTATCTTTAATGGATATAATCTGTTTGATACCTTTCCAAATATATTTAGTGTCATTAGTATACTTATTAAAGTAGTCATTATAATAGTTCTTCTTGCTAAGATTAATAAGATATTTTAATTTATTTCTATAAATTATATATTTAGAAAAATAATAGAGACTTTTAGTTTTAATGTATTTTTTATACAATTTATTCTTTATATCAATTGAATTATGTATTGCTGGGATTATCCAAGGTTTTTGGAATAATTTAGTTTCTCTACGAGATAATTTTTTTAACGGAACATGCTTATCTACAATTTCACTGATCTTTGAGTAGAATATAGCAAAAAGCTCATCAGGTTTGCATGTATGAGAGGGAAAAACCTCCCAAAAAAATATTTTTTTGAAGTCATCAATTAATTCAGATTCATTTAATTTAGAGAAATCTCTTTTATATATTTTATTTTTATTGTTAACAGGACATATTTTATTAATTATAGCAAAATTGGGTAGATGGTCAGAAAGATCAGATATAATATTACCACTTAGCGTGTAGTATTCCAATGAGTTAAAAAAATTATCTATTAAAGTAGCTGAATGGTAGGTTATCCTTGATGGGTAAGTAATTAGTGGCTGAAATGAATATGAGTTAAGAGTGTTAACATACTCTTCAGTTGTGTGATGTGATTCATAATTTATAAGGTTAATGTTAAAATCCCCCATTATAACACATAATTTATTTTGCTTGCTGACACTATCAAGCATTTTATAGAGGTCCTGCAAGAATGAATCTAAAGAGCTATTTGGATGTCTATAAAAGACTGAGCACAAATTTTTCTTTTCTTTTGGAATGTCAATTTCAATCCAGATACACTCATAGTCATCTGTGCATGTGCTTAAGTCATCTCTTAGAAAGAAATTAAGTTTATTTCTGATATACATTCCCACGCCACCAGAACAAGAGTTACTTGGTTGTGAAATAAAAGAATAACCTGGCAAACTATTATTAGTTCTAATCTCCTTACCTTTTTGAAATTTGATTTCAGATAACCCAATAACAGAGAAATCAAAGTTCAAATCAGCAAGCATATTTGTAAGATTGTCAAAGTTAGCTTGTAAGCTGCGAATATTACAATGAATTACAGAAAAAGAGGTTCTAGCACAACTTCCGATTTCTAAGTTATCATGAAACTCATGCGATGAATAGTAGGCAAAGTTTGTATATTGTGGAACTTGGTTATCAGCATCTAAATCTGATGAGTTCGAAATAGATCTAATAGGAGATAATAAATCAAAACTAGCTAAGAGACTTTGAGCTATATCTGCAATTTTTTTGGAGCACAAACAAGAGGTATTAGAATTAAAAGAAAGTTCAATCAGCTCACTAAGGCTTAAAGTATTATAAGGAAAGATATCATTTCTACAATTTAAGCAGAGCCAAAGGTCTTCCGTATTACAGTATGATTTATACTCTTTGATTGTTAAGCCACTACATTTTCGGTGAAACCAATGATAACAGTTGTCGCATTCAATGGCGCATAACAATTTTCACGAACGAGCTTACTGCAACCAGGGCAATATACTCATTTATAGTACTTTATGTTAAACCCTTTATATATCCTGTAATATAGTGTCCCCAATTAGCTTTACAGCTAAATACTATTGACACTCAAATAAAGTTCATGTATGTATGTAAAGCCTGAGTTGATTTGTGTTCTACACTAACTTCTATTGTTGCTTTACACTGTATACCAGTCACAGCAAAATGTGCTACTAATTCTCAAATCAATGCCATGCATAACCATATAAAACACACATGTGGAGAGACTTACGGACTTGGATTTGCCCACAATGTCAGTATGTATCTATACGAGAGAATGAAGAAAACAGTCATTTGGACGCATTGGAACTGCCTTTTTGTTCCCTTTCCGACGAGTCATTTCTATCTATGTGTGAGGTTGACGGACCGATACAAATAATTAAGAGAGGAGGACTCGACAACCCAAGGATATCTCATTAAGCTAGTAGAAAGATTACAAAGTTCTTCTAGAAAGGATTTGGGGGTTGCTCACTTGAACGTGTGCAGTCTCAGAAACAAAATGGATGAAATTAGATGTCTACAGAGGCTCTGCCAATTCGAACTGCTTGCTATTACAGAAACACACTTAGACAAGGCTATCCCAGATAAAGTATTAAATATTGACGGCATGAAATTTTTGCGACTAGATCGCAAAGGTCGCAAAGGAGGTGGTTGTATTTTGTATTACGCGGAACACTTACGAACAGTTCACCGGAAAGACTTATTTACGGATGGATTGGAGGCAATATGGCTTCATGTGAAACTCCCCACAGGCACTGTGTTATTCTCGGTTATGTACAGACCACCGGATGACATGAGATTTTTTTATCTTATCGCCTCTCCTCTGGAAAAAGCTTGGCTGAAAACATCACATATAGTCCTTCTAGGAGATTTAAACTGCGACTTTTCTGCGTCGGTATTCCCTAAAGATCTTAATACAAGAAAACTGAAAGCAGTTTTTGAGGCGTTTAATATGCAAAATGTTATCGAAGACTCCACTAGAATAACTAAAACAACGAGCACTTTGATTGATCTCATTGTCACTACTAGAATGGATGTCGTCAACTTGACAGGGACTTATCCTTTGGGAATTTCGGATCACAATTTGATTTATTCTACCTTACGATTAAAAAACAAAAGGCCTCCTCCCAAGATTATAAAAACAAGGGACTATAAGAAAATAGACGAAGATAAGTTTAGATATGATATTCAATCAGCACCGTTTCATATCGCCTCGGTATTCGACGATCCCGATGATGTGATGTGGGCTTGGGAGACGTTATTTAACGAGATATGCGATGAACACGCTCCCTGGAAGGAGGTCAAGGTTAAAAGCTGCGCCCCTCCGTGGTTAAATACTGAGGTCCGCTTTAAAATGAACCGTAGATATAAACTGTTCAAATTAGCGGTGTCATCTAAGAGCCAGGATCATTGGATTGAATACAAGAAGGTTAGGAATGAAGTTACTCGAGATTTGAGGCAAGCCAAAGCCTCGTATTTCTCTATGATGTTCAGGGAAGCTAAAAACTCATCCGCCTACTGGAACTTGGTGAATAAAGCCACAAATCCAAAAACGAAAAAGTGCATAGGTCCTTTGAAAAGGGATGACAGTACGCTAGCCTTAGAGGATGAAGAAAAAGCGTGCATAATAAACTCATTTTTTGCAAACATAGGAGAAGAACTTGCTAATCTATTACCTCCACCGGTAAACGATCAACGTGCCGCCGACAGAACTCTAGATGTACCCCAATTAACCGATTTTAAGGTAAACGCCAACGTTATTCGACATAAACTTAGAACACTTAAGGCGAAAAAATCATCAGGACCGGATAATATCCAATCGAAGCTTTTGAGATTGGCAGGAGATGCAATCGCACCAGCGTTGGTAAGTTTATACCAATACAGTATCGAGAGGGGTACAGTGTTCTCTGCGTGGAAAGTGGCCAGGATCGCTCCCATCTTCAAGAAGGAGGATGAAACCGAGAGAGGTAACTACAGACCAATATCGTTACTAAGTATACCAAGCAAGGTTTTGGAGTCCGAGGTCAACGACAGGCTTGTTAATCACGTGTTCAGGGAAAATATGATGGTCTCCGATAGGCAATGGGCGTACAGGCCGGGCTATTCAACGGAACTATTGCTGATGAATTTAACGGAAGTGTGGAGGAGAGCTGTGGACTCGGGTAGATAGATAGATAGATAGATAGATAGATAGATAGATAGATAGATAGATAGATAGATACTTTATTATGCACAGAATTCAAAAAAGCTAACACTTATTTACATTGAAGCTGTGCGTCTAACTGATATAATACAAATACAAACATAACAATAACTACAGACAAGCAATCATATCTAAGATAAAAAAAACTAACCTAACTACTAATAAGTAACTATATATAATAATAATAATAATAATAATGTTAAACTACTGATAAAATAATAACAATAAACTATAATGATAAACTATAATGATCTGGCAGACGAGTCCAACCAGTAATTGGCGCTGAAGGTTCTGATAAAATGAGAGCTCTTAATGGTTGAACTGAGACTGTTATAAAACTTAGCTGCTGAATAGGCAAAGGATCTATAACCAGATTTAGAGGATATTTTAACCATATGGAGATTAGACCTATTGCGAGTATTGTAATTATGGACATCAGAATTACGAGAAAACAAATTCCTAAGATAAGGTGGACAAAGTCCATTCAAACATTTAAAGACAGTAAGACATTTATGAAAGTGCCATCGATCAAGTAAGGGGACCCAACCAAGCTCTCTGAATAACTGCTCTGTGCGTTCTTCTCGGATTTTCCTCCGGATTATGATGCGCGCTCCTCTCTTCTGTAACCTCAGGAGTCTATCAAGGTTAATTTTATCCGCATTAGACCAGATTACATCACAGTATTCATACAGCGGCTGAATGAGAGTTCCATGCAGAAGCTTACAAGTGTCGACATTAAGATATTTCCGGATCCTCCCAAGGAGGTTAAGTCTACGAGATACTTTAGAAGCAATGACATCAATATGGTCATGCCAGTTCATTGTAGCATCGAAAGACAAACCTAGATACTTAACAGTCTCTGGTAGTTCTAATAGTATTCCTGATAATGACAAAGAAGGCTTCTGTGATCTTGCTAAACGTTGATTAGAACCAAATAACATAACTTTAGTTTTAGTACAATTTACAATTAATTCGTTATCAGTAAACCATCTACTAAGAGCACTAAGTTCATCCTGAAGTACAGATTGTATAATCTGAACATCCTTATCGGCAAAAAAGAGAGCAGTATCATCGGCATATATTACTACCTTACAATGGTGAACATTATGTGGTAGATCATTGATGAAAATGATAAATAGTAATGGCCCCAAGACCGAGCTGTGAGGTACTCCTAGTGTTATTTCTATAGTATCAGATAGAGTTCCATTAATAATGACAGACTGAGTTCTATTAGAGAGATAGTTATCGAACCAGTCCAAGGCGTGTCCTTTAACACCAATGTTGGCAAGTTTAACCTTAAGAGTGGTATGGTTAATCATGTCAAAGGCCTTGCTAAGGTCTAAGAATACTGTTCCGATGAGGTTTCCGTTATCGATGTTCTTCAGAATATAGTCTGAGACGTCTAGGAGGGCAGTACAGGTGGAATGGCCAGGCCTAAAGCCAGATTGGTATGGTGATAACAGCTTGTTGGTAGACAGATGGTCATAGAGCTGCTTATGAATGGCACGTTCAAAGATCTTCATAACGACTGGGAGAACTGAAATCGGTCTAAAGTTATTAGGATCTGAATGCCGTTGCTGTGGCTTTCATCGATTTTAAGAAAGCATTTGACAGTGTAGATCATGATGTGCTCGAGACGAAATTACATCGGGACTTTGGCGTTAACGGCACGCTATTGAAATGGATAAAAAACTACCTTCAAGACAGGCGCCAATACACAGTCGTCAACGGAGTTAAGTCAGGTGTATTACCAGTGGCTTTCGGTATTCCTCAAGGTTCGGTCCTAGGACCGACCTTATTCACCTTATTTACTAACGACCTTCCTTCTTCCGTCATTTCTGGCCAGGTCTACATGTACGCCGACGACACCACGGTTTACTGTATTAATAAGGACGCTGACCAGGCGGTTGCTCAGTTAAACGAAGCTCTTCAGGAACTGTACGTCTGGTGCCTCAATAACAGGCTTACGCCACACCCAAACAAGTGCGAGGCTATTCTAATTATGCGTGCTAATTATGCGTTCTAGTTATACTATGGGACCGATTGCACCCGTGAGAATAGGGAACTCTCAAATTAAGTGGGTTAAGAAATCCCGACTATTAGGCATGACGGTTGATAATAACTTAAGTTGGATCCCACATACAGTAGAACTGAAAAAGAGTTATGCTAATAAATTAGGGCTACTGAAAAGATCTAGAATTCTGCCAAAACATGTACTAGAGAAACTCTATTTCTCAGTTATACTGCCTTCGGTGAACTATGGCATGGTGTTGTGGGGGAGTTGTTATAATTCGGATAATATTACATCACTTGAGAAGCTTCATAGTAGAGCCGCAAAAATTATATACAATCTCCCCAGAGACACATCTTCCGCAGATGCTCTTCAGCTTGCCAGTTGGTATTCACTCAGTATTTATCATAAGCTTGTATTGTTTAAGACAATGCACAAGGCATTCCACGCTAGGTTACCAGATTTTTTATGCGATCAAATATTAGTTAAGAGGACTAGCCGTTATAATCTAAGAGTAGCGGATTCCCTTGAAATACCGCGTTTTAATACTAAGTTCCTTCAACATTCAGTTCAGTATAGTGGATCAGTTTTATGGAATAGTGTTATTTCTAGTGATCAGTCAATAGTATATGCAGGACATAAGGATCTAGAGTGTCGTTTAAATAAATTAGCGGTGTTTGAGCAGTTCAAGTTTAACACAACATCTGCCTCTTCTACTAGATTTAAGAGTGATGACTTCATTTACTTGTGAGTCCACTCATTAACTGAGGCCTAGTATGAATGTATTGTACTTTAGAAAAACATTTTAGCAGCTTCGTACTACTCTTAGCATCATTATTTATTAGTAAGTTCAATTTAGTAATTTGAAGTTTATTTACTTATTACAGTTATTACATTTGTAAGTATTCTTAGTAATTTTTAGTATTGTAAATAGATGTACAGTTATATTATTCTTAGTAGTAGACACACGACCCCATAAGCCTAATGTGCTTTAATCATAATCGTGTTTAAATAAAGGCAATCTATCTATCTATCTATGTATACATATAGCCCCATAAGCATCGCATCCAATGATTTAATGTTACACAAAGATAATTACAGTTTTATACCCAGATGCATCCCCTTGTATATTAACATATAAGTCAAGACATCAAAATTTTCACATTAGTTAAAAAACAAGCACTTTTGATCAGGATTATATACGTAAACCGTCCACATCATTGCAGCAATTTTCAGATTTTCAGACTGTTACCACAGTCCTTTCTCTTTCAAAAATATGTTGAACGCACTTTGATAATCTATGATTACTTCTAGTAAATAAATAAATATGAAGAGAAAGGGTACAAACTCAGTCTTATTTTCTCTAGCATAATAGATTTATACTTTTACAAAATGCATAAAAGCTAATATTTGCTGAGAAATACGTCCTATCTCATCCGGGAAGTAATACTGATCAGTCCTGGTTACAATATATTAACAACACCCCTCCCCCCGGGCAAATGTGCAGCATTTGGCAGTTGTAGTTCATTATATATCCATTATCACTTATCGCAAGAGCATGAGTATATAGTGAACCAGTATTATTCTCTGGCTATAATAATAACATTTATTTATGACAAAAACTATGCTAAACCTCCATGGACTACATTTATTCAATGTCTCAGACGTATTTTTAATAGAATTCGATTAATTTTATCTGAACAAAATTTGGCCCATCACAGAACCAGTAAGCTCAGTGGTTAAGTGTCAGTCTGTTGTGCAGGAGGTAGTCAGAGTTCAAATCCAGGTATAAAGGACCTTAAAATAACTGGGAGAACTGGTACTGCATGCCTTTCCTCTGACATCTGCAAATGGTTCTAAAAGCTTTGTGTCTTCTTGGATCACAATGTTAAATTGTAGGCCAACACTGAGAATGCAACCAAATCTCTGGTAGTGACCACCCTCAAGTGTAGTGGAATTATATAGTTGTATAGATAATTATAGAGAGTAAATATATTTGTCCCCAATTATAGCAATACCATGCTAAATACATTGACTCTCTCTTCTGTTAGTAGTAGTAGTACTTAGTTCCCTTGGTGCCACTATATACATTTTATATATTATAAATATACAGGCTAAATCCTGTATACCCTTGGTGCCACTATATACATTTTATATATTATAAATATACAGGCTAAATCCAGTAGATTACATACTACATAAAACATAATCGTGACTGCTGCCTTAAAAAAAAATCTTTTTTATTGTTTCAGCAGCTTCCATCAGGGGTGGATCCATGGGAACCTTGTCAGAATTAATTGCTTGTTGCCCATTGGTGAGGGGTAGGGGGGGGGGGAGGGGTAGGGTGGGAAGCTCACTTTGGTCCATGGATTAGGAACCAAGGGGACCAACCTTGTATGATTTTTTACTATTTGTTGTACCCTATACCAGGGGGTTTGATTGGGCATTTGGACAAATCCCCAGGGTACCTGACCCCTGGGGGAAGCCACTGATACATGCATAACACTGCTGTGGTAGCTGCCAGTAAATATGCAAAGCTACTGATACAGTTCAAAACTGAATGCTAAATCACTGGGAGGAAGTTAAAATGAACATTGCATGTGTTATTTTAAAGACTTGTTGTTGAGGTTGTACTTGGCCTCTTGTTGTCATTATGGGACAAGGAGATATAGATCAATGAGTCATTGTCATAAATCTATCTCTGGCTTCTGTCAATGGTAAAACTGTTGACAGTTTGGGTCAGGTCAACTACACAGCTAATGCATGTTTTACGACAGAATAACCTAGCTAGAGAGAGTCTACTGGATTAAGATACGGTTACATGTCTGTTAATATGGGGAAAACGGAAGAATCCTTCATTTAGCTTGATAACCATGTTTGGACTTGGAAGCAGAATTGAGACTTTAGATGTATTTTGTGAGTCCCAAATCGCTAGTTCCCATACAGTCCATACAAGTCAAACAAACACACGGTTTTTTTGCCGACCACATTATATTTGCTACCGGCCACTCCTAAAGACTTCTAAATTAAGCTAATAATTCTTCCCTTTGGTTATTTCAAATGAAAGTGTATTTCATCTTCAATCTCATGTGGCCCGAGTGGAAGGAGTGTGGACAACATGCGAGCCATGCGAGCCATGCGAGCCATGCGAGCCATGCGAGCCATGCGAGCCATGCGAGCCATGCGAGCCATGCGAGCCATGCGAGCCATGCGAGCCATGCGAGCCATGCGAGCCATGCGAGCCATGCGAGCCATGCGAGCCATGCGAGCCATGCGAGCCATGCGAGCCATGCGAGCCATGCGAGCCATGCGAGCCATGCGAGCCATGCGAGCCATGCGAGCCATGCGAGCCATGCGAGCCATGCGAGCCATGCGAGCCATGCGAGCCATGCGAGCCATGCGAGCCATGCGAGCCATGCGAGCCATGCGAGCCATGCGAGCCATGCGAGCCATGCGAGCCATGCGAGCCATGCGAGCCATGCGAGCCATGCGAGCCATGCGAGCCATGCGAGCCATGCGAGCCATGCGAGCCATGCGAGCCATGCGAGCCATGCGAGCCATGCGAGCCATGCGAGCCATGCGAGCCATGCGAGCCATGCGAGCCATGCGAGCCATGCGAGCCATGCGAGCCATGCGAGCCATGCGAGCCATGCGAGCCATGCGAGCCATGCGAGCCATGCGAGCCATGCGAGCCATGCGAGCCATGCGAGCCATGCGAGCCATGCGAGCCATGCGAGCCATGCGAGCCATGCGAGCCATGCGAGCCATGCGAGCCATGCGAGCCATGCGAGCCATGCGAGCCATGCGAGCCATGCGAGCCATGCGAGCCATGCAAATAAAACATGCGAGCCATGCAAATAAAACATGCGAGCCATGCGAGCCATGAAAAAACACTCACATACAAAAAAATAATAAAATACTCACATACAAAAAATAAATAAAATACTCACATACAATTGCTGCGAATTCCTATCAAAGCTAGTAGTTGATGAAGATCTGGTGAATTCCCAGTCTGGACACAAATAGCGACAGGTTTGAATTAACATATTGCCGCGCCGCTTTAGTGATGGGAGATGTTTGATTTATCTCATTTTAAATGAACACTGTTAAATTTTGAAAACTCTTTTTGCTTAGGCTTTCCTCTTGTTAGATTTCATGCCTAAAAACAACGATACTCTCGATCGTTTTGAAAATCCCAAGCGTAGTTTCTTGTATTCAGTAAAAGTACTGGAGAAGCCATTTGAGTGTTACACGCACGCTGTAGCAATGCAAATTTAAAAGAAATTCCCTGCCTTTATCTTTTATTTTAGATTTCAAAATAGCCATATAATAAAACTCTTATTAACCGATATACCTTTGTTATATTTGAAAAGCTTTATTTGAGGTAATAATTATTGTATAGACTTGCTATAATTCTCAAGCACGGCTCTCCAACCAGGCGCACCGAGATTTATGGGTCCGCGGACCCAGAAATGTTAATACGTACACGACAAAAATAGGTGTTGTGCCGAAAACTTTTGGGTCCGCGGACCAAAATTAGGGGTGTAGACACTCGGCCAATATTCTTGGTACAGGCACCAATCGCATTCACACGACACGTTGTACAATGTAACTCCCAACTGTTGCAAAATCTTTGCTAGCGCTATTGATATTTATACCTGTTAGCTGTTGGCTCATCATCAGTGGCTCGAGTTACCATGTGTTTTCAGGGCTAGGGTTTTGGGTTTTGGTTGCAAATGAATGTGAGAAGGTAAGTAATTCAGCTTTGCTTACCGGTTGACGGTCAATGTACTGGAGAATGGGAATGATGCGAGTTGAAAAATGCGAGTTGCAAGAAAAAGTAAGAAAACTGAGATTAGAGTTCCTGCAATGGTAAATGCTTTTTGAGATGGAAATAATCAAATTTTCCGTATACAGGAACTCCGAGTCAATTCGACGAAACGTGGACCCCCCCTTCTGGATCCCTAGAAAAATGAACCAGCGTATACCTCGCTGGACGTTTATTTTGTTCTGGGCTATTTTTCCAATATACATTCGATATAGCCGCTCTACGTAGCTGTATCGTAGCCGTATTTCAGTGCGTTCCCGAATCCATAGCGCTAAACCCATGAAATGTTAACATCAACAGTTCTGTAACACACATGCGACTTCTAAATAAACTAACACCTATGACAATCATCATTTCCGTGACAACCGTTGTTTCCATCGATTTTCCAGCGAGAATCGAAAAAAGTCACCCTTTGTTGATGTTTCCACAAGGGTCCGGCCAATTTTATAATTAATTTCCTCTCAGAGTTCAGTTTCGCTCGTTTTTCTTGTTCTATCATTTTTTTTGTTTAGTACTTTTCTTCTTTATCCTACTAGTTCGTTCATGTCATTTGCAGTTCGATAAATTGTTTTTGCAATCCGAAAAGTAGTTTATTCAGTTCTGTATATTCGATTCATATCCGTAAGCCAATTGTTCTGTTCGGTTTCGGTCAGTTAAATTTTCTCAATTTCTTTGTGTATGGGCGTCAAACAGTTTCAACATCGGGTTCGGTTTCCAGTTCTATTTATTCTATTCATGCACTCAGCTCAGTTTTCTTGGTTCATATCTAATCATGTCCATGTCCACTCTAGTCCGGGTTCAGTTCAGACTCTGTTCTCCAGTTCGCTTAGTTCTAAACTTCTTAGCCTGTACACACACAGGTACCCCAGGCTCATTATGCGTAAAACCGTTATTTCCCGGATATTTGAAATTACAGTAAATGTATGGAGTTTTAGTTCGAACGCCCGTTTGCTCTAAAATAAAATTCAGTAAATCGTCAAACTAGTCTTACCTGTCTCTTGTGTGTTCCTTTCAGTTTCTGTGAAGTTTCAAGCCATTCCGTTCAATTTTGAGGAAGTTACAGCAATTTTTCTTCCCTTAGTGTAATTATTGGGAAGGTAGCAAACTCGAGGCCGATCAGCCGCCGATCAGCTCCAGAAAATCGCCTCGAATTCCAACAAAAATCCCCTACATCGCCAAAATTCCTTCAAATAACGGTTGCCCAAACACAGGTCCTTCACCACACTCAGCTTCACTTTCACTGGTTTACTTTAACGGCAGAAAAGTGCCACGTAGTTTGCAGTTTTCGACTTTCGCGGATGTTCATCTCCATCTGACCGACAACGAGGCGACAAACAGTAGACCGTCCCCTACCACGTCAATTCGATCTTGCTAGCAACGAGGCGACAAAAAGTTGTGCCATTGTTTCATCTACCAATCGGAATCGATGTAAAAAAACGGTTTGTTACCCAAAAGTTCACGGGCTCAGACCTAATACATATATACCTTATTTTGAAAGTGTTGTTTCAGCAAACGGTTCTATGGTGTAGTGGTTTACATTTTGGGCTTTTGATCCAACGACCGGAGTTCGAGTCTTCGCCGGGCACTAATTTTTTTTTTTTTTACTTCTTTTTCTCCTTTCTCAGTTTTATTTTTATCCTTTTCCTCTATTTTAAGCTATTAGAGGCGCCTTCTACGCTAAAATAAATAAAACATTGTTGTGTATTGGCTCTCAAGCCAACACGGTCACGGTCACGACCTCGATTTTATTTTAGCGTAGAAGGCGCCTCTAATAGCTTAAAATAGAGGAAAAGGATAAAAATAAAACTGAGAAAGGAGAAAAAGAAGTAAAAAAAAAAATTTAGTGCCCGGCGAAGACTCGAACTCCGGTCGTTGGATCAAAAGCCCAAAATGTAAACCACTACACCATAGAACCGTTTGCAGAAACAACACTTTCAAAATAAGGTATATATGTATTAGGTCTGAGCCCGTGAACTTTTGGGTAACAAACCGTTTTTTTACATCGATTCCGATTGGTAGATGAAACAATGGCACAACTTTTTGTCGCCTCGTTGCTAGCAAGATCGAATTGACGTGGTAGGGGACGGTCTACTGTTTGTCGCCTCGTTGTCGGTCAGATGGAGATGAACATCCGCGAAAGTCGAAAACTGCAAACTACGTGGCACTTTTCTGCCGTTAAAGTAAACCAGTGAAAGTGAAGCTGAGTGTGGTGAAGGACCTGTGTTTGGGCAACCGTTATTTGAAGGAATTTTGGCGATGTAGGGGATTTTTGTTGGAATTCGAGGCGATTTTCTGGAGCTGATCGGCGGCTGATCGGCCTCGAGTTTGCTACCTTCCCAATAATTACACTAAGGGAAGAAAAATTGCTGTAACTTCCTCAAAATTGAACGGAATGGCTTGAAACTTCACAGAAACTGAAAGGAACACACAAGAGACAGGTAAGACTAGTTTGACGATTTACTGAATTTTATTTTAGAGCAAACGGGCGTTCGAACTAAAACTCCATACATTTACTGTAATTTCAAATATCCGGGAAATAACGGTTTTACGCATGAGCCTGGGGTACCTGTGGTACACAGACCTCCGTAATCCCTTCAAAGGAAGGAAAAGGTGGTCTGTACTACGGATGAGTTAATCGTGTTCCGACATAATTTTGCATAAATTACATATCGATTTCCATTGGCCGAGAAACACTAGGCGGTACACATTGTAGATTTCAGATTGTTCATTTGCTATTGTTAACGGCAATGCAAGGACGCGCTGGGAAGCGTGGGAAATAAAATAAATTCCCTTCTTCGATAGCCTATATACACAGACCTTCGTAATCCATTCAAAGGAAGGGATTTGGAGATCTTTCTATCCTCGAGGAAGTGGAAGATTGGATGGATTCGTGAGTTTGAGAACCACGTGAACTCGAGGTTTGAGAAGTCGCGCTCGTAGCAACTCGCCTGACCGCCGAGGCTATTGATATTGCTTCTGGTTGATCGTCTCCCACAGCCATTCGCTTTGCAAAAAGAGCTCTTGAACATGGACTTTCTTTTCGTTTTGAATAACTAGACGATATCTGAAGAAGAATTTCGTTTGTTCCCTGCAAATTCTTTCAAACTTCCTAGCTAGGCACTTTCTGCATATATCATATGTTGAGGCCGACTTTTCACTTGAAATTCGAGAGAAATAATTTATTCCCAGACTTGAAATGCAGCAGTTCCATGAACGATATTGTTATATTTTTTTTCTCGATATTAACCGAGCACTGGACACAAAATGACATAGCAATTCGTCTTAATACGTAATACCATTCCAAACCAGAGTGAATCGAGCTCGGATTTTCCCACGGAGCCAGAACTAAGGTCAACATAACCGCTAAGCCAATCAGCACCCACAGACTGGTTACAGCATGCCTGTAACTATCCACGTGACCTAGAACACGATTAACTCATCCGTAGTACAGACCCTCCTTTTCCTTCCTTTGAAGGGATTACGGAGGTCTGTGTACAGGCTATAAACTTCTCGGCTCTTTAAATTTCTATTCTGTTTATTTCGGTCTGTTCATCTCGGTTCTGTATCTGGAGAATACTGATTCCAAAAGGTCGTCAAAAAAAAAACTTGCTTTATATCGTTAATCGGAAAGAAAGTCAAATTCTCTTGGACTTGGCTCAGCCGATCTTCGAAATTTCCACTCTGCACTGCGATAGATCGTCCTTTTCCCGCCATTTTTTCCTGTAACATTTCAACTCGCAACACACACGCACTTTTCAACTCGCACTTTCCCTATCCCCGGTCATCTGAATAAGGATTTGTATGAGTGTTTCATCATCAGTACTGGAAAGAATCGATTGAACTTTAATTTGCCTGGCTAAATTTTGTTTTTGATTAATTATATTTTTTTGCATGGCTCGCATCGCTGGCTCGCATGCCTCGCATGGCTCGCATGGCTCGCTGGCTCGCACATTGTACAGACCCGAGTGGAAGCCCAGATGGGCTCTTGTTATGACCTAGGAAATTTGACCTAGGATATATGAGCATGTCCTCCTTTACGCTCCTTAGCCCTCCTTTACGCTCCTTAGCCCTCCTTTACGCTCCTTCGCCCTCCTTTACGCTCCTTAATTAGCCCTCCTTTACGCTCCTTAGCCCTCCTTTACGCTCCTTAATTAGCCCTCCTTTACGCTCCTTAGCCCTCCTTTACGCTCCTTAACCCTCCTTATACCTCCTTAACCCTCCTTAGACCTCCTTATCCCTCCTTAGACCTCCTTAGCCCTCCTTTCCGCTCCTTAGCCCTCCTTTCCGCTCCTTAGCCCTCCTTTCCGCTCCTTAGCCCTCCTTAGCCCTCCTTAGACTTCCTTAGACCTCCTTATCCCTCCTTTACGCTCCTTATCCCTCCTTATCCCTCCTTTACGCTCCTTATCCCTCCTTTGCGCTCCTTATCCCTCCTTTGCGCTCCTTATACCTCCTAATCCCTCCTTTACGCTCCTTAGCCCTCCTTATAACTCCTTAGGCCTCCTTAGATCCCCTTAGCCCTCCTTTACGCTCCTTAGCCCTCCTTAGCCCTCCTTAGCCCTCCTTTACTCTCCTTAGACCTCCTTAGCCCTCCTTTCCGCTCCTTAGCCCTCCTTATCCCTCCTTAGACTTCCTTAGTCCTCCTTATCCCTCCTTTACGCTCCTTATCCCTCCTTATCCCTCCTTTACGCTCCTTAGACCTCCTTATCCCTCCTTTACGCTCCTTAGGCCTCCTTCGCGCTCCTTAGCCCTCCTTCGACCTCCTTCGCCCTCCGGCCCTTATCCCTCCTTTACTCTCCTTAGCCCTCCTTTACGCTCCTTATCCCTCCTTTACGCTCCCTATCCCTCCTTTACGCTCCTTAGCCCTCCTTCGCCCTCCTTATCCCTCCTTTACGCTCCTTAGCCCTCCTTTACGCTCCTTAGCCCTCGTTATACCTCCTTATCCCTTCTTTACGCTCCTTATACCTCCTTAGGCCTCCTTTACGCTCCTTAGCCCTCCTTAGGCCTCCTTATCCCTCCTTATCCCTCCTTTACGCTCGGTGGGCCTCCTTTACTCTCCTTATACCTCCTTTACTTTCCTTATCCCTCCTTTGGCCTCCTTTGCGCTCCTTAGACCTCCTTAGACCTCCTTTACGCTCCTTATCCCTCCTTAGGCCTCCTTTGCGCTTCTTAGCCCACCTTAGACATCGTCTACGCTCCTTTACGCTCCTTAGACCTCCTTATCCCTCCTTTACCCTCCTTTACCCTCCTTAGACCTCCTTTACGCTCCTTATACCTCCTAATCCCTCCTTTACGCTCCTTAGACCTGCTTTACGCTCCTTAGCCCTCCTTAGACCTCCTTTACGCTCCTTATACCTCCTTAGGCCTCCTTTACGCTCCTTAGCCCTCCTTAGGTCTCCTTATCCCTCCTTATCCCTCCTTTACGCTCCGTATAGGCATCCTTTACTCTCCTTATATCTCCTTTACCTTCCTGAAACGTGGATGAGAAGTGCTTACACATCTCTGGGTTTGTGTGCCGAAAGCAGAGGCGAAATCGATTTGAATTTCTTGTCGAATTTCGGCGTCGAGTGAGGTGACATCGATGAAAAGTGCCTCGAAGCTGCATACCTTGTGTATATTTGTGTCTTTGAAGTAGACACGCGGCCAACCGTCAAAACCTCGGGGCCTAATAAACTGCTTTAGAAGTCCCCAAATTACCCCAAAACCACTCACAAAACTTCATTAAGTATCAATCTTTTATTATTGAAGATTTATTTCGTAGGAATCGGAAAAGAGAATTCACAAGGAGCAATTCTTTAAACTCTTCCGAGGTCGCTTATGAAACATACCACAGGTAACCCAAAAAGCAGGAAATATATGTCGAGTCTGGGCTGCCTGTGGTAAAACGGAGAGAAAGTACCAAATGAGCAAGGAAGAATATTCCGAAAGTGAAATTTATTACCCTAGTACTGAAATAGAAAGCAACGTTATAGTGAACAAAAACAACATGGCCGCTACTAATATTGGCTAAGGATGCCACTTACAGATTTTCCAGTGATATCCAGGTACAACTGAATTGTTCAAGGTTCGCAAAACAGGTGGCGTCGGTGTTGATCGAGAAGACTGACTTCAGTTTGATAGATCTTTTCGTCCTTTCGCCCGTATGTTTTCTTTAGAAAAAACTTATTCCCTCTCAATCAATTCATGAACTATAAAAAACAGTGTTGCCTTCAGAAATAAAATTTAGTTCTAATCATAGTTCATACGGATAAATTCTTCAAAATAAAGTTGATTTTCCATGACTGTGGTTTTAGTCGTGAAACAAAAACTCAAAAGGGCACGAAACGCGCGCGCCCCAACCGGATGTAAAATATAAACTTCCGGCTTTATATTTTTGTTAAAAAAGTGCCATATAATAAACATCTTATTAACCTCGTCCGCTCGGTCTTTACGGGAGAAGGAGCGTGAAAGAGGATTAAGGAGGCCTCAGGAGCGTAAAGGAGGGATAAGGAGGTATAAGGAGGGATAAGGAGGGATAAGGAGGGATAAGGAGCGTAAAGGAGGGATAAGGAGGGATAAGGAGGGGTAAGGAGGGATAAGGAGGGCTAAGGACCATAAAGGAGGGATAAGGAGGCCTAAGGAGGGATAAGGAACGTAAAGGAGGTATAAGGAGAGTAAAGGAGGCCTAAGGAGCGTAAAGGAGGGATAAGGAGGTCTAAGGAGCGTAAAGGAGGGATAAGGAGGGATAAGGAGCGTAAAGGAGGGATAAGGAGGACTAAGGAAGTCTAAGGAGGGATAAGGAGGGCTAAGGAGCGGAAAGGAGGGCTAAGGAGGTCTAAGGAGAGTAAAGGAGGGCTAAGGAGGGCTAAGGAGGGCTAAGGAGCGTAAAGGAGGGCTAAGGGGATCTAAGGAGGCCTAAGGAGTTATAAGGAGGGCTAAGGAGCGTAAAGGAGGGCTAAGGAGCGTAAAGGAGCGCAAAGGAGGGATAAGGTGCGCAAAGGAGGGATAAGGAGCGTAAAGGAGGGATAAGGAGGGATAAGGAGCGTAAAGGAGGGATAAGGAGGTCTAAGGAAGTCTAAGGAGGGCTAAGGAGGGCGAAGGAGCGGAAAGGAGGGCTAAGGAGCGGAAAGGAGGGCTAAGGAGGTCTAAGGAGGGATAAGGAGGTCTAAGGAGGGTTAAGGAGGTATAAGGAGGGCTAAGGAGTATAAAGGAGGGCTAAGGAGCGTAAAGGAGGGCTAAGGAGCGTAAAGGAGGGCTAAGGAGCGTAAAGGAGGCCTAAGGAGCGTAAAGGAGGGCTAGGGAGCGTAAAGGAGGGCTAAGGAGGTCTAAGGAGGGATAAGGAGGACTAAGGAGCGGAAAGGAGGGCTAAGGAGGTCTAAGGAGGTCTAAGGAGGGCTAAGGAGCGGAAAGGAGGGCTAAGGAGGTCTAAGGAGAGTAAAGGAGGGCTAAGGAGGACTAAGGAGCGGAAAGGAGGGCTAAGGGGATCTAAGGAGGCCTAAGGAGTTATAAGGAGGGCTAAGGAGCGTAAAGGAGGGCTAAGGAGCGTAAAGGAGCGCAAAGGAGGGATAAGGAGCGTAAAGGAGCGCAAAGGAGGGATAAGGAGCGTAAAGGAGGGATGAGGAGGTCTAAGGAAGTCTAAGGATCGAGGGCTAAGGAGCGTAAAGGAGGGCTAAGGAGCGTAAAGGAGGGCTAAGGAGCCTAAAGGAGGGCTAAGGAGCCTAAAGGAGGGCTAAGGAGCGTAAAGGAGGGCTAAGGAGCGTAAAGGAGGGATAAGGAGCGTAAAGGAGGGCTAAGGAGCGTAAAGGAGGGCTAAGGAGCGTAAAGGAGAGATAAGGAGCGTAAAGGAGAGCTGAGGAGGGATAAGGAGGGATAAGGAGGGATAAGGAGGGCTAAGGAGGGCTAAGGACCATAAAGGAGGGATAAGGAGGCTTAAGGAGGGATAAGGAACGTAAAGGAGGTATAAGGAGAGTAAAGGAGGCCTAAGGAGCGTAAAGGAGGGATAAGGAGGTCTAAGGAGCGTAAAGGAGGGATAAGGAGGGATAAGGAGCGTAAAGGAGGGATAAGGAGGACTAAGGAAGTCTAAGGAGGGATAAGGAGGGCTAAGGAGCGGAAAGGAGGGCTAAGGAGGTCTAAGGAGAGTAAAGGAGGGCTAAGGAGGGATAAGGAGGGCTAAGGACCATAAAGGAGGGATAAGGAGGCTTAAGGAGGGATAAGGAACGTAAAGGAGGTATAAGGAGAGTAAAGGAGGCCTAAGGAGCGTAAAGGAGGGATAAGGAGGTCTAAGGAGCGTAAAGGAGGGATAAGGAGGGATAAGGAGCGTAAAGGAGGGATAAGGAGGACTAAGGAAGTCTAAGGAGGGATAAGGAGGGCTAAGGAGCGGAAAGGAGGGCTAAGGAGGTCTAAGGAGAGTAAAGGAGGGCTAAGGAGGGCTAAGGAGGGCTAAGGAGGGCTAAGGAGGGCTAAGGAGGGCTAAGGAGGGCTAAGGAGCGTAAAGGAGGGCTAAGGGGATCTAAGGAGGCCTAAGGAGTTATAAGGAGGGCTAAGGAGCGTAAAGGAGGGCTAAGGAGCGTAAAGGAGCGCAAAGGAGGGATAAGGAGCGCAAAGGAGGGATAAGGAGCGTAAAGGAGGGATAAGGAGGGATAAGGAGCGTAAAGGAAGGATAAGGAGGTCTAAGGAAGTGTAAGGAGGGCTAAGGAGCGGAAAGGAGGGCTAAGGAGGTCTAAGGAGGGCTAAGGAGGTCTAAGGAGGGATAAGGAGGTCTAAGGAGGGTTAAGGAGGTATAAGGAGGGCTAAGGAGTATAAAGGAGGGCTAAGGAGCGTAAAGGAGGGCTAAGGAGCGTAAAGGAGGCCTAAGGAGCCTAAAGGAGGGCTAGGGAGCGTAAAGGAGGGCTAAGGAGGTCTAAGGAGGGATAAGGAGGGATAAGGAGGACTAAAGAGCGGAAAGGAGGGCTAAGGAGGTCTAAGGAGGTCTAAGGAGGTCTAAGGAGGGCTAAGGAGCGGAAAGGAGGGCTAAGGAGGTCTAAGGAGAGTAAAGGAGGGCTAAGGAGGACTAAGGAGCGGAAAGGAGGGCTAAGGGGATCTAAGGAGGCCTAAGGAGTTATAAGGAGGGCTAAGGAGCGTAAAGGAGGGCTAAGGAGCGTAAAGGAGCGCAAAGGAGGGATAAGGAGCGTAAAGGAGCGCAAAGGAGGGATAAGGAGCGTAAAGGAGGGATGAGGAGGTCTAAGGAAGTCTAAGGATCGAGGGCTAAGGAGGGCTAAGGAGCGTAAAGGAGGGCTAAGGAGCGTAAAGGAGGCCTAAGAAGGGCTAAGGAGGTATAAGGAGGGCTAAGGAGCGTAAAGGAGGGCTAAGGAGCGTAAAGGAGGGCTAAGGAGCGTAAAGGAGGGCTAAGGAGCGTAAAGGAGGGCTAAGGAGCCTAAAGGAGGGCTAAGGAGCCTAAAGTAGGGCTAAGGAGCGTAAAGGAGGGATAAGGAGCGTAAAGGAGGGCTAAGGAGCGTAAAGGAGGGCTAAGGAGCGTAAAGGAGAGATAAGGAGCGTAAAGGAGAGCTGAGGAGGGATAAGGAGGGATAAGGAGGGATAAGGAGGGATAAGGAGGGATGGAGCGTAAAGGAAGACATGGGCACATGGCATAATTAACGGTCCGTATCTCAGGACATGATAATCGGCATAGATGAAGTACCTACCTTAAAATTTCTCGCTCTGCGCTGCGCGTCGTCAGTAAAAATGTTTTCGAGGTCAAAGAGGTCCAAAGAAAATCCTAGCGTCCTTGAAAGTTCAATACCCCCTAAAAAAGCTTGTACATACGGAAGTAGTTACGATTACTGGAAATTTTGGTGAGTATTCAGGCTCGAATTAATATAGTTATAGTTGTACCGTTGCCGTTGCTGTAGAGTGTAGTGTTGGAGCCTCGAAGGCCCCGACGGCCCGAGTACGGCCTACGGGTTTCTCTTTGCCTTTGGAATAGGCAAACCACAATAATGAAGTGTAAGCTATAATAAAACGTGTTTACATGTTGTTTGTGAAGTGAAAACGAGAATAAAACGTGTTTTACGTACTTTTTGTGATTTTGTCATTTGTTACCCTCCCTCCCCTCCCCCCTACTTTTCAGACTGCTCAATTGAAATTATAACTATAACGGATAACGTTCTGCATGTCTCTTTGAATAGGATTTTATTACATTACGAACACAAAGAAAACGGTCAGTGGACTTACGCAGATGACATCATTGAACACAGCAAAGAGTACAAACAGAACTGCTCTTCCGCTCCATTGTCCGTTGTCAACCTTGGATTGATAATACGACAGTCGTGGGGAGGAAAAGTAACGGCGCAAAGGTTTCAATGTAAAGGACAGCGTCATCGAGCCTATGTCAATCTGCAGAGTAAGCCCTTATACAATGAAGTCGACTCCGGGGATTTGGCAAACATAGCAAAACGCCTTCAACTTCCACTGGGATGGAGCTATGAAACGACGGATGATAACGGATCAGCTGTTACCTTCTACCGAAGAGAAAACTTCAAGTTTAACCAACAACCAGCTTGCCTTAAACTGTCAGTAAAGCTGATCCAGCATAATCTAGTAATGACGTTAGCCTGTCATGGTTGCCAGGGTAATTTGGCGATGCCGGCTTGTGCTTCCCTCTGTCTGAGAGACCAACTTCAAGTTACAATCAAGTTCGTTGATAGTGCAGGCCTCTGCGAAGGATTTGAGTTGGAAGTTGGAGAACGATCAACAATCGTCGTACCCAATATAACAGGGATTGTATCTCAAGAGGGCTCCCGGGAGAGAGAATTGTGTTATTCTAGACAGTGTGGTATAATAAAAAAAAGTCACCCAGCTGCTGGGCCACAATCGGAGACATGTACGAGCTGTAGTAATCTAAAGAACTTGCAAGTAAGAAAAAAAAAAAGGAAGTTGAGCAAAGACAAAGTAAATCCGCATTGTAACAAAAGGTATATGACCAAGGAAGAAATAATGGGTCAATTGAAGCAGGAGAGAAAGTCAAGAAAGAATGCTGAGGCACGGGAGGAATACTGGAAGGCAAAGTTTAATTCTGAGGCTGTTGAGATGGAAGAGGATGATGTCTGACGTGACAACAATGTTTACGACAACATCCCCCCTTACATGAAGTGCCTCTGACTCTGGGACCAACAGTTTTGTTCCATATAGTCTCCCTGCATAATCATTTTCTCTACTGTTTTACAGTATTATGCAGGGAGACTATATGGAACGGAATACTACCAATGATGAAGTATATACCCATGCTTGCTTTGAGTAGATTCTGAGGTACATTGTAGCATATGTAATTTTGGTGAGAGGTGGGGGAAGTACTTATTCAATTGTTTGTAGCTTTTTTCCATTAACATGCTTTGGACAATACCGTCAGTTGGAAACCCTATAATTTCCCTGAGTCAAGTTTTGTTCAACAACTGGAACAGAACTTGAATTAACAAAAATAAAATAATTTGAAGTGTAAATTGCTAGTTGCTCTGGGCCCAGTTCCTGCTTTTAATGGATCCTGGATTGACTCTCAACAAAACATATTAGTTGTCATGGTAATTAACTCTGGATTAGCGCTAATCGGGCTTTCAGGAACCAGGCCCTGCACTCCAGTACCAGGGGTAGATGTGATATCACATGAAGCATTCAATGTTGTTGTACACCTTTCAATACTTTGGTCTGAGTGTTGACAACTTTTTTATGAACTTAATTATGACCTTGAGTGTTGACAGCAATGGTCTTTTGCTCTGATGAAGGGCTAGCGCTCGAGACATCAGCTGCTACTTGCTCCAATGGCGGTTAGCATACCTTAATCGACTTTTAGTTGATCATACCAATATCTTCTCCACCGAAGCAGATCAACACTAGTTTTTACAGGAACTAGTCACCCATCATATTTTGAACACAACTGCTTTGTATGACTGGAATGTGCCGTCTATGATGTGGCAGTCAAAACATCAGTATTGTAAAATTATCTTGTACAATACTGTGACAAATTTTGTTCCCTCTAGATTACCATTTTACAGTTAGCCTGTTTTTCTTTTCATAGTTCCTCAAGGGCCCACAGTAATTGGTGAAAGCCAATGTTCCAGAGATATTCAGGTTTTTGCAATATGCAAATGAGATTGTCATTTGATGGACACAGCCTGAAGAAAAATCAAAAAATGGAGAATATCTGTACATAGTGAGTAATTTCAATTGAAACTTTGTACGTGTGTGGTACTAAGGAAAATACACATCACTGTTCTAATTCTGGTTAGCTCAGTTGGTTCTTCCAATCTAGTCTGTGTTGTGACGGGGGAAACGGCCTACATATGACATTGCCATGGAAACACTTTAGGCCCCACACACCTTTTCACTTTGAAGATAAAATTACAATAATTATTCTTGTTTCTGTTATAGAAAATAATTTGCTCAAACCACTTGCATACAATAATATATTCATACAGTGTTCCAAGTCGTCTGATGCACCCACAGCAGTAACATAATTGTGTACTACAAAATTGTATTTCTGCACCGAAGAATCCTGAGGCTAAGAGTGTTTCCATGGAAATGTCATAATTAGCACAGTGATCTGTATTTTCCTTAGTACCACACATGTGCAAAGTTTCAATTTATTGTTCTTAACCATTAGATATTCTTCATTTTGTCATTTGTCTCCAGGCATCTGTCCATCGAATGATGTCACAGTTAATCTCATTTGCACATTGCAAAAAACTGAATATCTCTGGAACGAGATGAGATATCAGTTGACAAACAGAAAACGCCACCCTTCCTCATTTCGAAAGGGTTTTCAACTTAATGACAGTTCGATTCGTAGTTATAAACTACTGTCTTCCCTATGTTCACTTTTTGATGGAGAGCCTGATTTATTCGCCTATGTTCTTCACTGCTCTGATTTTGCAAATTTCGAGTTTGCCATGCGTGAAAAGGTTTGTATACCGGAACTTCTTGTTGAACCACTCACCATCCACTTGCACCCCAGCAGGTCTGTTACATGTATACAGTGTCTGTTATACAGTGTTATACAGTGTACCGAACTGCTGGGGTCGAAACTCAACGAAAAACGCTGAAATTGCGACCATACGCAACCCATGGACAAATAAACACATCCTGTAAGTATTGTCGCTTTTTATTAAATATTAGTTTTGAAAATCGAAGACTGTTTATAGTAAATATTGCCACTTACAGAGCTTGGGTTACCTGTTTTTAAACTTGACTTAAATTTGTTTGTAAATTTTAAAATCGATAACTGATGAAATAAAGACACGCCTTTTATTCAAATGTGTTTTCCTTTATTACATCTATCGCTTTTGGGAGTCTAAGGCTATTTGAAGGGTTTTATGGTTTCACTTTTACCACTCTCTAAAAAAATAAGACAAGGTTGGGCACTCGAGTCGCCAAGTCAAACGGATTCAACGAAGGAAAAAGCCCGTAAATTCGCTCCAAATCCTCCAGTCGCCTCCAACTTACACCCATGCAGGGCACGTTCGATAGTAGTTCTACCATTAGTCGCCTTCAGTAGAGAGACAAGTACACGTAGAGGGAATTTTTAGGTCGCCAATTTCAATAAACTTGTCCTTTCGGAACGCCAAACATCCGTGATGGATATGTTCCGTGTGACAACAGACGTTTTTTTTTTATCTTACGATTAAAAAAAACGTCTGTTAATTGTTACACGGAACATATCCATCAGGGATATGAGCGTAGCGAAAGATCCATGTGACTTGGTTAGCCCCCTTTTTATAATAGTAATAATAATAACTTTATTTCTGTGCCGAGGGAAAACTCTACTAATAGGGGACTAAATAGGTTATTGAGCGATGTTAGCACCTAATTCACCTTTATCTCGTACACCAACACCCTTGATTGGTTATAAATAACCTATTGGTAGCTAAAATTAACGTGCTACTGAGAAATAATTTAAATGAAACTAAACTAGAATCATGAGGTATATATACCAGGATTTGAAATAATACGTAGAGATCGACCTGTTAATGGCAGAGGCGGTGGAGTATGTTTTTTTTAAGTCGTATCACATACAACATTCGGGAAGACCTAAACCTCGATCCGTTTGAGTGTCAATTGAAATTATAAAGCCAAGATCTAAACCGTTTTTGATAAGTATACATGGTATAGACCACCTCAATTATCATCTAGTTTGTTCCGGTCTTTTGAAAATTTAGTTGGAAAAATAGACAGTGAAACATAGAGTTTCACCTTCTTGTCTTGAGGGTAATTCAACCAAACTTTTGGATATATGTGATGTGTATGGATAAAAACAATTGATCACCGACCCCACAAGAATTACGTCAACATCCAAGACTCTAATTGACGTTTACTTAATAACAAATTCAACAGATAAAGTTACAAACTCTGGTGTTCACGAAATTGGAATTTGTGATCACTTTTTAATATATTCGGTACGTAAATCAAATCACTTCAGCCAGGTTGTCAGCGCACTATTAAATGCGTCAGTTCAAATAGACCACGACATTCTTCTAAGGAAACTTAGACACTATAGTATGGTTCAGTCTACTCTAGACTGGTTCCAATCTTACTTATCCGATCGTACCCAAAGATGCCTCGTAAATAGTCCCATATCGAAATAATGGTATTCCCCAGGGAACAATTTTAGGCCCCTCTACTATTTCTAATATACATTAATGATTTGCCGAACTGTTTAACCTGCAGTCAGGGTCGGAGTTACAACTGTCGCAGAGGGGCCACCCTGGTAAAATAAAGTTCATCTATCTACCTAATGAAAAATCCGAATAATGAACTTCAGATTTTAATTGAAATTGATTAATCGAAAATAAAAAAAGCATTATTCCATTTTGGATTTCAAATGAAAATCAAATGTACGAACGACACACGGACCCCTGTTAATGGGCTCCTGATAAAAAAAATATATAATATCATTCTAAAATATTGTACCTTATAAATGTCGTAGCTCGTAGCTCATTTGGCCAACGTCGCCTTTGTTTTCATGCCATTCAGGACTGGAATTTGCTATCTGAGAGCACGAGAAACATTCTAAATCTAGATCAATTTAAACGATTTATCTAGCCACTTACATATAGTAGTACGTTATTGTTGTTATTATGTTTATAGCTATTTTTTAATTAATACCTTATATTACTAGATTTTAACCTTTTATAGATTCATAGACATTTTTATATTTTTATGTTTTTACACTAATACAGGACCTTCCTGAAAATCACCTTAGGGTGAGGTTTGCTTCCTGTATAAATATTTAAATTATTATTATTATTATTATTCAATAGTTAATTAATTAAAATGTGAAACACATTATGAATCAATAAATTAAGTATTGCAGAGAAAACAACCATTACATCAGTTATCTAATAACACACTAAGGCCACGTTTACGAATACATGTCTTGAAGCATTTACATACATTTATTCTGTTTTACTACTCGAAGGTGGACGGAGAACCTCAACAGGCTTAAAGCCCCTCTGTGAAGGTCTAACCGTTTACTGTATTATGTAAAGGCAGCACCTTCTACTCAGTTATTTTAAGACCCTGAGTGTTTAGGGGAGCCGCGATTTTTATACCAATGAATCTTTGAATTTTTTTGAGTACTTTTGCGAAGAAATTTTTGGCTTACAAAGAATATTCTATGTTCTAGGCTTGTTTGAAATGGTGAAAATTTGACATTTCCTGACCCATGACCGCGTACGAAAAACTGGTCTTACGTCATCTAATTCATTCAACTTTGCAATAAGTTGAATAAATGTTTAGCATTTTGTCTAAAATAACTGTTTTCTTTACTAACAACTCACAGGCTGTGTATATTCTCTATATATAAATGTTGTTGTGATAGAAAGGCACCATGGAGAATAATGCATTAATGAGGTGACGTAAGATCAAGAATCGACCCAGGCTTTTTCTTACGCGGTCATGGGTCAGGAAAGGTCAAATTTTCACCATTTCAAACAAGCATAAAACATAGAGTATTCTATGTAAGCCAACAATTTTTTCGCAGAAGTACTCAAAACCTTTCAAAGATTCATATGTATAAAAATTGCAAAAGGGTTAGGTGCACTTTAAGTGCTTCGCCTCTCACCTCTGTGGCCCAGGTTCGATTCCCGGACGCGGCGCCATACGTGAGTCGAGTTTGTTGGTATCTCGTCCTTACTCCGAGGGTTTTTCTCCGGGTTCTCTGGTTTTCCTTCCTCCGCAAAAACCAACACGCTAAATTCCAATTCGATCTGTAGATTAGCCGGGACCTGGCATGGTTGTTTCAGGTCTCCGGCCGGGGTTTGAACCACAGGTAGCCCAAGCTTGGGATCTGTATAATATTTAACAGCATTTGTATGATATTTTTTAGTTTTCCATGTACAACGTAAATCTTGAATAAAACTCGACAAAAACATATACAGTGTCTTCTTGTGTTCCTTAACTATGTCTGTGCCATGTTACAGCGAATTTCAGCAAAATTTTCCCTTAAAACCCTAAGACACTGTAATCTGTATAGCCGTTTTTGTCGGGTTTTATTCAAGATTTACCTTGTACATGGAAAACTAAAAAATATCATACAAATGCTGTTAAATATTATACAGATCCCAAGCTTGGGCTACCTGTGTTTGAACCCGCTTGTTCCATAGTTTATGACCATGTGACGGTGGTGATAAGTATAGAATAGCGCAGTACAATCGGATATAGTTCTACATGGTCCTGCATAGTTCAGCCTTCAGGACTTTATATTTGACATATATGAAGTACTTGCATCAGAATCGAATCCGCCATTTTCTTGGAAAGTGAAAGCTGTTGAACGATTTTTACATCGAAAATGTCGCGTTATTCTCGACCTCCAAACAGTTCTATCTATGTGAGAAACCTTCATCCAGATACAAGGTAAAGTATCGTGCAAAATTTGGACAGAATTAGTTATAGTTTCGTTTAGTTTTGGGTATAATATTTTAATAGTAACTTGCATTCTGCTGTACTGTAGGCCCGACGACTTGAGGCGAATGTTTGGCAAATATGGTCGTATTACCGACGTCTACATACCTTTGGACTATTACACCAGGGAACCCAGAGGATTTTCATATGTACAGTATCCTTTTTATTCTTTTTAAATGCGTAAAGGCCATCGACCTCGTGTCCCTGGACAAATATATTTATATACACACCGAATGCGAGTATGGCGTTTTTTAAGTTTCGCTTACTATTCAGACTATTCTATAGAAACTGCCCCTACAGATCACTTTGAAATCAATATTATTATTTTTGGAAAGTTTGGATGATACAGCAGATATCATAGTGCACCTATCAATATTAAGACGGCAAGGGGGGGGGGGGGGTGGCAAGGTGTCAGGATTTGACATTTTCTCCCAAAAAAATATCAGATATCTGCCCTATCCTAATGTTTCTTATAAGTAATAGCATGGCATGAGGGAAATTCTCCAAGAGCTGAGGGAGGATTTGTGGAAGTCCAAACACAGCAGGCAGACAGACTTTTACAGAACCGCTCGAGGGGAAAGTTAATCACTAATTTCCCTAAATTCCATGCTATCAATTTGTAATACTATTATCACCAAGGACGGACAAATCTCTGAGAAGTTTAGTTTTCTCTGCCTAAACTTACCTTATTCACTCATGGATAAGCCACCCCTTTTTACCCTAAATCTTTGTTTAAAATTGGGGGGGGGGGGGGGGGGTGGCTTATCTGCGAGAACATCTACCAAACATAAGGTCCAAAAATTTCCATAAATTAACATTTAAAAGAAATACTAAGCTATACTAGTAAATACTACACCAAACTAAAAGAAAGTAAGCACTGGCCATTGCTTTTGCAAGTTTGGTGGCTCCTAACGGATCCATTTATGTTGTGAATATTTGTTCCTCCGCAAGCAATTAAATACCAATTTCTTTGCAGATTTGCACTTTAACAGCAAATTTGTCTAACAGATCTTCCACCTCTCTTTGAGTAACAAGTTTTTCTCCAATATATGGCTTCTGGATATCCTTTAGGCATGATAGCAACAGACAGCTGATGAAAAGGCAAACTACTCCATGTTGTTTTGACTTCGTTCAGCGAAAACAAAACTTTTAGTGTCCAGTTCTCTCTCTTCCAACAGGTGCCTGGTTACTAAGCACGTTGTTGGCTTCGTTGACATGTAAAATTCGATCTAAAACATGATCTGAATGAACAGATCCCGGTAAACAAACACTATGGAAAGATAAATCATATATCTAAGTATGTAGACATGAAGTTTGTACTATTTCAGAGCTGCAATTGCAGGTACAACTTTGGAGTTTTCTCCAGTTTGAAAGTCCAATGAATGTTTATAAATACAATGTACACAGACCTCCGTAATCCCTTCAAAGGAAGGAAAAGGTGGTCTGTACTACGGATGAGTTAATCGTGTTCCGACATAATTTTGCATAAATTACATATCGATTTCCATTGGCCGAGAAACACTAGACGGTACACATTGTAGATTTCCGATTGTTCATTTCCTATTGTTAACGGCAATGCAAGGACGCGCTGGGAAGCGTGGGAAATATAATAAATTCCCTTCTTCGATAGCCTATATACACAGACCTTCGTAATCCATTCAAAGGAAGGGATTTGGAGATCTTTCTATCCTCGAGGAAGTGGAAGATTGGATGGATTCGTGAGTTTGAGAACCACGTGAACTCGAGGTTTGAGAAGTCGCGCTCGTAAGCAACTCGCCTGACCGCCGAGGCTATTGATATTGCTTCTGGTTGATCGTCTCCCACAGCCATTCGCTTTGCAAAAAGAGCTCTTGAACATGGACTTTCTTTTCGTTTTGAATAACTAGACGATATCTGAAGAAGAATTTCGTTTGTTCCCTGCAAATTCTTTCAAACTTCCTAGCTAGGCACTTTCTGCATATATGTTGAGGCCGACTTTTTACTTGAAATTCGAGAGAAATAATTTATTCCCAGACTTGAAATGCAGCAGTTCCATGAACGATATTCTTATCATTTTTTTCTCGATATTAACCGAGTACTGGACACAAAATGACATAGCAATTCGTCTTAATACAATTCCAAACTAGAGTGAATCGAGCTCGGATTTTCCCACGGAGCCAGAACTAAGGTCAACATAACCGCTAAGCCAATCAGCACCCGTTATGAGGCACCAGCCAATCAGCGACTGGTTGCAGCATTCCTGTAACTATCCACGTGACCTAGAACACGATTAACTCATCCGTAGTACAGACCACCTTTTCCTTCCTTTGAAGGGATTACGGAGGTCTGTGTACAGGCTACTTGGGGTGCGGCTTATCCGCAAGTGCAGCTTATCCGTGAGTGAATACGGTAATACATTATCTATTGTTGTTAAATTGTTATAATTGTGTAAACTTTTGTTATTGTTAAATTGTTATTATTGGTAGGAGGAGGAGGAGGAGGAGGAGGTTTGCTTTTGAATGTGAGAAATGAACCCTGGGTGTCAAAGTTATCATAATTTATCAGTTTGCACATTAAATTCAATCTTTAAAGGTGGTCCAACATCCCCTTTGATTTTCTCCATTTGCCTGATTAATGTCATGCATAATCACACTCTTTTTATAACTAAAATACACATTAAAATGCCATGTTTCATTTTATTTATGCAGTCATAAACAAAGATGTAAAAACTAAGTGCTTCAAAGAATGAAAGAAAGAAAAAAAGAAAAGGTGAAAGACAGCAAAAGTCTCCCGTATAAGGCCAAAGAAAACAAGCAAGGCCAAGCAAGTGTAACAAGTAGAGAACAAAATAAAGTCAGAGATGTAATCCTGTCAAGATATACAAGTTTAAGACCCAAGCAAAAAGGATATCAAAGTAACATTGAAGAACAAGTCAATGGCTTGTAAGTGAAAGTCAAGTTTATTTCACATATAATTTTTATTTGATTGCCTTCTTTTACGTCTTCAAAGTTGCCAAAAATTCTACTTGTGTTAGTGAGGAGTATAAAATATGGAATAGTTTGCTTCTTCTGTACATAATAAATTTAATTAAATGTATTAAGTTTGCTATAGATTCGGCTTAAGGTTGTAGATAGTAAAATACTTTAAATTGTGAAAAATAACCAGAGTTTCTAAACAATACCAAAGCTTACTGATCCATGAGCATTTAATTTAATTATGCAGCCTTGGAGTATGGATCATGGTCACTCTTGACATGCATTACCTATGTTGTTCACTTGAAGGTCAAGTTTGATCATAAAGGCAAAGATAGCCAAGACTGCCAAGCCAATGATAAAAGTTTTGATGAGTTTCAAGCTAGCATCTTACAAGTCTGCCAAGCCAATGATAAAAGTTTCAGACTTTCAAGCTAGCAACTAACAAGGCTTTGGCACAAGAAAAGTTAAAAGCAATTTTAAAGTCCTGCCTGAATCCCAAGACAAAGTAAAATGGTAAAGAATTGCATGAATAAAGGTGGTAAACAGTAATAACCAAGCTTTCATAATCAAGCTTTCAAGGCTCTAGGAATTTTCTCCAATCATGGTTTGGCCAAGTTTCTGCTTAGGATCAAATTTTAGGAACAAGAGTTGTGAATCTTCCAAGAATGCCTTAACAAGCTGCAGGTTTGAAGACATCCGTGATTCTGAGGATGCTCTGTACCACCTTGACAGAGCGATGTTGTTGGGTCGGGAACTAGAGGTCCAGTTTGCTGAAGGAGACAGGAAGAGTAAGTAATTTCATTTCATAGTTCATACATGTAGGCTGTAATTCGTCTTTAGGATAGGGATGGATTTAGCGTATTCCAGGGGGTTTCATTAAATTTTTGAGTATACAGACTTCCAAAGCTCATAAGTAGGTGGCCATACAGCAGAAATTACAACTACACCTGTCTCTGAATGTAAGTCTTACTAACAGTAACTGGTGGTGAGAGTCAATGTAGGGGGTGGTAGACTGCTGGTAAGCAGCCTCAATTAAGGTTACCATGCACGTTCGTGGGTGCCTCTCGTTAAAAATCTCTTGCACGTGTTTTAGGGAAAACTATACTAAACCTATGTACCATTTTAAAGCTTATAAATCCTAGAATGAGCCTGCATGATGTTTTTATGGAAAAAAAAAATCGGTAAGAAAGGTGGACCTAGAAATGCAAAACGGGCAGTGTTTAGAAAGACTAATTACCAGGCTACGCGTTAGCGCGTATGGCCGATTTAACTGCATAATGTCAATCAACACATATCAGTCTTCAAAACGGTGTGCGGGTTTTTGACATTTTACTTTGTTCAAATGCTTCAGAAAATACCCTTGTCATTTGACACCAGACAGCATAACTAAAGAACCTTTTCGAATTTTGAAAAAGCTGCACACCCGTTTTTTTCTTCAATATGTGACAAGGCTCTCTTCTAAATTTCAATGAATTCTGTTGAAACTCCGAGCTCCATAATTCGTTCAAAGATAGAGAATATGCAAGAACTTCTAAGCCGAGATATTCAGGTTTTAGTTCGGTAAACAGCTAAGACCTCATTAGTCCATCTGTAAATACCGCGATGCTGCCATCCAATGAGATCCAGGAACCACTGTTCAAACATGCCAAGTTCAGTGTAGTGACAGGACAGAAAACTGGACTTATGATGCAGGAATGCAGAACAAAAATTAAACCACTAACGAAGAGAGAAGAAACTCGAAAAGAATGAAGAAGTCCGAACCACTGGATAACGAGAGCGCAGATACAAAAGCCACAATGCTAGAAGCTAAGCGACTACAGTCTACTATGCATATGACTTCACGACCAGCGTTATAACATGTCATAACATATCGATGTACATCTTTGCCTACTTTACAAAAGACCAAATCTAATCTCTGGGTAATGGAGATTACTTCTGATGTGATCTCGATTGGAAAATACCTAGCAAGAGTGCCTAGCGATTTCTGAATATGTCACTTTGAAAAAGAAATGCTGTTTCATGACTGTATTATTTATATTCATTTCTGAATCTTTAAACAACAATATGCATATAGGGTTTGAAGCAAGTTTGCGGATGTTGGTCCTGCGAAAAAGTTTGAAGGCCGCTTTTCTTATAATAGGATTATCACAGGCTGGCCATTTATTTGCTTTTCCGAAAAAACAAGTTTCTTTCAATGTCTCAAGTTTTTAATGTATAGGACTAGTTTGTGTTTCATATTGTAGAATATTCACTTAGTAAAACATCAGGATGATTTTTTTTCATGAAAAAACACTATGACGAACCTGCACTGTAACCTTAAACCTGGCTTGTTCCCTAATAAATATACATATAGTGATAAAACAGTAAATATATAAACCCAGTTCCTGAAAGCCAATTAAGCTAATCAAGGATTAAGGGTAATTAGTTTGGTTTGCTAACTTGTGGATACTGATTTGGGATTAAATACTTATTGTTTGATGAGGAATAAGTAGTATCTTGCTACTTGTAATCCTAGAATAATGAAACACCTTTTACCAAGAGAACCAAAATCCTAGGTTAAAATGTAATCAAGGATCAATGCTAATAGAAGCCTTTTTCCGATTTCAAAACCCCAAGCAAACCTTTATTCAACAAGCTTAATATTTTTAATATATTTCAAATAGTGGACTTCCAACTCGGTGATTTAGTGCATAGGCATTCTATCAATCAACTTCCAGATATGTTTTCAAGTTATTTCAACGACGTGTCCCTTATTCATAATTACAACACTCGCTCTAAATCAAATAAGAACCTTTTTTGCCACGACAAAATCTAAACTATGGCAAATTTGGCATTAAATATGCAGCCGTCAAAACCTGGAACTACATTCCAATAGAGATTAAAAACAGTTCTTCAAATAAACATTTTATTTTATTTAAGAAACACTTCAAAAAGCATCTAATCTCCACACTGTGATTCATATTTGTGTACAAAGCTAATTCTCTTGTACATGAATAGAATGAACTCAGTATCGTATTTTAACTTTAAAATTATCTAATTATAAATACAATAATTGTGTGCCTATCCAGCCATCTTAGATTAATCATAAATAACAAATAGGGTGCAAGAGTGTGTAATAGGCCTTTTGCATCAATTGATCACGTGACGATTTTCCCATAGCAACGCCTGTGGTGGAGGGCAAGCCATTCTAACATTCCTTGACAACAGAGAGAACGTGAGAGACACTAGCATGAAACCTCAGTACTAGAAGTTCTGCCTGTTCCTTTGTTATTCGTTTTCAGCCCAAATTTATCAGAACTATTTAGCTTTAAAATCTTATAATTTAGTGTTAGAGGATTTTAAGAGCCGTAAGACGAGCAGAAATAGCTTTCTGAAGCCAAAACCGAACAGGAGTAACTCGCAACATGATGGCGGCCTCAACAGACAACAGGTAAGAAGCTGACTTTGGGAATGTACTTTTCTTCCACGCTTTAAATTGTCTTTATGTTCTAGAAAAATTATGTGATGACAGGAGATGTATCTATCACTCTAGCTACCATAGCTGAGGAGACGCTGGGAGACGCTGGTGTTGTATGAACTGGATCGCGTTACAGGCTACAGGGATACATGTAACTGATATACCAATAACAACTTGATATAGGTTGTTGAGTAGCTTGTTTTCCTATGTGACAGGTTCTCTTTTTTTTCCAGATCACCAGCAACACTAGAGTCTGTAATCTTGAAATAAAGCCCCTCGTTACTTCGAATTTTGGTGATCCACTGAGACCTTAATCCAATGTATTTACTAGGGATTTTTTTGCGATGAAAGGAAAGTCCATCGTTGTAGCGTGAATCACCACTGCATTTTGTGGCACACAGCAGTGGTAGCGCGTTCCAGTTCATACAACACCAGCGTCTCCTAGCTTCTCCTCGGCTATGGTAGAGTAATAGATACATCTCCTGTCATCACATAATTTTTCTAGAACATAAAGACAATTTAAAGTGTGAAAGAAAAATACATTCCCGAAGTCAGCTTCTTATCTGTTGTCTGTTGAGGCCGCCATCATGTTGCGAGTATTAAAAGTCTGGTTCGGTTTTGGCTTCAGAAAGCTATTTCTGCTCATCTTACGGCTCTTAAAATCCTCTAACACTGAACTTTAAGATTTAAAGCTAAATAGTTCTGATAAATTTGGGCTGAAAATTAATAACAAAGGAATCGGCAGAACTTCTAGTATCAAGATTTCACACTTGCGTCTCTCATGCTCTCTCTGTTGTCAAGGAATATTAGAATGGCTTGCCCTCCACACAGGCGTTGCTATGGGGAAATCGTCACGTGATCAATTGATGCAAAAGGCCTATTAACCCCTCTGGGTTGTATCTCTTGTATCCTTCGCAAACTTTTCTTTATGTATGTATATCTCCTTTTGTGTGTTTTTGTGTGAAATAAACGAACCTTTGAAACTTATGAGGTAGAAATTAACTTTTTTGCCACTAGTAAAACTTTACTAGTTCATTCTTGTTAAACTAGAAGTAGAAAACCAAATTGGCAAAACATAAACTGTTTCAATTGGTGTTTATTTATTTGCTATACAGGTAAACAAAGTATATACAATGGATATACATTACTTATTTCTGAATATCCCAGACAAATGTGCTCTAAGTCGTAATCTAGGAAGAACATGTTTGAAAGCTTTGTGTTGGCAGAATGCAATTTGCCAAATGAGACCTAACTTACAGAGTCACACTTCAGTGACAATGGTATATGTAATGAGTTCTTTCAACTGTTTATGATCAACTGCAAACCGAAACAGTTTTGATAGTCAGTTTACACTGAAGATTTCCAATGTGTAATATGTTTGGCAGCTTAATTTAGATTGCATGTTAATGTAATGACTGTTTCTGACTAGCAAAAACAATTTATTAACTAGCATTCTATATCCATGAAAGAGAAGTGTTTTATGAAAGGACCTCTATGTGACTGGTGCGAGTTGAAAATCCTTAGTCAGCTGCGAAAAAATCTTGTTTCAGACTCATTCTAAGACTGATTTGGGGCCGAAAATATTTATTATTATTTTGGGGTTAGGTTTTTTAGAGGGTTTGTATGGAAAGGTATAGGAAATTACTTTTTAATATGCTGATTTGTGGGGTATTCTGCAGTCACTCTGCAGGTTCTATTAAAATAGGTCTGAGGGGGAAAATAAATTAAGCAATAATATGTGATCCAATCAATCTATGTTTCGATCAACTGATCCTAATTTTCAAAGGCCAATCGCGAGGCGTAAACATTTGATCTAAGTTCTCTGTTGCTGTCAGATTTTTGCTACTGTTTGCAAGCAGCACTAAGATGCAGCAATCCCTCCATTTCATGGATTGTTCTGAAACAATTAAAGCTACTTCTGATGAATTTATAAAATTATAAATACCACACACGAATTAACAATCAAACAATTATATTGTGCCAGTCAGTGAATCAATTTGACAAAGAAGTAGTAACATCAACATTCTGACACTGTTTTGTTTGTGAGCTGCTCATGGATCTCTCTTGGCAAGATTTCGAGACAGGAATCACTTTTGAGTCAGTGTTCTATTCTAATGGTACCAGCAGTCGAGTATTGGATACATGACCTACTTTAATAATTCACAACACCTTTCAGTATCGAGTGAAGGCCAAATTATATTGCACAAGACGTTATCATCTGTCTCTGTAACCAGAATGATTCAATCTGCCAAAACGAACACTACTGTTGATGATAGATCTTCTTAAAATGTCAGATATCTGGCATGTTCTCCCTTCAAAGCCCAACATTTGAATGAAACGATTTTCAAAGCAAGCCTTTAAGTACTGTTTAAAACACTCACAGCAGACTGTGTTTTATCAAGTTTAAAAATGAAAGGGCAAAGCCTGAGAATTTTTAGACTTGATAAAACACGTGCCGCAAGTGTTTTAAATGGCTTCAAAAATGCTTTAAGAATGCAATGAAAGAAAGACGCACTTCTCAATTAAGGGAATGACATAAAGAAAATAGTTTTTAGTAGGATGAAATTCTATATAAAGTTTCATCCTAATTAGAAATTCACTGATAAAGGCCCAAAATTTGTTACGAGTTTATTAAACGACTTCAAAAACATTCACATGTGAAGAGGGTAAAGAGACCTTTTTTCAGTTATTTTGGCGATACGACTTATTTTGGCCGAGAAAATCCAAGCTGAAAGTTTATGTAAATTAGGATGAAATTTTATCAGGTATAAAATGCCTTCACAGTCATTGATTTCCTTTGTTTTTGCTTCATTAATTATTCATTAGTTTTTGAAGTACATGTAACTAACCTTTTCTCCTGAACTTCTTGACTGCCAGTGTTCACCAATTGCAAACATTTCTGTTGAAACTGGGAATCAGCGAAAAAGCACTCTTGACTGATATATCACAATACAGGGAGAACACCTGGGATAATAATGAACAAAAGTTGCACATAATAATCGAAATCTGGCCCAAAATGCTGACTTGAAGTGCTGACTCGATTGGCCTTGCTAGAAATCCTGACTAGAAACCCAAACACCAAATGTAATTGACCCTCACAGGGCTCAAAATTGCGACCAAAATTGCGACCAAAATTGTGACCAAAATTGTGACCAAAATTGCGACTAAAACTTTTCCGGCAGTCACTAATTTGGCGACTAGTTTTCACCTATATAAATGAATAAATAAACGAAAGAAATTTCCAACAGACTTGTGTTTGTGCTTCATTGGGATTTTTCAGCAAAATCATGCAATATTTACCTTCATTTTCCCCTTGTTATTTCCCTTTAATTAACTGGGAAGTGACACAAACCTTTGCTCAGATGCCATTTTAAAGCAGTCCCTATTTAATATATATCACAGGCACAGCTTTTTGTCATAAGACTGCTGGATTCTGTTTTTTTTTGCCGAACAAAATTGCAACCAAATTTTCTAAACTAATTGCGACTAGAACATTTGTTTACCTAATTTTGAGCCCTGCCTCGTGTGTCCTGAGTGATGTCTAATCTGATTGGTTGATCCTGTCACGTGTTGAGCCAACTCGTGACCCAAAAAAAAAGAAGAAAGAAACACTTGCAAAACTTGACTTGGGTGGCCATAGGTAATTAAAGTGCCTATGAAGCTTATTTTTTTATTTTAGATATCAATTCTACATCAAGTGAAAAGTAGAATGGTACAATATATCTTACTTTGAATGCTGTGCCGCTGACTTCAGGAGGTTTTAATATCCAAAATGCTAATTACATGACGTCAGGGGAGGCATCGATTATTATACAATTTTTTTTGTTACAATTAAACAATTTTTTTAAATTATCAGTGTTATACCCATGGTTGAAATAAAATGATGTTAGAAATTTGTTTTCTTATATCAGTAGAAACGCCCATTCACAACCACTAAGAAGTGATTGCAGATGCCTCCCCTGACGTCATGTAATTAGCATTTTGGATATTAAAACCTCCTTAACTTGGCGGCACAGCATTCAAAGCAAAATATATTTTACCATTCTACTATTCACTTGATTTAGAATTGATATCTAAAATAAAAAAATGAGCTTCATAGGCACTTTAATCTGATAAATTGTGATAAATTATGAATAATTATTGATATAATTATATAAATGTAAGCTGTAATGTAAGCTGTACCAGGCTATTCAAATAGGACTTGACACAGCTTCAACATTTTTTCAGCTCCCTCTTCAATGCGTAACAAGGAAAAGAGTGAAACTGGATACAGGAATGATACCTATGATAGTTGGTAAGTTAATAAATAAATTGAACTCTGACACTAAGCTCTAACCAGATGTTAGTAGGACAAAAAAATCACAATATTATTAGATTAACCCTTTATGTCCCAAGAGTGCCATATGGCACTATTACTGGTTACTTGCTTTGAGGGTTTAAATCTGACTAAGCTCAAAGAGCAATGCCCTGAGATTCCAACACACCTTAATGTATAGACCAATGATCCTATTGAACTGCATTAGGCATATTAAAAATGAATAATTTCATCTAAATCCTCCTTTCTTTGCACAAGTTAACTATAGTTGACATTAATTCACTTCAGAAAAAGGGACTAAAATGACAGTTACAGAAAAAAAATTCTCTTCAGATTCTACATTTTCTCACAAAAATGCATATTTCACATAAAATTTAGAGTTTCATGTTTGCACTAACCTCACTTTCTGTCTCCCAACACCTAAACTTGCCCAGCACCAAGCCATTGTGTCCACAAGCACTTCACAACAAGCTAAATTCATCCATAATGACTGCAAAGCATGCCGGGAAATCCAATCCACCAGCGGCATAGCACTCTCCCATCTTCATTCTTCAAAATATATACTAAGTCTAAAGCCATTTCGACCTAATAGCTTCATATTGGAATCAATGGCAAGTAAATGTTGTCCAATATTCCAAAAAAGCTATGATACATGTAGGTGGCTCCAGACCTCCATTTATAAAGCCCATGCTAAAGTGAGAGAAGACATCCTGGCCCATTCACGAGTGGAAAATGAGGCTCTTTCTCTATCACAATAGCAGGCACAGACTGCACTAGCGTGTTGGAAATAGAAACCTCTATAACTCAGACGTAACACTCAAATCAAGAAAAAATCCACTATTCAACTATTCACTTGATATAGAATCGATATTGTCAAAATCTGAAAAAGGTTTCATTCACAAGGAAAAAGAAATGAAAGTAAATTCGGAATTCCCAAATTTACATGTACATCAAATTTACGTTGCATTATTAACAATTGGAATTAGAAACCTCTATAACTCATATATGCAACACTGAAATCAAGAAATATTCTACTATTGAACTGTATTCACTCCCTGTTGAAACTTGAATAGCATTGCACACACATGATGCCACAAAATTTAGACTCCTCACCAAGACTCAGACAAACAAACCACTTTTCGTGTTACAACTCACAAGAATTGACCGACACTTCAGTTCGTCCTCTGAATATTCTATCAGAAATGACTTTCCTTTATTATATATTGAAAGAGAATCTGATGAGTATACTGTCGAACAGCTTAAACATTGGCTAAAATACAGAGGATTGAAACAAAGCGATAAACGGCAATGTTATCAAGCTAGTTCCACCAATATTTTGAAAGGGTGCAAACATGGCGTGAAATACAGTGTTTGTCTGGGAATCATGGATTTTGACTCATTGTTAGACAACTGTATGAAAAACTGAAAACATGATTGCATGCTTTCCAGCACAGCTACATCCCTCAAATTTTGATCAGTTAATCTTTTACCTGGTATCTAAAGTTTACAGACAGTGAATATTTCAGAAATGCGATTTTATGGAAATTATTTGGCATCGGATTTCCTTACAAACACTGTATTTCATGCCATTTCATGCAACTGGTCTATTCGTTCCTCCAAAACCATGTTTAATATAGTCAAGCTCTAACTGAATCCAAAACTCATATTTTCCCATAAAATATCACTATAAGACTTCATCTAAACGTTGAAAAGTCAGGTTTTTTCATAAGAAAGCAAAAAGAAATGTAGCCATGTGCATTTATCAGCGAATGGGGATCGATATACAGAAAGGTAACTTAATTTGGAAATTCTTTGAAATTCGTTGGAGACCAAAGCTAATGTGATGGCTGGAAAATTAGCAACTGTGCAAAGGTTTGAGCAGATATTTTAGATTCAGACTGTACAGACAAAGTTACAAGCTAACAATTGAAGGGGTGAGCAGAAGAAAGAGTTAAGTGATGGTTCGACAAATTTTACAGATGAATGTGCCCACCACCATACATTTCTCTGTAATATTTTGTTTGCAAATATATAACTTTGTAAGAAAACTTTGTAAAATTCGGCAGTCTTGCTTATTTTGCTGTGCTCTTTCAAGTTTTCAAAACACCTACGAAACAATGAAGGATACTAAGCTGTCTGACTGAAGCAACAAAGTTACAGACTCGGTCTTAAATGTGCTTAACAAAATAAACTCAGCCGATAAGTACGCTAAACCTGTTTGCATGTCAAAAGCTGCCACTTGAACCTAGGAATATCATGCAATGTCTTGTGACAAGGGTCATGTTTCCACATTCAGGCCAACTGTAATAAACACACACAAGACTTAATTGGTTTTCTGTATACTTAGATTTGTATTTGATGAGGAATTATTTGGAAAGATTAGTTCGATGGAATTCCTAGATGAGCAGAAAGTCTCAGAGAAAATCGGAAGCTTGAAGGCACAACACAAAGAAACAAATGGCAATGATTTGGACTAATCCCATGAAGTGACTGTTTTAGTCGACACCACTACATATAAATCGGCCCGATCTAGCTTAGTTGAATTCCCATACTCAGAATAAAATCCTTGAAACGAAAAAAACATCTACGTTATTTTTGATTTATTATATTGATACATATATATCTAAATTAATGCCTTATAAAATATTTAACAAAATGATCAAGAACGCTGGAGATATTAATTGACTTGCATATGCATGTCTAAATTGACAACAATGTTAAATATGTAAATTATCATTTCACCTAGAATTCTGAATACTACTTTACTTGCTTTCATAAGATTTGGAATTCCAGCAAATTCCAGCACTGTAGATTTGATTCAAACATTTTTTGGAGTTCCCCTTTTTTGCCAGTTTTAGGAAACCATCCCATTGATGTGAGGTTCATCAGTTCATATGAAAATCATTGAAAATAACACTGTCTCAATATCAGACTACGAAGATCTGTGATTTAGCCAGTTCCTGACTTTGATCAACCTCGATGGTTGTTTCAGGTTCCGTTAAAAATTCAGAGGGCCACTTACCATGACAAAGCCCCTTTTAAGAGATCCCTGAATTCAGTTGCAAAATTAACATCAACTTCTTTTCTCACAGGAACCGTCGTTCAAGGAGCCGCAGTCCAAGGTAAATATTGTCATTAGCGTTCCTCATCATTACAAAAATCTTCTTGATTGAAGATATCCAGGCTCAGACTCCAGAACAGCTTAAAAATATTCAATAAATATAGTACCATTAAAACAATGCTTTAAGTAATTACAACAGGAAGTTACAGATCACCAATACTTTAAGCAATTATTGGATGAGGTTCACATGAAGCATGATAGTGAAGATTTTCAAGACCACGGTCTGTGTCAGTATGAGTTTGGAAACTTTATTTAATTTGCTCCCTCAAAGGGCTTTTCAACAATAAATACATATAAAAACTAACAAATATTATATAAGATTACTTAAAGTACAATGGCCTATGAAAATTAAAACTAAGTATAATAGAGAATATATTAAATAATAAATAGAACCACATATATTATAATGAGTAACTTATATAATAATCTTAGTACTAGATATAAAGCATGAGCGGACAATCTTTATTCAGCGAGAGTTTGTAAATCCCATAAAGATTGGACGCGAGCACTTATCAAACGTCTAGATGTAGGGAGTCATGTTTTCAGTTATTTTGGTGATACAACTTATTTTGGCTGAGAAAATCAAAGCCAAAGTTTATGTAAATCAGGACGAAATCTCTTGTAGAATTAAAGACTGATGTTTTATTAATTTCCTTTGTTTTCGCTTCATGAATTATTAATGAGTGATAATGTTGTATAATTCTTTCCTGAGGGCATGCTTAAAAATCACTTGTCCTTTATAATAAAGTCAAGGGCATTCCAAAGTTTTGCCCGTCTGAAACTGAAAGACCTTTTTATGGCTAGGTGAAAAAGGGGCAATTGAAGGTCATTGGCCCCTCTTGCATTTATTGCTATGATGATTGTCAAATCGTTGTTTTAAACTTAATACAGTTAAAGTATGAACACACTTGTATATAGAATCGCATAGCCAAAGCTATGCGAAATCAGACGCTGATTGGCTGATATGGAGTAGTGATTCAGAGTGGAATACCCACTGTAGACTACGCGTGATATTTATAACTTAGCAAAATATCAACAAAAGTACTAAATCTTAAAGTAATTCATCGAACTATGCGATTCAAGGAAAATCACATGCCCGACTCGGTAATTCCACGTTAAATTGCACGAGAAAACCGATATCGCCCGAGTCGCTCGTCTCGTGCAATTTAACGTGGAATTACCTCGTCGGGCATGTGATTTTCCTATAATAGTGTAATGTGAAAATCGCCAATCCAATATTGGTTTATTATAAATTTTTTAAACTTAAATATGGATTGGCAGAGAGGTATTATCTGTAGATACAGATTCGCCTGCCACTATCGTGTGTTGACATGTAACTCAGTCAATCAGAATCGAGATGGTATCTAAAATGAACAATAATATATTGCACATGTAATTATTTTACACATGTGACATAACTTTTATTTATGTTGCATGTAAAACCAGGTAATTTATAGTTTTGGGAATAATTAACAGAATCTTACATGGCAGCTTGGAGAAAAGGTTTTATATTTTCATGGTAAATGTGTTGCAATACACTCGTTCACTGGTACGACGTTCACCATTTGAAGATAAAAACTGTACATATCTCTGCATGGCCACGTAATATTCTATGTATCCCACCAACTTGCATGGATATATTGTAATAACATGATCAGGAGTGTAGTGCCAGCCTATACGATCTGACCTTCATTGTAAACTACTTGTGAAATGAAAGTAATTTTTTTTAAATATTAAATTTTGATGGAAATCGTAAAAACATTAGTTCATCGTGGTCATGTGGGTCTCTATGCATTGAAATGTATATCAGGTCAATTTTTTTTATCACTAATTAATATCGATTCTACATCAAGTGGATAGTAGAATATTTCTCGATTTGAGTGTTGCATCCATGAGTTATAGAGGTTTGTGTGTATGATATACTCAAGCTGGTGACGTAAATCTTGTCTTCATTTATTATACGAAAATATGCTGGTAAAGATAAATGACCTTTTGTTATATTTGAAGCTTATATCAGTGATTTTTATACCAAATATGGAAAAAGAAATGAAATGTAAATTCGCGAATTGCGTCACATCATTAGCGTGTTGGAAATAGAAACCTCTAACTCAGACGTAACATTCAAATCAAGAAATAGTCCACTATTCAACTTTTTACTCGATGTAAAATCGATATTAATGATAAAATATTGACCTGATATACACTTTAATTCAAAAGTTTTACCTTGACACTTCACCCAACTGGTGGGTGGGATATAGAACTGAACATGTGTGTGTATCAGTGATGTAGACGTCGATGTTTTATTAATGATACATGTATCTGTATATCTGATACAACACCGTTTTATTGATCGGTTCTGTATCAAACAAACGCCAGTACGGACTGAATATCTAATCAGTTCTGTATGTGGGTTTACAGTGGTGTTCATGCTGCGTTTGGATTGGTTAGCACCCTGACGAATTACTAATGAATCTTACAACAGCAATACTAGGTGTTGTCTTTGTTAGTGGTCAATATTTTATTCTGTTAAATGTTTGATTTTTGTAGGCATCGTCGTTCAAGCCACAGTCCAAGGTAATTGTAATGGCAATGGCTAGAGACCGACGTTCATGTTTTATTGACATATACAGGCACTTACGCGATGACTGTACGATGAATGAAAATTATGAATATTGAGGCCGATAGCCAGACACAGTATGAACATTTTTTGAGTTCATCGTACTAATATAACCCAGATAGTACGAGCGCTCTGATTGGCTTATAGACTCAAAAATCTATGGTTTATTGTGCTGGTAAACACATAGAAATCGGCACGCCTGCTTGCGTTGTGTCATAGTTCTATCATAAAAGCAATAGACCGCACATTTCGATGTATTCACTGGCGAAATAAAGCACTTGGTATGTTGGGAGAACACTTGAAATGCTTGAAAATCACGCGCCTTCGGCTTGTGATTTTCAAGCATTTATTGTGTTCTCCCAACATCCCGCGTGCTTTATTTCGCCAGTAAACACATTGAAATGTGTGGTCTATTGCTTAAATAAAACACACAGTCTCTATTCCAACTGAGCGCAGTGTGTGCTATGGTCATCGATAAAGTACTTATTAGCCAATTACCTGCTTGGATTGTGTACTATGCACGAAGTGTAGCTCCCTTTCATATAATAACAACAACAGCAACGTTGTAACGGTTGATCGCTCACGTTTTAGACACTGACATGTTGTTAACCAATTTGTCATCTGTTGGCGGTCGCGCCAGTAAGCAAAATATGATTTGAAGTGAAACACTCGATTAAGTGAGTCTTTATAAACACGTATGGGGAACAGGCGATTAGAAAAATAATTTAATATTAGAAGGGATGAGAACATACGTTTGAATAAATGCCGGCCGTTTTTCTGATTTAACAGAATCAGAAATCTGTACCCGTGATACATGGTACGGCCTCTTATTTTCTGCCACTTATTGATTTCTTTCTTCTGTTTCAGACGAAGACGACAACGTTCTCACTCAAAGTCCCGCTCTCGTTCGCCAAGGCGCCGTAGTGATCGAGATAAGGATGAGCGTAGATCAAAGCATAGACGTGAACACCATTCACGATCTCACTCACATTCCAAATCCCCCGCGGTGAAGTCGGGCTCCAGGTCTCCTTCAAAGTCGGCCACACCCGTGAGTGACAAAGGGGAAGAGATTGTAGATGACGTCAGAAGCCGAAGCCCATCTCCGGACGAGCAATGACAGGACGTTTTCTGCTCTCGCACAGGACGGTGTTCCATTTACCTTTTTAACACAAAATCGTTAGATTTATAACCATTAAATGTGCTGTCCGTAATGTATCTTAACCAGTCGCTGTCCTGGAAAGTGGCCATGGAAGACCTCGAGACTAGCCTGTGAACGGGTTCATGGCACGGACACACTAACATTTGAATATTGGTCCATTCTACAATGAAGTCGATCCACGTGAAAGGTAGCCCGTTTCAGATGGTGTGAACTCATTTGCTAAACCTAATTAGATGAAAATAGCTGCCTAATTAGTATCCTTGGTTTCATTTTTTAATTGGCCTATATCATTAGGACGTCACAGCTTGTTTATGAGGGGACAGAATCGACATAAACAATAGAATTTTGAACTAAATCTGCTCTGCTGAGGAAAATTTAACTTCGAATTGTCTGGTTTCCAGATATCAGCTGTATCAATGTTTATCCCACAATATTTACCGTATTTGGTGGCTGTTACCACTATTCTACGTTCTACAAAATGCATTTGATAGCGATTTCCTTTGTGTTGTTGCTGTTTTGTCCCTCTCCCACGATTGTTTTGATTTCATAATGATATAGGGCAATTGCCGGTGTTCAGCACGCATGGACATCGAACGTCATCTGAACCGAGCCTTATGATGGATCAATGTAGGGACGTAATTCACATTTGTATAGCGTCCGTGTAGGCTATTCCCAGTAAATAAAAACGTTCCTATCACGAGCCTGTACCGTCTGAGAATTTTAAGCTGTAATCGTTAAATGGAGAAACCTGCAAGCTTTTCTCAGCAGTGCCAGCTGATAGAAAACTAATCCCCTTAGATTTTATAGATTAGAGTGAAGTGCACAAAAGTTAAACTTGGGCAAAAGACTAAATGACAACTGCCGTCTTCCTTGGAATAAAATTGTGGTCCGACTCGAAATTCTTAATCGATGTTAGTCTTAGTATTTCGTGTTGATAAACGTTGCACTTGGTATGCTAACGTGCCAACCATGATTTCAAAAGGCGCCACTTAGTATCAGGAACCAATGAGGTCTGGTTGGCACAAAACATCGCAAAAGCCACCCACTGACCCGCACACATTGCATAGTTGTTTTATATCTAATGTGAACTTCATCGCCACTTGTTTGTAAGGGCTGCCTAAGGCTATTCGAGTTTAATGACTTATGTTCTCTAATTAATGTGCCTGCTACTTGTGCATACAGTGCCAAGTTAGTTGTTAGGTTAGCATGCTATTTCACATACTATTCCATTATTGTAGTCTTTTTAATAAACTAAATATTAAGGATATAACTTGCATTTGCTATCACACTTTGCGAATAAGACTATAGTTAAGTTTATTTTCCATGCTCTTATGGTAAATATTTACTTCTCCGTACGTAAAGAGTAAGTAGAAAGTGAGGGGAAGTTGTTACGAAATTCCCTCTCTGGAATTGGGCAGGATTCGAGATATATTCCCCTGAAATGCAAAAAGAAACCGAGCCATGTACACATTAGCTCACTGTACCGAACATCAGTCTGACCCGCCATGGAGAGGAGTGTTTGAAGAGTTTGAGCTCCAACGTAGACAAACTTCTATTCCATGTCGCCAGTAATTATCACTAAACTTATTTGAGACCTTGAAACATTATTACAGAAGTGGAAAACAGTCGACCACTTGCGGATGCAGCGCACAGGTTTACTTGAAAATAAAATCGAGGCAAAAAACAGTTTCTACATTTTACTCAACATACAGAATGCTGAAAATTCCTTTGTCGATCAAACGAGAGTCGGGTGCCGAATAAAGTAAAATAAATCCGGCGTAGGGTTTTTCCTAACACCCCTGTAATGGGAATTTGCATTGGCTGAAAACGCCAGTGCTGAAGAGGTACTCAACACTCCGTAAAATGTAAGGACTTTAGCCATTTTCGTACCGTTTCGGATTTTCCGTGGAGTATGAATATTTTGCTAATGAACACAAATATTGTATCCACGAGTTCTCCATTGGGTAGCTACGTCTTGAAAGGTGTTTAATTATATATATGTTATGTTTTTAAAGCTGTGCAGCACACAGTAAGGCCTGATTCAAACGTCGAATTTTTCATGCACCGAACGCAATTCAAACGAGATTAGGCGGCTTCTTTTGATTAGGTAAAAAGTTTAGCCTGCAGAACAGGCGCTTTTCCGATACGCGCCTGCCGCCATCTTACGGCAATTTGAATTCTGTACTTTTCCGCATGGATTAACATGATTAATAAACATGTCAATCAAGCTGTGTGTGCTCGTAACTTTGTCGGTATCGGAGATATGTAGTCAAAACATTCCAGTTTAATTTGTATTACCATTCAAGGGCACCCATACCCTGGTTACCAGCACACCGCCGCAAAACGTTACGCGCATGCGTATTTGCTATTTCTTGTCGGCGCGCGGCCGCCCCCAGTTTCCCGCGAAACCTGAAATGAAACAACAGGCACATACCCGTGATTTTAAAATTTCTGCTTTAAAGTACCATTTGTGAACTGTTTTGTCAAAAAATAAGAAAACTACTTAAAAGCTAAGCCTAAAACTTTAACAGGTTGAAGTTTTCTTAATTTGTAATTCACTGAGTTTACAAAGTTATAAAATTATTTACTAAAAAAGTTGAAACCCTCGGTAATTCGTATTTGATAGCAGAGCCTTCGTTCTTTTGGCCAGCGGAGCATACCGGCGTTTTGCCGCGGTGCAGGTTACCAGAGGCTCGAAAGCTATCGACCCCAGGTCTACTCGGTTACGTCAGTCACTGTTCTGTGGCCTCTGGAACGAGGGTAGGGCACCCATGCAACGAGTAATTTTTGAAATTAGTTTGAAACCAGTTGTCTGCAGCTTATCTAGCCATTTTAAAGCTACTATGTCTTGACGTATTCTAGAAAGCTATTAGCTGTTCGGATTTTCTAGGTGGAAATCGCGTCAACCGAAAATACTATGGCAAAATATTCCCGGCCTACGAATTTGTTAGTAGTCTAGAAAATAACGAATTTTCTAGCCCAAGTAACTTCATGTTGCAAAGTTTTGTTGAGGTACGAATTTTTTAGGGATTCTTTTTTCCTGTTCCGACTCTATTGATCAGACGAATTGGGACGTACGAATATTTTAGGGGAAACTTTTAGTCAGTATTTCAGAAAACAATTTTCTAGGAACAATTTTTTCAAATCCAAAAGTTTTAGGCTAACTTACTCTCCCGAACAGCTTTTTAACCGAAAACTTCGTTGGGTGCCCTTGACCTTTATTTCTCCTGTCCAGGTCTCTACAGTGTGGGATTTATTCACGACCACAGCCTCTATAAAGTCGCTCAGTTTTTCCTTCATCAGTTCATGTACTCGACCCTGACAGACTCTTTCACTCGAACAGTCTCTGACAGCAGGAGCGAAAATTACTTTAGGGAACTCCATAATTTCCTTAAGTTCTACGTCTAGATCGTAGAGGGAGATGGCTTTTAAGTCCCAGTGTATTTAGTTTCGATTAACTGATCCTTCAGTGCTTTGCAAATAGGACAATGCCGAAGCGCTAATGCGGGTATCAGCGGCCATCCCGAGGGGGCGGCCCCCGGGCAACCCACGGGCAACCCAGGGGCTTAGCAGGGGATTTGTAGCAAAAACATGCCCCACATGCGGGGCATTAGAGCGCTTTTGCGTTTTCGTCAAAATACCCCGGGGACACGTAATCTGCTCTCTCAACGTTCAGCGGTTTTCGCTACAGGACTCGCTCGATCGATTGACGTTCTTCGATTTCTTTGTCCTCGAGGTAAGTCATCATTATCATTCAAATTAAGAGATTAAATTAAGCCATCCACTGTCGGAAGACAGAACAAAGAAATAAAGGATAATATTTGTATAAAACTATTAAGATTTTTGACACTTCTAAAACGTTTAGCTTCTAATACTTATAATATGTTGCCCAGGTTGCCCCAGGGGTGGGGGTTTTTGTCACAATTTTCTCCCCCACCCGAGGGGTTTTAGCATGTATTTGTCATGGCTGCTGTGACAAATGCCCCTGGGTGCCCGGGGGCCGCCCCCTCGGGATGGCCGCCGATACCCGCATAAGTTCGACTTTAAGTCCTGACTGACTCGACTTCCACGGCAAACAGTTGGAAAATAAGGCTTTTACCTGTTGGTAAAACCTCCAAAATATCTCGCCTAGAAAGAACAAATGTAAACTATTCATGATTTCATATCATAACTACATATACATATATAATCGCCGTGACCCCATAAAACGCACCAATACCCACGAATGCTCTCATCTGACTTAATAGCTCGTAGAGCACCAGACATGCAACCTGGAGGTCGTTGGGTTCGAGTCCCACTTGGGTCAGAGATTTGTTCTCTTGTGCACACTTAGCACTACAGCTTACTATTTTACATCACATTCTTTAAACTATTTACTGCCTGCTTTGTTCTTCTAAATACTTTCCTGGATTAACGCTCAACCGCTCGATGACTTCTCTCTTGTCGCCGCCATTGTTCGCAGGAGGAATGTGCGACATTTCGTGACACATGACAGCTAATTGACCAATCGGTATTTCCCTTCCAGAATCTGTACGGGAAAGGGTATCCCTCCTCCTCTCTCGTGCCAGTCTCCTTTTTCCATTTTCACGCGGCCAAATCATTTTATCACTTCCTTTGGGTTGAAATAACACTTAGGGCCTGTTTCGCTTCGACGTTTGAATCGGGCCAAAGTCTCCTAACTTCAGAATGGGAAGCCGACCATTTGGTCACGCTCGTCGAGCTACCAGCCTGCTTACCGTGTTATCAACACCAGTTACTGCGTGATCGGCTCGGTTTTCTTAGTTCTTCATAGGGTTTTAGCTCCGCGACCCAGGTATTTATACAAATAAATACCTTGCATTGATAATGAGCAACTCCAGCCAGTCAGTTCAATGACCCGATATGAGAGCACAAATACGACCAGGGTATAACTATCGAATACCCCGCATCTTTTCCCTTCTTGGTGTAGCCAGTGGCTACGGCTACGCGTAGCCACTCGTAGCCGCGTAGCCACTACCAAAGTATTGCTTCGTTCTTTAAAACTTTGATTTATACGATGCGACTTAGACACAGGCAGGCAACCCACTTCTTATTTTTGACTCGTAGCCGCGTAGCCACTACCATAAGTATTGATTCGTTCTTTAAAACTTTGATTTATACGATGCGACTTAGACACAGGCAAGCAACCCACTTCTTATTTTTGACGCGTAGCCACTCGTAGCCACTACCATAAGTATTGCTTCGTTCTTTAAAACTTTGATTTATACGATGCGACTTTAGACACAGGCAACCCACTTCTTATTTTTGACGCGTAGCCACTACCATAAGTATTGCTTCGTTCTTTAAAACTTTGATTTATACGATGCGACTTAGACACAGGCAACCCACTTCTTATTTGTGACGTGTAGCCTGTATTTCCTCCCACCAAGGATGCCGTTTTTTGCGGGGTATTCTGTAGTTACTCCGTTACGTCTCAGGAGGGGAAAAACTTTGTTCTTTTACTTCTAAACTCAAGGCAGAGACGAGGCTGGAAGCGCCAAAGCTATTGTTTGTAATCCAAATGGCCATTGCGTGACCAAGGTCTTATTCCGTACAAACTGATGTAAGAAGAGCTTGTCTCCACTAATGCTGGTTTTCAGAACAACTCGCTCAGTAATTTGAATCTTTATTCCAGTCGACGATGAAACAGATGCCTTTGACAAACGTTCATAACAACGAATTCCACAAAGCTAGAGATAAAATGTTTTTCGAAATCGCACATGTCCATATTTAGCCCACACCGCGGTAAAACGTTGAGCGCATGCGTGCGTCACGCCAGTTTCCCGCAATAACCCCTATTTTTAGAGTTAAAGCATAGCCTAAAACGTTAAAGGGAATCTCCGCTGAAAAACAATGTTTGCTCTCATGTGTTTGTTATGGATGCCTAAGTCTGTTTCTGTGTTTGTCTCCAGTAAATTGTACACTAGATGCCATTTATGCACCGATTTTTCTGTCGATAAAACTTTGAATTTCCCGCGCGTCGCCATCTTAATTTTTATGACGTCACAGTATTGTCGGAAAACTAGCTTTGTTCGGTTGTGTAATAATAGGGGCAACACTGTGACGTCATGAAATCCAAGATGGGGCGCTCAGGAAATTCAAATGAGATTTATTGACAGCTACAGGAATATCGGTGCATAAATGACATCTAGTGTACAATTTACTGGAGACAAACACAGCAATGTATTTAGACATCCATAACAAACACTTGAGAACAAACATTGTTTTTCAGCCGAGGTTTCTTTGTTAGGTTCGAGCTAAAAACGTTTAAGCCTCGGATAATTTACCTCCCTGGCCAGCGGAGCATAATGTTTTGTCGCGGTATGGGCTGGCGCCCCTTCGGTGTTTTTCGGGCAAATTTGATTTTGGGTTACCTGTGGAGCGCGGTAGAAGGATTGTTTCTTTTCTTTCCTCCCTATCAGCTTGAACGCGCGCCACAGACCAGCCAACTCAAATTGCCAAAAAAACACCACGAAGAGCAGCTTTCTTTTCTTTCTGCAAAACGGAAAAATTATATTAGTGTGATTAAATGCGTTCAGGTTGTTTCCGAGTGGCGATGAAAGTAGACAACACGAGCTCGTGGTCTACAGCCCTGTATAAAGTTTTCCTGTCATGTCGGAACAGCACTGGTGGTACCTTCAGTCGCATGCTCGCGTCAAACTGGTTTCCTGAAATGATGAGAACGTTACTTTAAATTGGGCAAATCGGTTTAATACCAGCTAGGGTAGGGAAAGGGTGGATAACCGTTCCCCAAGAATCGAAGATATCAGATGGGGAGACGAAAAATTAGATGCTCTAACAAAATAGCGCACATTTATAGCTAAATTACAGGGATTGAAATTCGAGGAAAAACCACTAGCAATTGTTGCGAGTTGTTACTTGTTTTTACTATCAACATGATCTAATCCACTAGCAACATCATTACAAATAGTTCAGCAAGATTCTACTGGCAACAGTTGCGAGTTGTGTAACAATAGGGCCAACCGGGACGTCATAAGGTCCAAGATAGCGGCGCGCGGGGAATTCAATGAAAATCGGTCCATAGCTGACATCTAATGCACAATTTACGGAAGACAGCATTCAGGCAGCTATAACAAACAATTGAGAGTTAAAATTGTTTTTTCAGCGGGGGTTCCCTTTAAGTTTCGTTTGACTAACAACTCGTGTAAGGACTGTAGTGGATACCGACACTCTACACTTACCAAATGCACTTTCCTATGGAAGAGCGCAGTGTCACAGGAAAAAGTGAAAAACTGGAAAGAAGGTTAAACACCGATATTAATACGCACATATACTTTAAAAAGCAGTCAATTACAACAATGTTGTTGAGTGAGTGGGCCGGTGCGTGGCGTGTAGATATTAGAGAGCTTAAGCATCAACGACGGCGACGGCAGCGAGGACGGGACCTAGAAAAATGTTTTCTACCGAAATGTGATGCTTACTATTTCCTTCGTTCGCCTTTAATTACTTTTCACATTCATATCTTCGAAAAATATGACAAGCATAGAGTTCCGTTCACGCCGAAAGAAAAACGGAGTGACTTACTTTATACGTTGGCGTTCTCTTGTAAACGTAAAATGTGGGGTTATCACGTTCTGTTTTTCCAAACAACGGTTGAAATGTAGGTGACTGCGTGCATTCCCACGTGCAGTTATTGTATTTTGCAATTAAGGCTATTGTTTCATGCCGTCGTCCTAGACGTTGCCGTCGTGGTTGCTTAAGCTCTCTATTGGTGATTGGAAGGGACGGTGGGGTGGAATGACTTGGAAATAAAAAGTCGAAGTATTTACCGTCGCTCCGATGGCCTCGTAACATCTTGGAGTCGCGTTCAGAAGACTGCACCATTAGTTGTGTAGCAATATAGGACTGGTGAAATGAGTAATAGTTATTGTTATCATTCAAATTATTCTTTCCATCGTTTTGATTGGCCGAGAGAACTGCAAATAATGGTCTGCTCATGCGCATTACGTTGCAAAGCCGTTTTGCTGCAAATAATGGTCTGCTCATGCGCAGTAACATTGCAGTTGTCAATATGGCTCGCTTTTAATTAGCCTGGGAAACCAGCCGACTCTTATCGCTCCCTACTCGCGAGTGGGGAGCGATAAGAGTCGGCTGGTTTTCCAGGCTAGCTTTTAATTCATTCATTTATATTTTGAGCTCTGAAATGTAAATAAAATTGTGAACTGGCTTCTTTGTTATTGTTTGACGCGTGCACCATCAAAGATTGCAAAAAAATAATCCCAGTGGCCGTGAATGATAAAACAATTATTGGACTCGGTTATCGCAAAATATCGTGATTTGTTAGTGTCTCGCAATCAATTATTTGCCTCTGCCTTCGGCAAATAATTGATTGCTCGCCACTAACAGATCACGATATTTTGCTCAACCTCGTCCAATAATTGCTTATTATTTAGGCTGGAAGATACAGGTTGTCTTCAAGTACATTGTGGAGCGGTTTTCCAGTGTTGAAAGTGATTGTTTTGGTTTAGCGTTTACTTAGCTTTTCTGTTGGCTGTGAAAAATGTTTTGTAATCATCAGCCAATCAAGTTCTAAACTAAAACCCAACATTGTTTGGGTCCGTCACGCAATCTCAAGACACGTTTCGCATTCGATAATTACCGCTGGATGCGATGACTACAGATGCATTTACTCAACTGTAAAATAATACAGTACCGCTCGAAACCTGTATTCCGATTGCATTATTATACTGTAGCTCTATTGTTTTTGTACTGCACGTTCTAAAGGTTAGGGTGTTTTGTATTGTTGGGTAAGCCAATGCTGTGGCTCGTTTAGAGCGGTATAGGCCGGCTCTCACAAGTACCAGCGAGAAGGTGCAGAAGTTCAACCTTCAACAATTGGTATTTATGAACATTTAACATCAAAATGAGACTAACATTGAGTAAATGTAGTCATCACATCCAGCGGAAATTCTTGAATACGAAACTGGACGGTTTTAGTCAGAGTTACCATGATTGCGTTTACTTTTCCTCTCGTGATTACTTCAGTTCGTGATTGGCTCATTGTGTTTTTACTTGCTCGTGATTGGTTCACTGCATTTTTACTTGCTTGTGATTGGCTCATTGCATTTTTACTTGCTTGTGATTGGCTATGTGACTACTTTTACGACACTCAATCGAAAACCGCTCTATTAGACTAAAAGTATAATAACTAATTATGGCATACAAATTTATTTCATAAAAAAAGTGGGAAATAGCCGATGTTGATATAAAACTTTCTAGCTCTATTAAAATATTAAAAACGACACAAGACCGTTTTTCTAGATAACTACTATATAACGTGTGTACTGACCATATTTCTCAATCTAATCCAGTGTATTTATGCAAACGTACGCAGTGATCAACTCGAAAGCATTTGATCATTCCGTACATCACTTTAAAAATAAATATACTCTTACTTTCCAACTTTTTGCGGTTCTATGAAAGTTGAAAGGGGCACGTCATCCCCCAAAGGATAAACTTTCTCACGACGAAAGACAAAATTAACTACTCAGATTACCAGAGTATGCTTTCCAGGTATCTTGGTTTGCAACCACTCCCAGGAGATTGAAGAGACAAAGATGTGGCGGCCATGTTAAACAATCTATTGCCGAATCTCTTGTTATTGTCATCCAACATGGCCGCCATCATGTCAGATTACCAGAGTATGCTTTCCAGGTATCTTGGTTTGCAACCACTCCAGGAGATTGAAGAGACAAAGATGTGGCGGCCATGTTACACAATCTATTGCCGAATCTCTTGTTATTGTCATCCAACATGGCCGCCATCATGTCAGATTACCAGAGTATGCTTTCCAGGTATCTTGGTTTGCAACCACTCCCAGGAGATTGAAGAGACAAAGATGTGGCGGCCATGTTACACAATCTATTGCCGAATCTCTTGTTATTGTCATCCAACATGGCCGCCATCATGTCAGATTACCAGAGTATGCTTTCCAGGTATCTTGGTTTGCAACCACTCCCAGGAGATTGAAGAGACAAAGATGTGGCGGCCATGTTAAACAATCTATTGCCGAATCTCTTGTTATTGTCATCCAACATGGCCGCCATCATGTCAGATTACCAGAGTATGCTTTCCAGGTATTTTGGTTTGCAACCACTCCCAGGAGATTGAAGAGACAAAGATGTGGCGGCCATGTTAAACAATCTATTGCCGAATCTCTTGTTATTGTCATCCAACATGGCCGCCATCATGTCAGATTACCAGAGTATGCTTTCCAGGTATCTTGGTTTGCAACCACTCCCAGGAGATTGAAGAGACAAAGATGTGGCGGCCATGTTACACAATCTATTGCCGAATCTCTTGTTATTGTCATCCAACATGGCCGCCATCATGTCAGATTACCAGAGTATGCTTTCCAGGTATCTTGGTTTGCAACCACTCCCAGGAGATTGAAGAGACAAAGATGTGGCGGCCATGTTACACAATCTATTGCCGAATCTCTTGTTATTGTCATCCAACATGGCCGCCATCATGTCAGATTACCAGAGTATGCTTTCCAGGTATCTTGGTTTGCAACCACTCCCAGGAGATTGAAGAGACAAAGATGTGGCGGCCATGTTACACAATCTATTGCCGAATCTCTTGTTATTGTCATCCAACATGGCCGCCATCATGTCAGATTACCAGAGTATGCTTTCCAGGTATCTTGGTTTGCAACCACTCCCAGGAGATTGAAGAGACAAAGATGTGGCGGCCATGTTACACAATCTATTGCCGAATCTCTTGTTATTGTCATCCAACATGGCCGCCATCATGTCAGATTACCAGAGTATGCTTTCCAGGTATCTTGGTTTGCAACCACTCCCAGGAGATTGAAGAGACAAAGATGTGGCGGCCATGTTAAACAATCTATTGCCGAATCTCTTGTTATTGTCATCCAACATGGCCGCCATCATGTCAGATTACCAGAGTATGCTTTCCAGGTATCTTGGTTTGCAACCACTCCCAGGAGATTGAAGAGACAAAGATGTGGCGGCCATGTTAAACAATCTATTGCCGAATCTCTTGTTATTGTCATCCAACATGGCCGCCATCATGTCAGATTACCAGAGTATGCTTTCCAGGTATCTTGGTTTGCAACCACTCCCAGGAGATTGAAGAGACAAAGATGTGGCGGCCATGTTAAACAATCTATTGCCGAATCTCTTGTTATTGTCATCCAACATGGCCGCCATCATGTCAGATTACCAGAGTATGCTTTCCAGGTATCTTGGTTTGCAACCACTCCCAGGAGATTGAAGAGACAAAGATGTGGCGGCCATGTTAAACAATCTATTGCCGAATCTCTTGTTATTCTCATCCAACATGGCCGCCATCATGTCAGTTGCAAACGAAGAACACTGCAGAACATTTGAGGCAATTTTAATGAAGGATGGCGAAGATTCGAGTGGATGAAAAATTCTGATTTTAAGAGAAATCAAGAGCAAGTTGAAATCGGTTCAATGTAACCGAAACCAAGTTTCTATATTAAACTTTTGTAATCCACTTTAATCTTTGCCATCCTCTATCGAAAAATGTTGAAAAAGCATATCAGGACATTCACATGGTATTTCTTTTCTACCAAAAGTATTCTTTTTGTAGTTTTGTTTTAAAGAAAATTGAAGGTTCAATTCGGTTGACAGTGCCCCATCAATTTGAGACTTCAATAAATCGATCACTGTGCTGACCTGAATCTGATCCATAACATCATCTCGCATCTCTTCAGCCATCCGATATCTGCAGAAAATCATTGCGATGAGTCTCATAGGCGCTCCAACGTGTCAACAGCGAAATCAGAGGGGGTGGGTTTGGGGGGGGGGGGGGGGGGGGGGATGGGGCTGGATGTAAACTAGAGTTTGACAATACAACCCTTAATTCATACAGATGCAAACTAGACTAATTCTAACCGCGAGTCAACATCCGCATCTGAGGACCGTTACCACGTGACATTTCAAGTTAGTTGACGTCAACTAAATTAGTACTAAACATAGCTAATATAGTTAAGTGCGACGTTGAAGCGACTCGACATAGAATTCACGCCTGATAGTTCGCCTCCGCAGACGACAACTATCACGTCACGTAATCGTTTTTGACCAATGAGCGCGCGCCAAAATGTTGTGGTGAACTATAACGACTGATAGTTTCCCTTGGAAATTCGATGTTCTTAAAACTAGTATATTTGTTTTAACAACATCAAATGTCCGCAGGCAACTTGCCCTCGACAGACACTATTGTTATAATAGAAAGTTCGAGCTCGTAGTATAATAATAATAATAATAATATTAATGGTGTAATTGTATGGTGGCGTAACTTACACATCATGGTCAGAGCTGTTGTACATGAGGGCGTTCTGGAACATTAACATCATGTCTCTCTGGAACTCACTCGTTGTGCGTATGTTCTAAAGTAAAGGGAAAATGATAAAGATACCGCGTGCTAGAAGGTGTGGTTTTGCTTACGAGGTGTGGTGGGAGTGAACGAAGAGACTGCAGCAAAATCCTGTTTTTTTTAAATTCATATTCATCCACGAACGGGATCAATTCTCCACGCTGATTGGTTCATTAGCCGTCAATCAAGGCGAAGTCAACATAGCCTTCTTTTCCTCTCTGCCATCGATATCACCCTCTCCTCCTACGGAAGAGCCTACGGAAGAGCCAGCTTTAACTCCGATATATACACTTCGCCTTTAGTTATCTTTTGTGAGTCGACTCTATTTAATACTTGCCGATGAAAAAAACGTCAAAATTAAGTCCTGTTAGCAAACCAAGCACACTAACTCAGTTTTAAACTGGTGGCTTATAAGTACTGTACATTTTTCCCAATTTTTCCACAAAGGAATGAAAAAGAGTCATTTTTAAATAAAAATAAGCGACGTGTTGAAACCGCTGGACGTAAATTGCGAACTATTTGTAACACACAACTCTCCGCAAAATTCATAGTTTATTTGGTCCTTTGGCAATATTTTTCATTGATTTGGAAGACAAAAAAAGTGCCAAAAGGAATGGTCGAATTTCGTAGTCGTGGCACTTTAACAACCTTTTGTAAGGCTTCTTTACGATCCATGTTAAATGTTGGTAAATGTACAAATTTACAGAGTTTATAATTTACGAGAAAAAAATTCACATTTAACAGACATTTTACATAGTTCTTCTCGAACTCATTAATAATTCATCAGGTAAATACAATTGAAATCATGACCATCACACTTGACACGGTTTTCTTTGTTCTTCATAGGGGTAAAACTCTGGTATAAACCCGTTCAACAATAGACTGTTACAGGGAGGTTTATAACTCAGTTTTAAGCCTCGCCAAATGCGATATAAGTCAGTACGGCCCTCGGAATGTTTAGGGCTTAGAACCTCGATTCTCGGTATGAAACTCTTACTTTAGAAATCATTTCCAAATACAGCTCGCATTTGAAGCCTTTTAGATCGCTAATTTTATCATTAAAGTGGAGTTTGCGAAGCCATGTAAAACACGAGGAGCTTGTTTTAGAAGCGAGTCTCTACATACAGCGATAAGGGGTTGAAAACCTTGGCTTTGCCTCTGTTCCAACCCCCTCTCACCGTATTTAGAAATCGCTTCTAAAACAGCTCCTCGTGTTATACTTCGAAGTCTGTAAATGGTTGGACAGAATATAAAAATGGAAGCCCTTAGGACTGAATTTGAAGTAAGAATAGTATTACACAGTATATCTACCCCATTCTCGATGCTTTTCTTGATCGTTGAAAGGTCCATTGGCCTGCAAAAGAAACCAATCAAATATTACACGACTGTTCCGGCTAGTAATGCCTCTACAGCATTTGAATCGAAACTCGGGTCATTGTTGCTGCCTTGTTCTACCTGTAATCGATCGCATAATTTGCTCAGAACCACAAACTATATATGTAGCTACCAAAGACACCGTAACACAGAGTTCCGTCTGGAGACGAGACGTAAGCCTGTATTCACCGTTCCGTAAATATTAGAACTCTACTAAGCCAAGAGACCATCACCTAGGTGGAACAGACTATCATAGGTTACGTTTTCCTTAACAAGTTTTTGTTTGCTCGTGTGTAAGCATGCCAGCTATTGAACAAGGAGACTTGTCAAGGAAAAGCTCGTGTGTACGGCTCGACAAGGAAAATATGACAAGGAATTGCGATCTAGTTCCCAGAGCCCTCGCCGTTTGTTTTGTGTTGCGCACAAAGATACTGCGCATTATCTAGAAACTGTCATGGCGTCTAGTCGTGGTGCAATCTACGATTATTACACCTTTTGTATGCTCATGGTGCATATCAAGGGTGATACCTAGACCACGTGCAAATACGCGTTGTTTTCTTAATAAAAAAGCCATTCGTTATGGGCTTGGAAGATCGTGAATGTAGTTTTCAAACTGCTCTCGAAACGTCTACACTACTCTAGATGTTCCACTGTTCTAAGAACATTGCTGTCACCAAGGAAAACTTGTCATGTTTTGCCATACACACGAGCAAATAAAACTTGTCAAGGAAAACTTGTTCACCCGTACACACGAGCAAATAAACTTGTCAAGGAAAACTTGCTCGTGTGGAAAATACTTAAACCAGCTCTATCACGGTTTCTGGGAAACTACCCACCCACCCCTCCCTTTCATATGCGTCGTTCTATTAATGATTAACCATTAATGGTTAGGGTGAAGTGTGGGGGAGGGGTGGATATTATTTCTTGCTTCACCAATTCGTTCTGTAGCGTTAACGGGGTGTAACTCATGGTTTTCATGTTGTTTGCAAGCAACAGCCAAAAAATATGCGACTTTATCCATTTTCATGTGATATCATATTTTGTGGCTTGGAGTATTATTCTATGCCGTCGCCATCGTCTCATACAAAATGATGACGTCACTGCGAATCCTGTTTAACCTGTTTAAGCCGGTTACCAACCTGAACACCACACTATGGTAGCCAGGTGCCTCATCATCAGTCACAGGGTGTAGAAATACATTGGCATATCTAATAAGATAAAATAAAGAAACCGCATCGAAAACGGGCACACCCACGAAACCCACAACAATAACTGAACAATCCAGGTCAGAATTAGCTTTGGACACATTTACAACTACCTTACTTTCCACACTCTGTGCACACTTAATAATAATAATTAATAATAATTTACATTTATAGTGCGCAGGCTGCATGAATATATGATTGCCTGCGCATCACAAAATTAACTATTAAAAACAGAAATATACAATAATATAAGAATTGAGCTAAAACCACAGTAAAACTATAATAAGATTTAAAAAAAAAAAAAAAAAATTCTAATAGATCTTAGTTATAAAAAAGCTAACTTAAATAAATGCGTTTTCAACACATTCTTAAAATTATCCAAGGCTGTATAGGTACGAATACTACATGGTAGCGAGTTAGAGGGAGGGAAGGCAAAATGATAAATTATGGGACATTTTCATTGATAACTTCTGTCAATCTCTCTTCTGGGACTGGGCAGAGGGGAGGGGGATACACCACTGCTTTACATTGTTTATGTCCCAGTACCGAAGGGTTTTAAGCATCGAAATAAGCAACCTATGGTTTGTAGGCACGTGTTAAACACTTCCATATTTAGCTTGGCCGCCATCTTGGATGCCCACATCACGTGATTAAAATCTCCAGGATTTCTGGAGATTTTTGGTCAAGTGATTCAGCCTTTACCACGGTCTTCTCTCGCAGTAGCCGCCATCTTGGATCTGACCGAGAAGACCCTGGGCACGAGGTTGCGAAATAAGTCCAGAAATCGAGGGGTTTCGAGTTTATTTGCACACTTTACTCACTTGTGATTGGCTGCAGCTCGCCATACCAGCATGATGGACTTTCTCCACGTCTTCTGAGCTTGAACCGACTCCATATCGTCACTACTGAAACATAAATAACATTATGGGTGCGGCGGTTTTTTTTCTCGACAAAGGTATCTCACCTGTAATAGAGTCAGCTTTAGTAGGTGGCCTGATATGGCTTGCATAGTGGCTCAAGGGGGAGGGGACTCAGGCGAGGGATGACGAGAAGAGGGGGACTAAGGCTGTATTGTTTGTACCTTTCCAGGGTTCATACAGAATACTCAGACATTTTTCAAGGATTTTCGAGGCAGGAATTAATTTTTCAAGGCTCAAGAGAAAAACAAATCACCTATATTGTGTATGCACACGACACTGGCTAGCTGATGGTGGGAAAATAAATATTTGTTTTACCTAAACTCAGGCAAAAGGAATTTTAAAATATCTGCTATATAGCAAATAACTAATGACTCGGTGAGTTTTATTTCCCCTCGATCCTCAATGTTCGAGGATCGTGGGAGTCATTAAGTGTTCATTAATACACAACTGTGATTACATATGTTGCTTGCACCTCTACCACTCACCCTTGGGAGAGGTGGGACGCAGGGCTGGCTGGTACTGACTCAGAGCCCACAGTACTCATCCTTTCCAGGAAGGACTCCTCCTTGACCCTGTCTCCTGACTCCGAGTACCCATCGTCAACACTTTCTTGCTCATCCTCGTCGTCACTGTCTTTCTTTTCGCTTATCGTGGATTCCATATCCTCATCGTCTTTCTCGCTAGCCTTTTCTGACTCGACTTCCATTGTTTCTGACTTGGTATCCTATGAGAATAGGAGTTCCTGGTATCGGTAATCTGTATGGTTTGCTTGTAGAAGTCAAGTCTGTCAATTCTTAGTTAAAAGTGTACTGTCAACCTCCAAATGAAGTTTCTCATGTCGAAAGACAAAAATAACTACTTAGATTAGCAGAGTATGATTTCCAGGTATACTGGAGAAAATAGGAGGCAATTTTGACGGAGGATGGCCAAGATTCGACTAGATGAGGTATTCTGTTTTAAGAGAAATTTAGAGCAACTTGAAATAGATTCACTGTACCTAATCAAGTTTCTAGAATAAGCTTTTGTAATGTTATAGAATGCTAATACATCTTTTTTTTGTTACCTCTTCGTGCTCCTCTTCAACTTCAGTGTCATTATCCTGTAGAAAAGAAGATGCGAATGGTAAACTCTGAATTTACTACAGCTGCAGTAAGATTTTAAAAGACGATCGCTAAGAGTTTCGAGCCCATTTTTGAATTTTAGCGATAGTAGACTTACAGTTGAAGTAGCTGATGTGGCTGATTTGGATCGATGTCGCTGGCTTCTTCTACCACCTCTTGGGGGGCGACCTGGGAAGGGAAGTTGATTTTAAGGTGTAGGGTTGTAAATAAAAGCCTGTAACCAGCGAACTTAGCCATATATATATATTTAGGCAAGTAAAAGCGCAGCTCCCAATTATCTGAACTGAGGTAACGACCCGGAAAAAAACGATAACTTATTTTATTCATTGTGCAACAGGATTGTACCTGGTCTTCCTGGTTTGGGTGCCCTGGCTCTACCAGTTAGTCTCGGTGATGGCTGTGGTGTGTCTACTATCTCTATCTTAATTTCTGGTCCGTGTGACAGTTGGTCAGTGCCAGGCGTAACGGTCAACACTGTCTCAGGCTCTCTCTTGGTGCTACCAGTCTCGGCAGTGCTTCTTGTATCACTCTGGGTAGCTAATGGCTCTACCCGCTGTACTACAGATTCTGTCATTATTTCCTAAAATATTTAGAGAACATGTCTGTTAACACATGGGGAAATTAAACAAATCATACCGAGCTCTCTTATTTTTGTAACTTTTAAAAGCTCACCACCAAATGTCTCCAAACTCAGTGAACACATTAATTTTGATGGTATCTTTCTTGAGGTGGGATTGATTATTTTTTAATTAAAATAAATGTGCATACTCGGTCGCAGTCCTTTTCTCATTTACACAAATGGACAGGGATTAGAGTGTACCTTCTTTTCTGCTGGTGGGGTGGTTGGTGGAGGAGTTATTGCCATGGGTGATGGAAGAGTTGAAAGAAGTGCAGCCTGGAAGGGAACACAACTTTCCTATGAGTCACTTGATAGATCAACTATGCTGTATGGAAAGATAAAATGCACTAACCTTTGGGTTGACAGAAAACGTTGTGACAGCACCACCACCATCTTCCCCAAGGCCACCTAAAACACAGTGTAGAGTCAGCATTAGTTGATTTTTACTAATTTTCACTTGCCAGAGGGACAAATAGGAGGGAGGGACAAATAGGAGGGGGCAACTCCCCCCTTCTCCCATCAGACTGCCCCCTTCCTTCTCTCTCATATCAAGTTCTGATTAAGTTCAGCCATTGGATGTCACTTACTGGGTTACAAAATAAACATGATCACCCATTGAAACTCAAATATTTTTCCGATTTTTTTTCTGATTTCCCCCCCGAAATCCTGGTGACAACCCACTTCTATTTAACGATTAGAACTCAAGGGTTCTATCATACAAATAGAGTGTGTCCGGCGAGGAACTATCGCCTGATAGTTTCCCACCGAAATTTGATATTCTTAAAACAAATATAAGCCCGAGTATATGCCAGTTTTAAGAACATCAAATTTCCGAGGGAAATTATCAGCCGATACATCACAAAATTGTCTTCCACTCTCAGCGGGCACTATCGCCTCATGCATCCGCGGATGACTATCACGTCACATGATCGCTCTTAGCCAATGAGCACATGCGAACATTTTGTGGTGAACTATAATTAACAATTAGACCCGCAGCCCGAATGGGCTACGAGTCAATAGCCCATGAGGTGCAGCCGAATGGGCTATTTAACTCATAACCCATGAGGGCGAGAGGTCTAACTGTTTTAGTATAAACTAACTAGTCGGACAATAGAAAATAATAGAAAGAAACAAATTGAAGTTGAACATTTTTTATTATTTCGTGAAAATGCGTGTGGTTTTTCTCTACCATGGGCTATCACTAATAGACCTATAGTAGCGTAGCCAATCAGAACGCAGGATTTGTAATAGTCCACTAGTTGGTTTATACTAATGATTGATAGACGGCGCCTAGCTAGCCAATCAGATGGCAACGGTAATGGTATTCATTTATATAGCACAAAATATATTTGAATACATGTATACTGCGCACATTACCTACTTTAAAATCATTCAAAAAACAAATCAGCTCTGTTAAATTCAATTTCTAGTTTAAAATTTCCAATTCCATATTGGTTTAACTTTTACCGATACATATATATATATATTTATATAGTCCACTTGTAATTAATACTAGTTATGGTTAATATAATGAACTCATATGTAATTGTATATAAGATTTCAATTTATGTACTAGCTGTAAGTAGATAGTCTCGGCTAATTAGCATGTACTTGCTAGAGGTTTAACAAGCCTCAACCCCCCGAGTTGAAATAAATATCTTATCTTATCTTATACTCAGATGCGCTTCACAAGGTTATTCTTTGTGATACAGACTGCTATTGTGACACAATGTGCTGCTGTGCAGTTTACAATCATGAGTGATTTGTTGGTACCTCAGAATACCAGGCTGTTGTGTTTAGAGATAATCCTCTACAGGTTCTTTCACGTCCCTCTCATATACCGTAGATAACAAGGGGAAGGAGCAGGCGCGGATCCAGAAAAAAATCTCACCGGTTTCCGACTTCCCAACTCAAACTCCAAAATTGGAAATTTTACTGAACCCCCCCCCTCCCCCTCTCTCAAAGAGAGTTTTAATCGAATGTTAAGGTTACTAAAAAAATTTGGAAATTTTGACCGGTTTCCGTAAACCGGTGTAAACCGGTCTGGATCCGCGCCTGAGGAGACAAGGTCAACGGCTTATACGTCCCTACCCAAGGACGCAGCCTGGATTCGTACCCCCAACCTCCTGCACTCTAGACCGTGTTTCTACCAACTGTCACTGAGCTAACCAGTGAGGCAAGTGGCAGCTAGTTCATGCTAATTTCAAATGGTCCTTGTTTTGTTGTGAGAAAAATCAACTGGAACCACTAAATGCAGCATACTTAGCTGAAATCAAACCAGTTTTTAAATGATTTGTTTGAGATTGTTTTGGCTATGCCAATATGTTACTCTACAGGTACATGTGGGTCATTACAGTTAAACAATATTTACGAACCATTATTTTTTTGGCATCAGGTTTACATACCAACAGAGATAGCTCCCCTCACAGTACCAGAAATTCCATGATCAGAACCAAGATTGACACTGGCATCTACCACAATACTCACTTTGGAAGAGACCATAGACTGTAAAAGGAAGCAAAATTCAAGTTTATTTTACAGTAATATATATATTTAGGCAAGGCCTAAAAGTGGAGCAAAAGAGGTAACAACCTGAAAAAAACAAAATAAAGATAAAAACACAAAAATAACTGGTAGAATCAAGGGAAGTTAGTTAGTTAGTTAGGTCGGGCGCTAGCCCGGACCATATGAATCCTCTTCCTCCAGTCACTTCTGTCCATCATTGCAGTTCTTATTTCTCCAGTTGTTGCTAACCCAGTGTCATCAAGCAATGTGTCAATATAAGTCCTCTTCCGCTTTCCTCTGTTGGTTCTCCCTCCATGCGGCTGCCATAGCACAACTTTGTTTTGATGCTTCCTCTTCTTCATGCCTTACACAGTGTCCAGCGACCCTCATCCTCCTTTCCCTAATCTTAACTGACACCTTTGGAAGAGACCCGTATAGCTCATCATTGGTGACATGATCTCTCCAGGAGACATTTAATGCTGCTCTCAGCATCCTCGTGTAAGTGCCATCTATCATTTTCTCTGTGGTTTTGGTGATGGTCCAAGTTTCACAGCCGTACAGCAGAACACTTTCTACAGTTGCAATAAACAGTCTTATCTTCATCTCTTTGTTTAGGCCGGATTTCCAGATCTTGCTCAGTTTGTTGCATGCTGTCCAGGCTTGTGCTTTTCGTGTTGATGTCTTTCAAAGAGTCGTCGATCCAGGAACCTAGGTATTTTAAGTCTTGGACCACCTTGATCTTCTCCTCCTTTTTTGTGCGTATATCCTCTACTTCTTGATTGTAGATGATGACCTCTGTTTTCTTGGCATTTAGGTGCAGTCCAACTTTCGCTGCTGCATTTTCAACATCTATCAACGCCTTCTGTGCTTCTTCGATCAGGTTGAGAGTTAGTGCTATGTCGTCTGCAAAGTCAAGGTCATTTACCTTCACTTCTGGATGCCTTCTGCTTCTTCTCTGCTCTATGATGAATCCAGGGTTGTTATTCTTCTCTATCGCTTGTCTCATGGCATAATCCAGTACTATCGTGAAGAGGTATGGTGCCAGTGTGTCACCTTGCAGAACTCCAGCTACAATGTTTAACTCTTCTGTTTCCCCATCTGGAGAAAGAACTTTTGCTCGAGTGTTTTCGTACATCTTTCCAATCGCCTTTACAAGTTCATCAGGTATCGCATATGCTTTGAGAATCTTGAGCATTTTTCCTCTATGTACGCTGTCAAATGCTTTTCGAAAATCCAGGAAGAGTATCACTACAGGAAGATTGTTTGACTTTACCCCTTCGATTAGATGTCTCAGAGCAAGTATCTGCGAAGTAGTTGACCTTCCTGGTCTGAAGCCATTCTGGTTGGGTCGTAAATATGGATCAAGTGCAGGTTGGATATGATTCAGTATCAGTCAATTTACGAGTTTGGCAGTTATTGCATTTAGTGAGATACCACGGTAGTTCCCACCTTTGCTTAGGTCTCCTTTTTCGGGGAATAGGAATTATGTCACTTAGTGACCACTGTTCCGGCTTTTCTTGATTAATTAGTAGGTTGTTTGCAAAACCTAAGATAATTTCATCAAGATCACAGTTCTTGATGACTTCTGGTGGGATGTTATCCGGTCCTGATGCTGTTCCTTGTTTGATCTTTGATTTTGCCTTTTTGTATTCATCCATGTCAAATTCACCAGTTCTAATTTCAATGCCATCTATTACAGTGTTGATCTCCTCATCCTCCCCATCTATCCTAGCAGTTGTTTGAAATGATTATGCCAGTTCTTTATCCTTTCTTCTTACTCTCTAGGATTTCAATCTTCCCTTCCTTTCTACCTGTGATTTCATTCATTATTCTCCAGCTTTCACGATGTCTGTTAGCAGCATCCATACTTTCTACCTCTAGAATTTGATCTGCCAGTTCCTCTTCCATGACTTCCTCATACGCTGCCTACAGTAGTGATTTCTGCATTTTAAGGTTGGTTTCATTGGTTGGTGTTTGGTCTTCTTGGTATTCTGCAAATGCCTTTTGTGTGTTCTTCCTTGCCTGTATGATTCTTGGATCATCAGAAGTCTTTTTCCTCTGCTTCCTTTTCTTTTTTGATATGAGCTCCGCAGCAGTCTCTTCGTTGGCTTGAATAAGATTTCCATAAGTTTGTGTGGCATCTTGCCTGCCCTCGCACAATGCAGCATATCTATTTTGGACAGCAACGGAATATCTGTATTGAAGATCCGTGTCTGTTCGAAATACTGACCAGACGTAGGCTGCTTTCCTTTGTGGGGTCTTACGTGTCCTCAGACTTATCTTTACTTTTGCCATCAATGCTGTGTGATCCGAACCAATGCTGGCATAGATGTTGTTTCAATCAAGGGAAATCAGTGCAAAAGAGTTACAAGAAAAAAGAAGATAACGGAAAATAAAAAAAGATCACTAGCTACTGGCCAAGGTTTCAATCCAGGCCACCTGGACTACTGGTCAAGGTTTCAATCCAGGCCACCTGGGCTACTGGCCAAGGTTTCAATCAAGGCCACCTGCGGTACTGGTCAAGGTTTCAATCCAGGCCACCTGGACTACTGGCCAAGGTTTCAATCCAGGCCACCTGGACTACTGGTCAAGGTTTCAATCCAGGCCACCTGCGGTACTGGTCAAGGTTTCAATCCAGGCCACCTGGACTACTGGCCAAGGTTTCAATCCAGGCCACCTGGACTACTGACCAAGGTTTCAATCCAGGCCACCTGGACTACTGGTCAAGGTTTCAATCCAGGCCACCTGGCGTACTGGTTAAGGTTTCAATCCAGGCCACCTGGGCTACTGGTCAAGGTTTCAATCCAGGCCACCTGGTTTCAATAGTGTGCACACAGGAATATTGTCAACCAAATGCACCCTTAACCTCCTCAGCTATTTGGGAGAACAGAACCTGATAAGTTGCCGACAGCTTAAACACTAGAATTTGATTTATGGAGGAGGTTAAATATTCTTAATATTATTATATACGGTAATAATATATTGCTGATTCCCAAAATATATTTAACAATAATAATAATTATTATTATTATTATTCCCCGAACTGTTATATTTACTGAAATTAGTTTAAAAAGTTAATTCTTCATACAGACAAGTGAAAGAGGGTTCGTATCATTCTGAGTCAGGATTTAAGTCGGGATTTTGAGTCTGGATTTTGAGTCAGGATTTCAAGTTAGGATTCGAGTCAGGATTTCAAGTCTAGGTTACTTGGGTTCAGCCAGGTTACTTGGATTCCACCTAGGTTACTTGGGTTCAGCCTAGGTTACTTGGGTTGAGCCAGGTTACTTGCACTCAGCCAGGTTACTTGGGTCCAGCCTAAGTTATTTGGGTTCAGCCTGGTGGGATTGACTAAAAAAATGGGTTGTAGAGTTTGGGTTATTTTGTTAACCAATTTTGTTAAAGTTTACTGCCAGTACTAGCCTCCTCTGCAGGCATCCCTAAGTATCAGAAACCGTGAAAACACACATCTTAAATTGGGTTACCTGTGGAGAGAAGAGGACTGCAGTTTCCGATACGTATGTCTGTAGGGATGCCTGTGGAGGAGGCTATTCCAGTACATGCAAAAAAAAACTGTAAGAAAGTACAATGGCACAGTGCTGAGCAATCTCACAAAATGTAGCTAGTGTGTTTACCTTGTCCAGTGAAGCGTTCGGGGCAGGAGAATTCAGTGGACTGTTGGACGCTAGTAGCTTAGACAGTGTAGGTGCACTAACAGATGGTGCCTCCAAAGGAATAATGTTACCCATTCTATCTCTTATGGAATCCAGTTTTTTGGTTTCCATAGGAGAAGTAACCCCTGGAGATAAGAAAAGAAAATATAAATTAGGAAAATCCCAAGAAGATCCAAAGAAATGTATGAAGATCAGTAAGGATGTTACTATAATTTGGAGCAGAAAGGGTTAAAATACTATGAAGCAAAACCCTGCTGCCATCTATTGGCAAACTTGCTATCTGATTAGCCACACGCCATCTATCGGTCATTAGTATAAACCAACTAGTGGACTATTACAAATCCTGCATTCTGATTGGCTACCCTAGTATAGGTCTATTTGTGATAGCCCATGGTAGAGAAAAACCACACGCATTTTCACGAAATAATAACATTTTTTCAACTTCAATTTGTTTCTTTCTATTATTTTCTACTGTCCGACTAGTTAGTTTATACTAAAACAATTAGACCTCTCGTCCTCATGGGCTACGAGTTAAATAGCCCATTCGGCTGCGCCTCATGGGCTATTGACTCGTAGCCCATTCGGGCTGCGGGTCTAACTGTTAAATAGTCGACTGTGTGCACTGCAGACAAAAATCACTTTTTCAATTGCTAAGTTGACATAACAGTGGCTTGGTTATCCTAAAACAATTTAGAATCAGAATTGTTTTGTTTACCACATATTAATATTATTACAGTTTTTTAGCATTAAATATATTTCAAAAACTCATGAATAATTAATGAGCATTTTGTCCAATCAGATGAAGCAAATCAGTCACGTGCATGCTCCTTTATACCTAATAAAATCTCATCATTCTAAAAGGCCCGCGGAGGGATTTGAATTCTGACCCAGAGGGAAACGGGGTTAATGATTGAGACAATGGAATTTCTATTGATGTTTCAGCTTTCTCATTGAATTGCTAATTAGGATGAACGTTTTATATAAAGAATACTAATGAACATGAAATTTTATATAAAGTTTCATCCTAATTAAGAATTCACTGATAAAGACCCAAAGATAGCAAAAAGTACACGGAACATAAGGTACCTAGATAATAAATTTTGCACTAAATTTACTAATATCAACAGACTACCGAGATACACAGATAATATTTTTTAAATGAAGTTATCCAACTACCATTACTTGTTTACCGAACCAAAGTTTAGTTCCAATTATTAAACCAAACTCAAAGCCGTAAAATAATAAAAACGTGCATTAAACTTACATATTTTGTGCCGGAGTCAAAAAATTAGAGTCTACCGTCATATCAGTCACATCGCCTTCCAAGTCTTGAACTTTATCGAGGTAAACCACGACACCAAATCCTTCAAGTGCAGGTTCTTGTTGCATTGCGAAACGCCGCTTCAAACAACATAGTATGGTAATTTCTTCATGTCATTCCCTTGAGATGTTCGTAATTGCAGGCGGTGATTACTCGAATATTTTGCATGGCGTTGTGAATACAAAGGTTCAATGGTTCATTAAGTAACCATTCCCTTGAGATGTGCGTCTTTCTTTCGTTGCATTCTTAAAGCGTTTTTGAAGCCGTTTAAAACACTCACAGCACGTGTTTTATCAAGTCTAAAAATTCTCGGGCTTCGCCCTCAAATTTTTAAACTTGATAAAACACTGCTGTTCGTGTTTTAAACAGTACATACAAAATAACTGATATAAAAGTAATAATAATATTCGACTTTAGTAACTTAAGGTTAAAAAAGGTGGAGGATGCTGAGAGAAAAAACCCAAAAGGGCTTAAATGGCCCGATGCACCTGATTTAATTGAGCTAATTAAGTTTACCTTCAAAAATAGTATCAACGTGATGGTATTTTCTGTTATTCTAGATAAATAAATTCAATAACAATTCAGAGAAAGGATATCTGGACAATGAAGTAACTTTTTGGTAAAATATTTTTTTAATTGTTTTGTATTCATACTCTGTTTTATGCTTACTGGTATACTGTTCCAGACTTCTACTGCTGCATATTTAGCACTAAATTTACCATTGATAGTTAAGTCTTTTTCTAGGAAGAAAAATATTTATGTTTGTTTTAGATTGCATATTGTAGTTGTAAACTTCATTATGAATCCTTTTAAACATTAGACTTCTTGTTCTTGGTTCGTATTGACTTTGATAGTTGATTCGGGGCTGCACCCCTTGCCAACTTATCTGCCAATAGAAACCTCAAGCTTGTAGTCTAATTGTTAAATATATATATATATATACATATATATACACTGAAACAAAAAAACTCTGCCAAAGACTTATATATATCATATATATATATCCTTTATATTTCCGTCAAACTTTTTTGACAGTTGTTGCTTTGGTAGACACAAAGAAACATAATAGGCTTTGTTTTTCTTTGTCTTTGACGGTAATGAACTAATATGTTTAACCGTGAAATTCTGGCATTTTGGCCAGCAAGGTTTTGATCACACGTCAGTAGCAAGAGCAATAGCAAATTAAAATACAAAAACCGGTAATTTTGTTGGGTCGATTTACAGCGTCCAGCGACCGGTTTGTATTTCAATTTGCTCTTGCTCTTGCTACTGACGTGTGATCAAAACCTTGCTGGCCAAAATGCCAGAATTTCACGGTTAAACATATTAGTTCATTACCGTCAAAGACAAAGAAAAACAAAGCCTATTATGTTTCTTTGTGTCTACCAAAGCAACAACTGTCAAAAAAGTTTGACGGAAATATAAAGGATATATATATATGATATATATAAGTCTTTGGCAGAGTTTTTTTGTTTCAGTGTATATATACATATATATATATATATATATATATATATATATACAGTATATATAAATTGTTGTATAGCCACAGTCATAAAAGTGCTCACTGCGGATGCAGAGCGGTAATAAAATGTTAAAAACTTTAAAAATGGAAAAAATAAAAAAAATGTATGTTACTTGAGTTTCACGCTCGAAGCGATCATCAGACTAAAAATGTGTGTAAATTACGGAGGCTTATAACTGGCGCATAGAATTTGTTTTCATGTCGGCATTTAGCTAAGAGTTTGGATCTTTTGTTCAACAGTTTTTCTTTTTTGGCTTTAAGAATACAAAGTTTTTCCGCTAAACACAGGGTGCATTGTTTGGAACCACTCTTGTACCTACCTAAAAAAGGCTTCCCGTCAGTTCCTTGTGTATTGCCTGGTGCTTGGCTGGTTGGTGGTTTTTGTTGTGAATGACTGCTATCTTGTGAAGGTGATACATATACGTTTAGGGAAGTTGATTGGTCACCAGCTGACTGCTGGCAGTCCGAATCCTGCAAATGAAGTCATATGCATTTTCAATGAAAAGGACAACATTTGATAAAGTGTACTTCTTCAATCTGTGGGTTACCTCCTTCATTGCACTATATTTCTAGTTATGAGTACTGTTACTGACAGAAACTTTTAAGTAATGATTTGAATAAGAACTGGAGCACTCAATGGCAAAGGAATGTACAAGGTGTTAATTTTCGATTCTTCTTTCTCATATTTTCATTGGTTGGTACTCATAACTTCAATAGAAAACCAAAGTAAAAACTTCAAAGTAATATAAACTGGCAAAGGAATGTACAAGGTATTAATTGTCTTTTCTTCTTTCTCATATTTTCATTGGTTGATACCCATACCGTAAAGATTTGATTAAGCGGCGACAGCGCTTATTTAATTTTTGATGGTTGAGGCGGTGGGGGCACTTATTCGAGAGAGGGTGCTTTTTTTGGGAGGGGGTGCTTATTTCATTTTTGGAAAAATGCTGCAATCCGAGTCAATAAAAAAACATAACTTTTATTAAGATCCTAACAAGAACTATAACTGTAACGTGTCAGTCAATGGCTGAGTCAGTACTTTCAGGGCCGGAAGTAATACCGTACGTTGTAACGTAAAGATAATATTGGTAAGCGTTAAGGTTGCTGGTACTCAATCAATGACATTGAATTTCACAGTCACTTTCGTCAATCACGAGATTGTCAGGCGCAGCAGGGGGGGGCACTTATTTGGGAGGGGATGCTTATTTCAGAAAATGCAGTGGAAAGGGGGGTGCTTATTCGAGAGGGGGCGCTTATTTGAAGGAGGGTGCTTAATCAAATCTTTTTGGGAACTTCAATAGAAAACCAAAGTAAAACTTCAAGAACTATGTCAAACACAAATTGGAGTCTTTCATCAGGGGTTCCAAATATTGAGAAAACAAATGAAACCCGAGAGGCGTAGCCTCGAGGGTTTTATTGTTTTCAAAATATTTGGAATCACCTGATGAAAGATGAACAATGAGTGTTTGACATGTCTTCTCATGCGAATGCAAAACCCACAATTTACATAGGTTTCTTTTCAAACTTCATTAGCAAGTATTGTTTACCATTTGACTGTTGTATCTAATTATTCAATAGATGGCTTATTATTCTTTTTTGATGGCAGTGATTTCAACTAGCGTACTAGTAGAGTAGTGGACAAGAGTTAGTACAAGCAGTCGGAAGGGTCGTGGTTCGAACTCCAGTGGAGGCAGACTTTTTCTTTCTATACATGTCATTCTTTATTTCTTTACTTCTTCGCTCCTCAATTGTAGTTTATCAGTATGTAATTAGTTAGTGGTTCATGAATATGATGATTAGGAAATATTGATCACTAGGGTTGGAAACATGATCAAACACAAGGGTTTCACTCGGTATCAAGACCCATGCATGTGACCAAATACAGTTCCTCCATTGGATGACTATCTCATGAATTATTAATGAGTTTGAGAAAGTAATATAATTAACTAACTTTTGAAGTTTTGATTTAGTTTTGATGAAACTTGTGATTCAAAGACCTTTTGTTTTGTCCCTTGCTGGATGGCATTTCCTTTACATTTTCACAGTAAAAATGGCCAACAGCACATTATTTCCTAATTTTCTGCTCGTAACTTTAATAATAATAAATAGTTTTGGGAGGGCTACACAAAGTCTCAATGCTCTTACATAATTCTGAGATGAAATACAATAAAATAAAATGAAAACTTATTTAGTAAAATATTTGCTAAAAAGATAAGTTTTAAGTAATGATTTAAACTTTGACTGTGGATATCTCAGACAGCACTTTAGGCATATATTCAAGCAAAATCATAAGCGATGATATGCTCATTGCTGCAGCCGTTTGCTCCAGTTCTTAGGCAAATTAGAGTGGTTTTCAATTGAGTGTTGAAAGAGAGTAATAAGTGATTGCTTTGGTTTTGCATTTACTTAGCTTTTCTACTGGCTGTGAAAAAATGTTTTGTAATTATCAGCCAATCAACTTCTGCACTAAAACCAAACATTGTGGTATGCCATGCAATCAATCTTGTAGCAAGAGTTATCCATGCTTGCATTCACTTTTTATTGCGACTGGTACATTGCATTTTAATTGCTCCTGTGATTGGCTCTGTGATTACTTTCAATTGGTTTTAGTTTTACGACACTCAATTAAAAACTGCTCTGTTACTTTAACCTTTAAAATTAATGAAACCCCTGCTAGACACATGCACAGTACACAATGCATACCTTTTTTGCCGATATGTCAGGCTCTCCATGTCCCTTCCCATCCTTTGGGGGCAGTGACAGCAGTGACACAAGTGCCGACTCAGGTAGACCCTGGCCACTACTTACTGAAGATGATCGTCTAACTGGTGTATGCCTTGAAGGACTCTGTTGAGTAGGTTCGCTCCGCTGGGACATTGAGATGCCAGTGGTTCCTGGTGAGTTTCCCAGACTAACAGTTTGGACAGCAGCACCAGGGTCAATGTCCATTGGTTCTGTCTTCTGAAAGAGAAACTAATACTAATGTAAACCCTTGAAATAGAGCAGACTTCATACCAGTGGTATTGAGGTACACATTCAAGTTAACCACAATTTCTGATAGAGCAGTTTCAATTATTGTAATGAGTGTTGAAAGTAATATTAAGTGATTGCTTTGGTTTTGCATGCTGTGAAACATGTTTTGTAATTATCAGCCAATTAAGTTCTAAACTAAAATCACACATTGGTTTGTTCTGTCATGCAATCAAATTGTAAACAAGTTTAATGCACTATTGTTTTCATGATGTCAAACCACAATCCAGCTAAGTTTCCCCTGGAGTGTACAAGGGAATATTGGAAAAGCCAACAGTTTCAATTGAAGAAGTTGGTCAGCAATGTATCCTCAGTATTTACTGAAAATGGCTTTCTCTAACCTCTCATTTAGATTCAAAGTAGAAGATATGTGTGGAAAAAGGGCATATTAAGTGACTCTTGATCACGTTCTAACTTCTCCCTTAGAAAACAAATAAATTGAAGGAGAATTTAGAATGTGGTCAGGAGACATTTGGCCCTTTTTGCACACAGCCCTTCAATTTTGCATACATGTAGTTTTGAAGACAGTACAATAATACATTTAATTTCCAAGATAAACATTATTGCCATTGTTTAAATTTACTGACAAATGAAACTATTGGCAATGTTACAGAAACACTTCTGATCGGCTACCTCAGGCTAGAAGTACGGAGTGCAATTAGCTGGATTTGCTATGTAACTAATAGGGCAAAAACAATGTTGAAGCAATACCAGTATTAGGGCATGTTCTACCACAGCCATACTGTATTGAGGATTTTTTCTTTATGTTATTATAGGAAATTTGCTACACATAATGTACACTAATTATATATGCTATAACTATCAGCCAAGCAAGTTCTAATTAAACTAGTCCATCAGGCAATTAATTTTCGTATTAATGAGAATTATTCACAATAAATTGTGTTTACTTTTTCTCGTAATTTGTTGAACTAAAACCAACCACAAATTACTTCAATTTGTGATTAGTTCACTGCGTTTTTACTTGCTCCCATGATTGGCTCTCTAATTACTTTGGTTTTGGTTTGATGACACTCAACCGAAAACCGCTCTAAACAAATACTTTTTTTGCCTTACCAAAGGGTCGCCGCCATAAGTAATACCAGGAATGTCACTTCCTCCCATACCACTGGCATCAAGGGGGTGGCTGGACAACTGCAAATGCTGCCCACCCTGACCATGACGCTGTTGAAGCTGCTGCTGATACTTCTGAAACCTGATAATAAGTTTAACATTTTGATACTCAACATCTGGGGTATGAATATGATTAATTAAAAGTTTTTTTTGTTTTTTTTTGTTTCCAACATTACAAAATAATGAAATGATATCTCTCTTTGGATGAAAGAAAAAGAGAAATGAGTTCCTTATCCTAAAGACTGTATTATTTGGTATCCCTGTGGATACAATCCTTATATGGTCAGCTAAGTTTTGGCGGGAACTGTAGTACTTAAGAACGTGTCAGATACATTTCATCATTCGTGGTCCTGACTCTATGTGTAACCTTAATTATAGACTCTTCAAACATTTAATTTTGTTATAGCAGTTTTCCTGACATTGCCCAGTCATTACGGTTTTTATAGTAGATTCAGACTTTCACCCCTCAGAAGTCAGTACTCCTGCATTGGGCTGGGGAATACGTTTCCGCTAAGTTTTTACCACATATACTGTGGTGGTTTTTTTTGGTTTTTCGTATCCGGCAGAGTACATCAAATTAACGGACTATGAGATTGTTTCTCATGTTGCAGATTATTATATATTTATGTAGTGTATATATGAAAAGTCTCCACTTACCACGTTGTGTGGTTTTCGTGCCCAGTGTTGGGCAATAACAGGCTGAGTATAAATTGGATCTCACTTACAGTGTAATAGCATATCTGGGTTTAATGACCCCAGTTTGCAACATTATAACATGTTGAGGTTTAGTTAGTATAATAAATTGTGTGTGCGGTTATCTGTCAGGACTGCCTCCTGCATATTGTGTATGTTGTCAGTATTTGGGAGAAGGAAATTGACTTTAGTTAATCTTTAGGCATAAACACCAGTGCCATACATGTAATGCATTATTGATCATTAACACTGGTATAATCCACTAAAAGTTGATCAAGGTATGCTAACTGCAATGGGGAGCAAGTAGCAGCTTTCATTTTGAGTGCTAGCCCTTTGTCAGAGCAAAAGATTACCACTGAGGAAACATGTATTCGGATCAAGGATCAAAGGAAATTGCACCAACAATAGAAATGCTAATAGCTGTAATAGGGCTGGCCAGACAATAAAGAATGTTGATAAATAAAATGAAACATACTGATCTAAGTATCAATGAATATGTGAATTATGAAATTAGATGAACAAAAATCATTTATTAATGCTAGCTGTTACATGTAGGTGCCAAAGTACCTAATTTGATCAACACACAAGCACATATGCAGTGGAATGGTTCTAATCAGCTAGCCTCAGTCTACTTTATTTACTTTACATCCAGCTTACATAAAATTAGACATTATATTCACTTGCCTGCCTTGTGTACTTTTATGTACTTAGTGAGATGAGCCACAGGAATTAACCCAAGCTGTAATGTGAGCATGTGTGAATGTGTAAACACAACAGCATAATGGAGTCAAAACTATATTTCACCAAAGTGATTAAATACAGGAAATGTGAGATCTGATTGGCTGGCACATGACAGCACAAACAATAGACAGTGTTTCTTATCGATTAGGAACTATAAAGTTCTCTTTTCCTTCGTGCACTTCACTATGCTTGTTTACTCATCCAAAGAGAAATGACATTTTATTACAGTATTATATAATCTTTGATGAAGGGATAGCACTTGAAACTTACAGCTGCTACTCGCTTCCCACGGCAGTTAGCATACCTTAATCGACTTTGGTTGATTATACAAGTGTTTATCTTCCCTGCCAATGCAGGTCAACACTAGTTTTTACAGGTCTGGAATAGTCATTCAATCATTGTATTATTGATCATTAGCAGCACTACTCTTGTATATCCCACACCTATGAGTAGAACAAGTACTGCTAACTATAAATATGGCACTGCATCTGGGTATGTTGCTTGTGCTTATGCTTATGCGAACAAGGTCTAGGCATTAAGTCAAGTTCCAAGTCAGCAATAGCAGCCTATTTTTCACCATCTACTTTTTACCTGATCAGAACCATTAGAGGATGAAAACTTTGTCCCTCCAATGACAGACCTACATCTTATGACTGCAGGAATATGCATCCAAGTTCGAGTTCAGGCCAGCAAATGTTAATAACCCAGTCTGTGACTAATTGGTAAGTTTTGGTTGACAAATATAATGTATTGGTCACAATTTTGAGCCCTGGAGTCCAATGCTGGCCTTGCATATAATTATGCCTGGTGGACTAACCTTGGAGTGGGTTTTGGTATCCTTAGTTGCTTTCCTTTCTGGGGAGATGGATTTGGGCTTTGTTTCAAACCTCATAACAGAAAGCAGATATATTAACCAAATTAATGCCAAGTTACTGTACCATGACAAGAAAAGTTGGTGAACATTTGACTTGAAATTAACATTTTGCAATTATCTTGCAATCAACAGTGACTGTTCTCTTATCCAGTACACCACTCTCATGGCAACATTATTAGGATTATACACAGTGTGCTTATAGAAGATATAAACTTATAATTTTACAGTGCAATATAAATTTCATAAAATGGATTTGATGGTATGCACACTCAGATTGGCTGAAAGCCATGTTTCTATAGCTCTATAAAACATAGAAAATTGAGCGCACACTTTGAGCTACAGTAGTCGGAATAATTCACGTTTTGATGATCAAAACTTTTTCTGTGATTTTTCTTGTTTGTTTTATAAAGGATATAGAAAACATGTTTTCCATGTTCCCATAGAGTTATAGAAATACTTGTGTAAGATTGGAAGAACTTGGAATAGCAGTGGAAACGCTGTGCTCCCATTGCCATTTCTCCCAAACTCCCACTCATATTTCTATAACTTCATGGGTGTTTTCTATTTCTTAATTATTTAGCAAAAGTAGGGCTTAAATTTGTGGAAGAGGATTATATTTGGGCAATTCAAATCACTGCCACACAGGCTTACCAGGGGGTACAGGTGCTGACATTGGAGTTGAAAGTGCATATGTGTTAGGGAGGAGTGGGGAAGATATATCACCTCCAGAAGACACTACCATCGTTGCTGCTTGGCTCTGTAACTCTTCCATTTTTCTTTTCCTCCTGGAACAAGTGCCAAATGGAAAATATTACAGCATTTGTAATGCCTGCCAGAGACTTTTATGGGGAGATTATTATACTGCATTGGATGGAAACTTTGGTCTTGATATTTGTTTGGCATGAACAGAAATCAGAACAAAACTCCCTTAAAGTCACAATATGCAACATTAAATTTTCTGGAAGACCTACACTTATTTATGCAAAAATACTGCAAGATGACTTTAATATCACAAAACTTTGAAAAAAGTCAACTTTAAATCATTAATACAACAAGGATACACACATTCAGAGATTTAGCCATATATTTTTAAATCACGACCAGCCAGGACCAACCATGAAAATGTAATTGTCAATGGATGTCAGTCACCATGCATGTTATGGTTCATTTATTGTCAATATTGACTGCTTTCCATTCACCTTATTCATTTCTCCTGCCTGCGCAGAAAGAAGTCTGCATGGTACAATGTAACAATGGTACCAAAGCAAGGCCAGTTGTTCCAAAGATTGCAAAATTAGCTGGTGCAGTACAACAGAAACTAAAACATTTCTGACTGGTGTGTCCTTTTGTGTCATAAGGAAATTAACGTTATGTTCTGCCATGGACTGTAGATTTTTCTTTTCCTGTGACAAACTGGGTCACCTGGCCTTGCTTTGATGCCTTTATGAATAAGGTTAATAGCCCGTCCATAGTTGAAAACAGGAATGACCTGCTGCCCAGGTGGCACTTTATACATCTCTGAATATCACTTAATATTCAAAAACCAGACTTAAAATAAATTACTAACTGGAATGGACAACTTACGCTTGAATTTCTTCCCAGACTGCAGGCAGTTGGGCATCCAATTTTCCATTCCTAATATCGTCAATCCGCATCTTTAGTTTTCTATCAATAACCAGATAATCAAGACAACAAGGTCACATACACAAGAATCTTACCAGGATTGTACATAATGGCCATGTAGAAAAAGGTTTTGGTGGATAATGTACAATCCTGCTTATAAGCCATGAGCTTATACACAGGATTCATACAGAATAATAAAATGGAATAATCAGACCATTTTTCAAGGCTCAAGAGAAATGTACTTGCCTTACACCGACCTGAGTCATTCCCAGGATTTTCTCGGTTGGTTCCAAGATGGCAGGCAGGCTGACATCAGACGGATTACATTTAATGCTGTGTATTACATTTTCTATCATTATAGGCAAATTCAAGGACTTATCAAGGATTATTTTCAATTCATGCCTTTTTCAGACTCTAAAATTCAAGAACTTTTCAAGACTGTGCAAACTTTGATACAACGGTGATCTTCAAATGAGTTGTAAATCAGCATTCTGTACAAGAGCTACAATGATGTAGTGCGCAACATGTCTGCCAGTTTGCCTTGCTTTCATCTACTGTAAGTTTTTGTTTTTCGTACGATCTATACCTGTTTGGAATTCACTTCCTGAAACTGCTGTTAATTCTACATCTGTAACAGAGTCTATTGCTGCTGTACCTACATTTAGTAAGCTAATCCATCAATAAGGATTGCAGCCATGTTGCTGATTTTTATTATATTATATTTATTTATCCTTGTTTTGCTTATTACTTATAATTTTTATTAAATATTACAGGATCACTCATTGATCACGCCGGATTAGCTTGCTAGTGGCATTTACAAACAAATTTTGCACATTAATAGTCAGCAATCTAACATACATGTATGAACCAGCCACTATTTTTCTTAGCTCAACGCTGATATTATAGCGGAGCTCCTGTGCTGGCCAAAGGCCAGCGCAACCTTGGCCCACATGGCACCATACACAGAGCAAGCAATCAACAAATTTGCTTGCATTTGCATCCATCCGACCGAATCCCTCACCCCACATGTGTGCCCCACTTCTAATATTTGTAGCAATTATTCCCATCCTCAGAGTTGATTATGCCTTGATATATAGCTCAGATGGCAGAGCATGTGTTTAGCATTTGTAAGGTTGAGGGTTCCAGTCTCAAAGAAGACACCTTTCCTTGTTCTGGTATTTTCTTCCTTAGAAATTATTATTTTAAATTAATAATAACTTAACTCAATTAGCCTTTCAAAGTACTTGCTTCAACCCCTCTGAAATAATCTCTCAGGTAGTCAATAAACCACAATTCCTAGACATCAGCCACGCTACTGTGATCAGAAGTAATTGGAGCTCTGCTTATCCCTATATATATATATATATTTATATAAACTGTCCTTTCAGCCAAAGAAGACATGAAAACAGGGTGGAGAAAGAGGGGGCTGAACTGGAAGGAATTTTATGTTTATACCAGACTGATGAGCCTACTAGCTGGGGGGCTAATAGAGCAGGTCATGTGAGTGGGACAAACTACAGCAATGTCTATGGCACAGTTACTGTATCGCATGTCGTGACATTGACATGGCTTTCCTGTTGTTTTGTCCTGCTGATCCAATCAAATGACAGAGATACAGTACAGCACGGTTATAGTACAGTTTAGTTAAGGCTATGGACATACCATAGTTTATCCCACTCAAACAAAATCTGTTCTAACTGGGGTACCTGTATCTTGGTAGCTTATGTATAGAAGACTTAATTAATTTTACCTGTAAGTCATGTGGTCATTCTTGATGCTCTTCTTCAACTCTTCGAGCCTTTCAAATGTCAACTTCCTCACAATCTGCTCACCAGGAGTTTCTATGGAATACAACAGGAAGAAACTCATTCAAAATACATGGCCGTGGTTAAGCTCCAGTCTGTTAAATTGTGCAGGACACGGTTGTTTGAAGAAGGCTTACTGTATTTTGCGAAACGAAACGAAGTTGTAATTTGCAAAGTTGTATTTTGCGAAGTTGTAATTTGCGAAGTTGTAATTTGCGAAGTTGTAATTTGCAAAGTTGTAATTTGCGAAGTTGTAATTTGCGAAGTTGTATTTTGTGAAGTAACAAAACAACGGGAGTCTGTGAAATACAAAGGTATAAACTTTCATTTTGTTGAAGTAACAGCAAAGCACCTTGGAAACACGCTTGAATAGCCCATTTGACGATGTTGCACACGCAGTCACAAGTACAACACTGCCTATGCATTTTAAATAACAAAAGAACCAGTTAACCAGAACGAGCTTAAGCAGCTAGCGAGCAACATGGTCAGAAAGGCCTAATTACAACCCGGAAATAAAACGATTATTTTTGATTATATTATCATTTTATTAATCACTTCATACATGTATATACAATCTTTCATCAGCCAAAAAATCATGCAAATAGTATGGATTGTGCCAAAATCGTGAAAACAACATCTCCCCATCTTCCAAACACTGAAGGTGGTACAAAGGCGATTTCGAAGGCGAAATGGCAGCCTATTGGAAGTGATTGCCGCATGACGCTCTGCCGGAAATGTGTAGTTTGTGCTTTAACGTCACAAAATACTTAAAAATTGCCTTAAATGCGAAATGCCCTTTTGTAATAAATGCTCAGTATTCGAAAGTAACGAAGACGTGTCTGGCTGGAATGCCGGCAGAAGCACTGGCTATTGCGAATGTAGCGATATAGCTCGCTTTGAAACGCTTCTACCATATGAAGTCAAACCATCCAGAATGTCATTGAAAACTGCAGCATGATCGACTATCACAGAGGTTTCAATGTGTGAATCGCAACCGCTAGAAATACATACAGAAGCAAACTGTATGTATTTTTTTTTACTTCCTTCTAGTTTCAACGATCTGTTTACTTCCAGCAAACAATTACATAATTATAATACCAGAAATGCTTCTAGACTTCGTTCCCACTTTTGTAGAACTAGACTCAAACAATTTTACATTAAATATCAAGGCCCGCAACTTTGGAACTCATTAAACGATGAGTTCACAAATTCTTCTAGCTTAAAAAACTTTAAATCAAACTTAAAAATATTCTTATTAACGTCATATTGACAACTTAATTACTGCCATCTAGAATACAGCTTCCTTGTCTATATACTCTCTTGCTGTAATGTATGTACAGAGCTCCCTTGTCTATCTTAGCTTTAATATATGTACCCACCATTTCCTGTAATGTTTATTTAGTTATCTGTAATCTCGTATGTAAGGAGAAGCCTGAACTTCCATAAGCCTTACGGTTTCTCGTTTAGGCTTCCTCGTCACTGTTTTTCCCCCACAAATTATACTGTTTATGTTATTGTACACTGTGGCAAACAAATAATAAAATACTTAGATACGATTTTTAAGTACTATTTAAGATAATAGCAAGATTAGCATTGATTGAATAAATACCTGCACCCCCTCCTTCGTTTGTCCTCTTCCTCCTAAAACAAGCACCATGATAATGATTCCTACAGTTTTACTTTCTTCTTAAGCTTAAAGGAAACCCTGACTGTTGGAACAAATTACCGTAAATGGTTAAAGAAAATGGTAAATGTAAAGGTAAATGGGAAAATGCATTTTAGTTTTTGAAAAAAGTAGCTACATATTTTGTGGGTGCGGCCATATTGGATCTGATGACATTTTTTAGTGGTCCCTATTGTTACATGACAAAAGAGCTATTGTTTCTGACAACAGGGACCGCTGAAAAACGTCATCAATCCAAGATGGCAGTGGCTGCAAAATTCAAAGCCCAAAATGGCTTATACTAACTAAAGATATATTTTCCAATGTAAACATATTGTGAACAATTTAACAGCAATTTGTTCCAACAGTCAGGGTTTTCATGTACCACATATGGCATGAAACATGAAATACACTTTTGATATCTTGCCAGTCAGGAGATAAGGGCCTATTCAAAATGTATAGATACATTTTGTACATGTAGCATCCCCCCCCCCCCCCCCCTGGGGGTGGGAGGAGGGAATTTGCCCATATAAAAGCTATATGTTACTGGGTATGCGACACTGGATGGGGTTGGGTTTTGGACCTCTAGGTCTTAGATGGGGTCCCAGTTTCACTCTCTAAGATGGGGTATACTTGTAAAATTATGTATTTTCTGTTTTATTCTGTTTTATATCACTGGAATAGCAAGCTTTCAAGAGAATGTCCATACACTGTATGGTGCTGGGAATGCCATCCTCTTTAGCCTTTATACATTCTCTCTTATTCTCCTGGTTTTGGAAATCTCACCACATTTTCCTCAAACTTGGTAAACTTACTAATGTTAGTGTGATCTTTCTTGTGATGGAGTTCATATTTTTAGCAGATTAATTTACTTGGTCCCAGTCCATTCCTCAACCCCAGTAATAATATTCTTAAACACCTACTTTGGCGTAGAGACTTTCTCCAACATTTCTGAATAGTGAATAGCACAGTTCTGAAAATGAATATTGTACAGAAATATTATAATTTACAACATTGTTAGAGGTTACATACAATGTATGACACAAAATGAAAACTTCTAGTTTCTAACCCCCCCCCCCCCCCCCCCCCCAACCTTCAAAATGTTGAAGAACAGTAAATGAGCTAAGTTTTTTGGTGATAAATCATGGTGATATTGAGTGCTACACACTCGCAAAAGCTTCCTCAAAATCTTCAACTGGTCCAGATTTTCTGTGATTTCATTTCTCCCTATGATTGGGACAGATATGAGCCATCCTAATGAATTTATAATGGTCATCACTTTCAACTGTTTAATAATCTCCTGTCCAGAGTCCCCAGTGAATAAATCAACAGCTGACATCATTCCCCTAACTTCCCCTCTGTTTTCCAACTTGACACATCACCCAGATGAATTTTTGTTGGTCAGCTTCTGACAAACAAACCGGAAGAAATCGTGGGAAATTTGTTTCAATTTGTTTTCCACCTGACCGCTATTTCAGACCAAATTTTATGTACCTCTGCTATAGTTCTACCATCAATAAATTCAGCACAAATACAGTTTATCACACCATAAAAACATATTAAACTAGAAAATTACTGTGCTTACAGTATAAACTTGAGCTTGCTCATTCTAAGAGTGCCAGGATCTTTGAAATTTCTAGTCGAGTGTGAAGAAAAGTTCCACTTTCTTCCGATTTGAACTCCAAAGTCGATTTTTCCACCAATAGTTGGCACAAACCTTGAACTCTCAACTTGAAATTTTAAAGAACCTGGCACTCTTGGAACGAGCAAGCTCACTACAAACACAGTAATTTGCTAGTTTAATATTTTTTTATGATGTGATAATTTATTGATGGTAGTACTAGTAGAGACTGGAATGAAATTTGGTCTGAAATTAGTATGAAAGTTCAGCAACTGCGAAAAAAAACATTTTTGTAAACAAACTTCCCACAATCTCACACCATCAACATGTTTTTCTTCCAATTCGTTTATCAGAAGCTGCAAAAAAAAAACTTCATCATGGTTGTGTGTCAAGTTGGAAAACTGTCTCTATGAGGGGAATGGCGTCAGCTGTTGATTTACTCGCTGGGGACTCTAGACAGGAGATCATTAGACAGTCTGATTAAAAATTTGAATGTGATGACCCCTATCATAGGGAGAAACTAAAATCGCTGAAAATCTAGACCACTGTTGAAGGTTTCAAAGAAGCTTTTGTGAGTGTGTACCACTAAATATTGTCATGATTTATCAACAAAAACGTTTCTCATTTACCGTTCTTCAACATTTTGAACGTTAGGGCCAAATGAGAACCTAGAGGTTTTCATTTTTTGGTACAATTCTTGCACACTTCACTTGGCAGCCATGAATTCACTTGCCTGCCTTGTGTACTTTTATGTACTTAACGAGATGAGCCACAGGAAGCCCAAGCTGTAATGTAGGCATGCATGTGCACGTTAACATTACCTTACTGAAGATATACTTTATTTCAACACAGTAATTAAATACATGAAATGTGAGGATGGTTAGCCTGTGTCTGGACTATTCTAGCAATTGCTATAATAATTATTATTGCCTTGTAGATAACAGAACACATGATAAAAAAGTGACATCAAACAAGCAGACCTGCATACTGTTATAAATTATGTTCTTGCAATGTTGTGAGCCATGTGGCTTTGTGTTGTATTTGCATGACTCCGTAAGAGAAAAGCAGTATGGATCCCAGATGGTGGTTATTTCTTACAGTGGACACCAAGGAGGATATAGCACTTTGACAGGTTAAATTCCATCTGCCAGGACTCAGACCATTTAAATAGTCTATTGATGTCCTCTTGTAATATTATTGTTGTCTGCAATATCTCTGGATATGAAGCAAACATCAGCACAGAGACAATGCTGGAGTCTATTCCATCCTATATGTCATTGACATAGAGTGTAAGTAAGTAAGTAAGTGACTTTATTTAAGTGTCAATGTATTTAGTTTTATTGCAGATAATTGGGGACACTTATAGTCCTACAAATTGACATACTTATCCAAGAAGACGTGAAGGTCTAACCTTTTACTGTATTATGTAAAGGTAGCACCTTTTACTGAGTGTTGGTCCATGCAACATCAGTGGCCATATCACAGTACAAAATATTAAATGTACATCTCAACATCATCATTAAGGTTGTTTGTACCCAACAAAAATCTTAAATTGTATTACCTTTTGTGAAAAGAATTCTGGTGGCCTCTTTATTGCACAACATCCTGATTCTGTAACAGGCTTTATGGCCCGACTAACAGATACCCTAAAGTGATTAATAAGTAACTATTAGATACCCAAAAGTGATCAAGAAGTACCGGTAACTATTACATCACATGCACTGCATCAATGCATGTATTCTTTTAATGGCTAAAGTATTTAATACCCATCCTGTCAAAATAGTTCATGGAATCCGGCTGTCACTGCAGTCCACAGTCGCACTTACATTAATTGAAGGGGTGGGTATGAAAACAACTTATTATACAGTACATGTAAGTGATAATTTTGCTTAGCTTTTATTTTTTTCAAGTCGAATTTTATGAAGATCGTGACCATTCATGTACATGTATGTGAAAATACTGATTATAGAAAAAAGTTATCAGTGTCTGTGATCATTCTGTTTTGGCTTCTTTGGGTTTCTTTCAAGTCTTTTATTAGGGTCCATTCCTGATTTTGTTTGTTTATTTTACCTGATCTTTCATTGCCATATTTCTTTTTCAAATCCCTTTCACTCAATAAAAATTCACTTCACGCTATAGTGCACCAGTCACAAAGAAACATTATTTAAGTACTTAGGTTTTCACAGATTCAGTTATTTTGATTGGAAAGTGGATTTATTGCATGGCCGACAGAGTTTCAGTTGCTTTGTGTTTTGAAACTATAATCCCCGTAGCTAACATGGATTAGACCTGATTCCCTTCAGTGTACTTCAGACTTAACACAGGCCAAAAAGAATAGTAGGTACATGTACACAGCAAAATTTTTGACAGGGAAACCCATAGGCTTTTGTCTTGGCAGAGAGTTAAAATTCATAGGGACTTCTTCTGGAGTAACAAAAGTGGATGGAGATGGGAGGGGAAGGTAGAGGCCCAGATTATTGTACAGTGCCGAAGATAGGGGAGAATTAGTGAATTATAGAGCAAATAAAGTGTGTGGCTGTGAAAGAATTGTTGAGATCTAGTTATTGTTCCAATGGATTTGGTAATTTTAGAAGTAATAGTCTTGATATGTGGTTGCCAAGAGAGGTTCTAGTGTATGATTTTACATGTACCTAAGAATTTTGTTTGTTCAATCCTGTCAATGTTATGATTTTTAATAGATATTTTTATGTTGTTAAAGTGGATTTTTTTTCCTGGCAGGATGGAAAAGGATAAATTTGGTTTTATCAGGATGAAGTGTCAATTTGTTAACTTTTAACCATATTGCAACAAATTTGAGTTCATGGATAAGAATGTTTGCTAGTTCAGAAATATTGGTAGAATAAATTAGTGTTGTCAGCGAAGAGGATAAATGAAAATTGGCTAGAAGAGGCAAAGATACCATTCCTGTAAAGAAGAAAAAGGAGAGGACCAAGTATAGACAACATTTCACAAGTTGTTGTTGGGATTTAGTCTCATCTAATTGAACAAAATGGTATCTTGTATTTAAATAGCTTTTCATCCATTCCAATTTGTCTAACATAATTGTGTGATTAACAGTATTAAAAGCCTTTTTCGGCTAAACTACAGAACACAGGGCCATTTCTCAATATGTCCTAAAGAGCCACTGGCTCTGCAGATCGGCAGTGACTGCTGAGCCACCAAGCCACTAAAATATAGACCCCAAGATACATTGAATATTCATATGGAGATGCTTTGTTTTTAAAGAGACAGAGACTACAATCTCGGTCAAATTGAGTAGGAAAAAAAATTCCCCCTCCCCCCATTTCAGTGATGAGAGCGTAAGCAAATTGAAATGGACCATGATTTAACATCATTGAAATGGGGGAGGGGAGGTCTTAAATTTCCAACAGATTTGACCGAGATTGTATCTAGAGGTTAAACGTGACAAAACCACTAACGTCATTAATTATGAGCCTGTCTGTCACCAAGATTGACAGTATAATCATTGAGAGATTGTTACGCAGTGACCTAAGCATATGTATTGCAATGCTTCCATTTGTGGTCATAGAAGTGTATAAAAGAGTAGGTTTTTGGCACAGTTTTTTTTATATATCTACCCGAACAAAGACAAATTTCATCAACCGTGACCGTGTGATGGTACCTAAAAAGAAAATAGACTCGAAAACACGATCTTGTGTCGGTGGAGTATTTAAGAAACAATATGAAACTGCATGACCTTGCAAGAAATTGGGAAAGCAATGTAAAGTTTCAACTACTGCCAGTTTTAGAATAACTAATAAGACTAAAAAGAAGTATTTCTGCGACAAGCGGAAATAAATTAATATTATCAGATTAGTACTGAGAATGGCTGCAATACTAAAATAATTCTCAAATGGCAAAGTTTCTTATATTTCTCGCTTCAGGTGTTGGGAGCCCTGTGCTTCACGAATACCACAAACTCTGTCAAGCTCAGTTTCTGTTTAACCCTCAGTTCCTTAAAACCCCTTCCAAAAACACGATTTAGAATGGTTAAAAGTATTTTTAGGACGATTTAGGTTACATTTCAGATGGGTTTTCACGGTTTTTCATGGTTTATACCATAACAATAAAACATTGATGAGTTTCTCTCTTATTACTAAAAAAACAACGTTGAAAACCGTTGAAAATCGATCAAAATAGCATGTAAATCGTGGCATATTAAGCCAAATGCCATGTAAAGCATCCAACATATTTGTAAAACCTTATAGCTAGTAGATTATAAAAGAAAAATTAATGAGGTAGACAGTCAAATCTAATAAGGCCTGGTACAAAGTCTTTTTCTGAGCAAATTAAAATAACGATTCAGCATGGTGACACAGTCGGTTTCTATTGCTGCACCGGTCAGAAGCCATGGTCGTGGGTTCGAACCTTGAAGAAGACAGATTTTGTTTTCACTCTTTTCTTTTTAACCAGCACATCATGACATATAAAGATACAGACAGACATACATATGTATAGTAACAGTCTTAATACATGTATTTGTAACTGCAGCCTAATATCAGAATCTGGCGGAAAATGCATGAAATAAAGCATAAGAAATAATGTGATTGTAGCGATATTGTTTGTGATTATCGTGCTTAATTCTTCCAATACTAGACATTCAGCCCGGGTCAAAACAATAATTCAGAGTTTCAACGTGGAAGAATCGCTGAGGGATAATCGGCTCCCCAAAGCATGTCGCACATAAAGGAACTATATTGCTATGTTCTGGGATGTGCATTGTAAACCGTAAGATCCACCAGTGAATCAAAAACAACAACAAAAACTACAAGCATGCTTTCACCTTTCCGCTTTCCTTCTGGGACCCATTCTATTTTCATTTGTTTGTTTTCAGTTCGGTATGTTACTTGCTCTTCTAATTTCCTTTCGTGAAATATGATCTATGACCTTATCTGTAACGCTGTTTAGCCATTGGAGACAATCTCGGTCAAATTGAGTAGGAAACCCCCCCTCTCTCTCCCCCCATTTCAGTGATAAGAGCGTAGGCAAACTGAAATGGACCATGATTTAACATCATTGAAATGGGGGGAGAGGAGGTCTTAAATTTCCAACAGATTTGACCGAGATTGTAGGCAGTGACTGCTGAGCCACTGAGCCACTAAAATATAGACTATATATACTACCAAGCCACCGAGCCAATGAGAAAAAATATATGGAGCTTCAAAAATGGCCCTGCATTCTGTAATTGCTCCACTTTTTCAAATCAATAAAGATGCCAATTGAATTTATTTTTTTCAAAAGCTTGGAAGATTCTGTCAATCAGTTTTAGAATAGCCATATAGGTGGAATGATTTTTTTTTCTTAAGCCATTTTGTTGATTGCTTGAAATACTGTGTTTATTGAGATAAATCAGCATTCTAGAGTAAACTATTTTTTCCAATTATTTTGAGAAACTGGCATACAGCCTTTTACAGGGTAAGATGGAGATACAGCCTTTACAGGTAATTTGGAAAGTCTGAGATGTCATTACTCTTAAAAAATGCTATTACTTTGCCTATTAAACGTCCCCTAAACCTATTACGCAAATAGTTTCTACATAACTTCTAGCAATGATTATTTGATTGTAAAGAAACGTAGTGAACAAGCATTTCGAATATAACAAACTTACCAGTTTTGGTCCCCGCTTCTAACGACAGAAGACGCAAGAGTAAGCTTTTCTCGAATGGTCCACTCATCCTGAGTTTGGCCAACGCCAACTTTGTGCTCTTTGAATCAACAGAACAACATTTATAACACGTAATCTAGGAAACGAGGGGCAAATAGGGATATTTAGTAGATTGAAAGGGCACTTACTTGGTGTTGTGAAGGAGGCCGCCATCTTGAAATATGCTCTAGAGCCCAGTCTCTCAAGGTAGCACTCGGTAGAAGAGTACGTAGGAACCACAGGAAGCCCAAAACTGAATATGTATACCAAAGCCATGGACGGAAGGGCTAGCTGCGGCCTGCGGGGGAAGCTACGGTATACGTACACGAATCTTGTTTCGAAATTAAAATAGATACTTCTTCTATAGGTTTCGATGAATACGTGTGGGTACCTCTCTAATTTCTATATCGTTATTCTTTTGTCTTTTTCGAAGATCTTATGTTTTAAATATTATTATTATCAATATTGATATATTTATTAATATTAATGTTTTCGTACTTAAATATGAATTAGTTCTTGTTTGTTTTGTACTATGTAATAGCTTTATTGCCAACCTGACTTTTGACTAATATAACTTGTAGTTATTTTCTGAGTGACTTTTACTTGTACCTGTTTCTTTCGTCGTATGAATTGTAATACGTTTTCATGGTAATAAAGATATTTTTCTCTTTGTTGCATGTTGAATACATGCTTGCATTATCCCTTTGGGATCAATTAGGAGTTCTATAAATACTTATGAAGAAGCAAAGACCGATACAACGTAGAATTTTGAATTTAGTGGTACAATATTTCGGCTGGCCACACCAGCCTTCTTCAGGTACAATGAAGAAAATTTACATTGGCGTGTATTTTTGAACTTGATACTGAGCTGTCATAAAACAGATTACAATATGATAGATCGTGAAAAAATGTTAAGAAGGTGAAAACAGATATCTAGTATGACTCTTCCCGGATGTTAAGGCCATGAGGTTCGAGTGTTTTCGCCTGTGCGATTAAAAACGCTTCTCTGGCCTTACGTATAGAGTCTCTCTTAGAAAATATTTTTTCGATAGGAATAAGTTGCATGTCGTTGGCAGTGTGATTAGGAGAATTAAGAAAATGTTCGGCAACTGTTGTGGGTTTAGATTTGTTGTTAGAGTTATCTATCGTCCGGCGGTGTTCGTTAAATATGTCCATTATATAGTTAACATAGTTTATATTATTGTTTTTTATGTCCATATAGTTGATGTAAATAGTTTACTTACTTAATTTCTATCTTTACTATTAGTTTTCCTTTCACGGATGTATAGCTACCCTGTAGATAGGCTGTGAATAAACCATTATTATTATTATTATTATTATTATTATCTTTTAAGCGTCGTTTAGTCTCACCTATATATTGTAGATTGCAGCGGTTACATTGAATCATGTAGATTAGATTTTTGGTGTTACAGGTCAGGTTAAATTTGATAGAGCGCGTTTCACCGGTAGCAAAGAAAGTATAGTTAGTAAGTCCGTCAGAAATGTAAGGGCAAGTGGCGCAGTTCTTCCTACAACGGAACGAGCCAGGTGGGAGTTGGAGCTGGGAATTAGTCGAGTTAGAACGGAGTGTAGCTTTAACGAGTAGGTCACGCAAGTTGGTGGTACGTCTAAAGGCTACCATGGGCAAGTGTTGAAAGGTTTTCTTACAGCGGTTAGAAGAGAGCAGCAGGCTGTAATGTTTCCTAATGATGTTAGAGATATGTGGAAGGGATGGATTAAAAGTAATAACAAAAGGGATACGGTTAGAACTGTGTGCGTCTTTCGTTTGTAAAGTGAGAGTGCGAGGAATATCGGCAGCGCGTTGTATTTGTCTAGTAAGGAAGGTGCGGTTCAGATTATAGCCTCGTTTAAGGAGGTATGTAGTTAATTCAGCAGTACGGGTCTTAAAAGATTCGTCGGTAGAACAGATACGTCGCAAACGGAGGGCTAAGCTAAAAGGAATAGCTTTTTTGGTATGTTGGGGATGGCAAGACGAATAGAGTAAATGTTGGTGTTTATCAGTAGGTTTAGTGTAAAGGTCAGTCTCAATATTACCATTGTTTAAAGAAACATTAACATCAAGGAAAGGTACGTTAGTGGAAGAGTGTGAGCTGGTGAATTTAATGGTAGGGTGAATGTTATTAAGATAATCGATGAATATATTTAGGTTATCCAGTCCTTCTGTCCAGATCATAAAAATATCATCGATGTATCGTAGCCAGGTGTGAGGTTGAAATGGGGCTTTTTCAAGGGCATTAGCTTCAGTCGAAATAGCCAAGAAACAGGTTAGCAAAAGAAGGGACCATTCTGGTACCCATAGCCGTACCGTGGATTTGAAGGTAATGGTTGTCATTAAAAGAAAAGTTATTCATGGTAAGAATCATGCGAATAAGGTCACAGAGTGTGCCAGTAGGAATGGTTATATGAGCGCGAGTACGCAAAAATTTATCACAGGCGTTAATGCCTTCATTATGCGGAATGTTAGTATACAATGATGAGACATCAAGGGTAACTAATAAAGAGTTTGCGGGTAAATTATGGATAGCAATGAGTTTATTAAGAAAGTCATTAGTGTCTTTAACGAAAGAAGGAAGTTTACTAACTAAAGGTTTTAAAAGGTGGTAGTCCACGAAGTGGGATATGCGTTCAGTGGGATGGTTATTAGATGACACAATAGGGCGTCCTGGGTTACCAGGTTTGTGTATTTTAGGTAGAATGTAGAAGCGTCCTGGTTTAACATCAGTTTGTATTAAGTATTGTCTCGTCTTGTCATTGATAGAGTTGTCAGTGTACATTCTGTTGACATACACTGTAATGCGTTCTTGTATGTTAGGTTTAGTTGTCTATAAATACCACTCCTTCACACGTTCATACCACTTGACGTCGCATTTCAGCAACGGCCTTAGTTTTTTCTTCACATATAGCTCTCTTATATATAGTTTGAGTTAATAGTACGTAACAGTAACTGAGTATGTATACAATTGCAATAACTTGTAATAATTAAACGATGTTGTCAGCTGTGCGGCTGTCGGCTGTGCGGAAATATTGTTCTTAAAAGTATATTAATAGGAAGCTTTAACCTTTAGACTCCAGAGGTAGAGGTGAATTTGCACTGGTTTGGAGAATACGTTTCCGGGTTTTTCCTCAACTGGGGTTTTTTTATCCCGGTTTTTCGTATCCGGCAATTCACCATCTAAAATCTAGCTCAGAATTGTACTATTATTGTACCGGACTACTGTTATTAGTTATAACACCAACAAGAGCCCATCTGGGCTTCCACTCGGGCCACATGAGATTGAAGATGAAATACACTTTCATTTGAAATCCTCTTAGTAATAACCAAAGGGAAGAATTATTAGCTGAATTTAGCAGTCTTTTGGAGTGGCCGGTAGCGCGGTGACTTTCATAAAATTTCTCTGCTCCCCTAGTAAATATGTAATTTAATATTTTTGTTTTTCTCGTATGTTGACCTTTTAATTTAAACAGTTTAACACACTGCATTTGAGCAGGCATATATTCATTGTTTTGAACCCGAGAATTAACCGTACTACCGTACTTCATGGTCCCTTAATTATAAACTCTCGTCATTTAGCACAGAAAATGTATTCTGATGAATAGGGATCGGGTTGTCGTGAAGAATCTAAAGAATTCCGTCTCTTCCGGTTTGAATTTGACTCATGTGTATGTTGCTTTTGGAGTTTCAAGGATATGTTGATCCAAAACTACAGGCTCTTGGGGTTTTTCATTGACTTGTGAACTTGCAGGCTCTGTAATTTGTTTTGTTTTCTTAGTATAACATAAGGGGCCGTCGACATATTCGAAATTCCCCGCTTAACGCACAACGGACGTTAAGGTCAGACCCCCTCCCCCCTCCCCCTTAACGTCCACCCATTGTTTTATGCTTTTTTTTAGGTCAGGAAAAACAGTAATGAAATACACGGGAGTTCACTTATAAACAAAGTATAAAACAAGCTTAAAGCTTTAATAGCTGCAACTGTACAGTCAGTCAGTACCTCGAATTCTCGTACGAGCTCATTTCGGATCTTGACTAAAATACTCATTCGGACACGACTATAAAACGGAGTTTCACTTACCTGCCGAGGTTTGAGGTATTTCATGATCACCTTCTAATCAAAAGACCTTGTTGAAATTTCCGGGAAATTCAACAGAAATTGCGCTCTAATGTAGATCTAGCTGACTAGAAACGTTTGATTAAAAAGTGTACTTCTATTGATGAAAAAGTGTTTGTTCTAAATGCCCCACACTAACGTCCATGCCCTTACCCCCTCCCCCCTAAACGTCCGTTGTGCGTTAAGCGGGGCATTTCGAATATGTCGACGGCCCCTAAAGTGTTGAACACGTTCATTTTCTCAAGCATGTCGCGCGTGACCTCTGTTTCTTCATTCGTTAAGTTCTCTACTTTCATCTGTAATCTGGGAAACTCGATCTTTTCCCATGCCTTGGCACATAACTATTCCTGTTGTGGATGATTATAAGTAAAATCCTTCGACAGCTTGTACCGTTTCCGCTAGGTCAAGATCCTCGCTGGAACGAAATAACTATCTCAATACTCTCTGATCCAACTTACGGTAAATTTAAATCTCTGACAGTTTTTAAGAGACTCATAATATTGGTCTTGAAGTGCCTTCACCCAAAATAAGATGTTCTTCTCGGATGTTTTAAAATTATGCAGCACAGCGAGCCGATGGCTTATAGATTCCAATATCTATTTCTTCGAATTTTAGCTTTCCGGATCCTGGCCCCTTTGCTTCAGGTCGTCGTCCGTGTCGTATATAAAAGCACTGGCCATCTGGGTAAAAAATGCGGTCCTTCGCCTCCGACAATAGCCTGCTTGCAGGCGGTGGAGGGTGTTTTTTCGCGCAGCAAACTGATCATCGAAGCGGCCGCCATATTGGCCGAGCGTGATTGAGACCTGGGATCGAATGACAAATGGAGGGGGGAGGGGGGTGGGGGAGAACAAGCAGATCTGAAAGACCGCCTGCACGAAAGCCTATGGTTTCTGAGTACAAAAGTTAGATCCCGTCCACCAGCGGACGGGGTATATGATTGGCTGAAACGGTGTCAATCAAAGCTTATCGCGGCAAGAACTGAAAGGAATAAGTGTAGCCTGCGAAGCGGCGTAACTATAACCCGGGAACTATAATAAGAGTTGTGTAGTGAGCTTGCAGTTGATAAAATATGGCGAATAATACAAAAGGCTTTGTCTTTTTTGAAGACTAAGGTGACTTGTACCCTGGTTCCAGAGGTTTTCTAGAGAGAACACAGCTGCTCGTTCTTTCTCCGCGGATGGGTAAAGGTACTTTGAAAACCGAGCAGGAGGAAGCTAGTATACAGAGCCTTCAATAGGGCCATTTATACGAGAGAAATAAGACGCGGCTTACATAAAACGCGGCTTACGTAAGACGCGAACTGCTCGTATAAAAGGTACAAAACCTCTGTTCGCGACTAACACAAGCCGCGTCTAACATAGGACGCGGCTTACTCTGGACTAGGGTTTTGAGCTGTTCTTAGCTAGGCCGCGTCTAAGATAAGACGTGGAAACGCACGTATAAACGGGGTCAACAGTTGTTCGTGTCTTGTTGAAGACGGGAACAGTTACCGCGCATGCGTACGTTTTGTTGTTATCTTCACACTGTCCAAAATATCACGGGCTCTGGGAACGAGATTGTGTTGTTGCCAACCTCGTCCCCAGGGTCTTCTCGGTCAGATCCAAGATGGCGTCTACTCAGAGAGAAGACCCTGGTAAAGGCTGGATCACGTGATCAAATACTCCCAGATTTTGGGAGTATTTTGTCACGTGATTTGGCAATCTAAGATGGCGGCCAAGCTAAATATGGGAATAGTTCATGACGTGTACAAACCATAGGTATCCCAATCCGGAGTGAGCGAGAAGCGATTATTAAAGTTTAAACGGTATTTCCACGCGGAGAACGATGCAGCGAAAACAGGTCTACTAAATGGCTCGAAATGGAGTCTACTTGGATAAAGAACCAGTGGAAAGGTGTCACAAAGCTACCAGGATGTATCTAAGCTAGAAGAGAATCCTAAAAAGCCGTTCATTTTCCGTTAGCATTGAAGCGAAGCGATCGATAGCACATGTTCAGGTTTAACGGCTTCTCCTGGATTTCCCACTGATGAACCTTACCAGAAAACTACCCAGTAATGCACTTCATCTATTGCTCTATCTACACAACGTGTTTTAAGGTTATTTAAAATCGTTTTATTGATAAAATTTGAGCAATCTAAACTATATACAAGTTCATCTCTCTGGACTCAGTCCGTTTGGCCAATAAAAAGCATTGTTAGAACAACCTTGCGTCATAATCGAAGAGCCAATCAGAATACGTGACAGTTCAGCCTTTACCAGGGTCTTCTCTCTGAGTAGACGCCATCTTGGATCTGACCGAGAAGACCCTGGGGACGAGGTTGTGTTGTTGCGTCTTCCCGGCCGGAAATGAAGGACAAGATGGCGGCTACTTTTGTTTCTGTTGAGTCGGCAGACGAAGCTGGTAGCACTGAAAAGAAAAGAGCCAAGAGGCCTGCTAGAGGAACGCTTGGACCTTATTGGGAGAGAAGCAATTCTTGCAGGTGTGCAAGGAATTTGAAACAGAACAGACACTGATATTTACGTCGTTTTTTTCTTTGACAACGCCAAACGTTTTGCCTTCTTGCCAACCCGCGCCATTTTGATACATTTTGACACGACATACTGAACCATGACAACCATACCCGAAAACGAGGCATATACCTTACTGGGCGCGAACCATTTATACGAGAACTTTGCGTCTTATGCAAGCCTAGCTCGTATAAATGGGTCAGTTCGCGTCTTACGTAAGTCGCGTCTTATGTAAGCCGCGTCTTATTTCTCTCGTATAAATGGCCCTAATTTGTCTTAGAATTTAACAACCTGACCTGAGAATTGTGACCTGTACTTTAAACCTGCCGTTCTGGCTGTGCTTTCGACAGGTTTGGAAAGAGTATGATATGTACGGTAAAGAGAACTTGACAACGAACCGTGATTTATTCGCCACTGAAAAGTATTGTTGTCGACCAAATTGCAGAGATGCAATCCGTCTATTGACTTCACGGCCGTTGAACTAGGAAATAATCAGAAATCCGCCTCAATACATTTATGCAACGGTCATCCATTTCTTTCGGCAAACATTCACTAAGATGGACTTCGAGTTGTCAGAGAAAGGCGATCACAACATTTACCTGTGTACTTTGCACTCGTAGTTTGTTTGTCCACGAGTTCTTCAATATCGAGTTCCAGACAAAACATTGTCTCCATCGCCATCGGAGTTTTCTTTGAAGTTTAGAGATTTTTTCGATCCTGTATTTATCTTTATGCGAGCTTAATTATTTTAAGAAAGGAAGCAGCCGCTTGTGTGGCACCTGACTGCGGTATTAAATGTATGTATTTCGGAGGATTTGCAAACTCTTTGAGAGACTGATGGGGCGAACGCAACAAGCTAAAACCGAACTGTCTACATATATATCTAAAGTGGTACTGTCGCAGTCCTTTCAATGGAGAACTTTGAACAAAAATAGCTGGTTTTATTGAAATTTCCGTATCTAAGAACCAATTGACAATTTTACTAGCATTTTGCATTGCATTTGACAGCGAGCGAAGTTTGTTTTGAATATTGCACGCATTTCAATCAAACCAAATCAAAATTGGCAGGCTGTCACACGTCGACTCCTATTGGTCGGGTTACAAGTTAACGGAAGTCGTGTGCGTGGTGGGCGTAATTCAGAAACCATAGGCTTTCGTGCAGGCGGTCTTTCAGATCTGCTTGTTCTCCCCCACCCCCCTCCCCCCTCCATTTGTCATTCGATCCCAGGTCTCAATCACGCTCGGCCAATATGGCGGCCGCTTCGATGATCAGTTTGCTGCGCGAAAAAACACCCTCCACCGCCTGCAAGCAGGCTACTCCGACAATAGCGCCAGTTGCAATATCCTGAGCCTGTTGGAAGGCTTTCGCATGAGTGAAGTTAAATAAAACATTAAACTGGCTTACATTTGAGAGATGAGACTCCAAGTTACAGAGAAAGTTGCTCGCGGATTCCGCCATCTTGCTTTACTGTATTAAATTATGTAAATGAATTAACCTGGCGATTGTTGCGTGACCAGCACAGTGCGATCTGATTGGTGTGAATTTGACCTTTAACGCATGCGCTGAACGCTTGCTACACGGAATAAATAAAAAAATAAAAAAAACGACTTGCATTTTAAGACTCGGTGCTGCCACAGGCAGCCCGAGTAATTACTGCTGTAACTTGAATGTAATAAACGATGCTGTCAGCTATGCGGCTCCCTCCAAACGTTGTTATCATTATTCATATGCAGAAAATAGAAATACTTTCTATTTGGCTGAGCGTAGCGAAAGAAAATAGAATTCTTGTTTTTGTTGTAATGATTGGAAATGCGCTAGAGTACGGTGGCTCGTAAAGGACATCAGAATTGCAAACCACATTTTTCTAGTTAGCCAGTAACTCGTCAAAAATGACAAGTTAATTTTGCAAACCACTTTTTTCGCTAATTCGCCAAAAATGACGAGTTAATTTTGCAAACCACTTTGTTCGCTAACTCGTCAAAAATGACTAGTTAATTTTGCAAACCACTTTTTTCGCTATGAAAATTATTTGGCATCGGATTCCCATACAAACACTGTATTTCGCGCCATGTTTCCACCCCTTTCAAAATGTCGGAATTAACCGCGAACTGGTCTATTACTGAATCATTAATAATAACTGCAACATTTTCGCATAAACTTAACTGAAGTCAATTGTGGACTAACTTTCGTGTGGTGATCTCATAAATAATTTTGTTTCAAGTATCAGTGAATGTTTTATAGTGAAAGAATAACAATAAAAATACATTTTATTTTGTTCTTATAGTTTTTCATTATTTAAATGCTATTATTATATTTAGTATTATTAGTATCTAGGTAATAGCAGCCAGCATGTCATATGCCCAGTGCAACACAATAGCTATCATCTACATATATATCTTCTTATCCTATCCTAGCACGTCTCCTTAGTATATCCCCCCTTCCCTATGCACATACATACATACATACATACATACATACATATCTTTAATATAAGTTCCCAGAAGGGCTTTTCAACATATATTTACAAATAAGTTAAAATAAGTTAAACTACGAGAGACTATAAATTTGTTAAAATAGTTATCGATAAAATTGCGTAAAAACTATCATATCAGTAAGATTAAACACTATTACATTGAATTCAGTCGTAATAAGAAGCTAATAACTTTAACTTAATAGCTCTCTTAAATTGAGGAACTGAAGTTGACGCTTTAAGTGTGCTATCTAAGGCATTCCAGATCTTAACACCTCTGTAACTAAAGGACCTCTGACCGGATGCTGAGTTACATTTAGGAATGTTAAGGTCACCGCAATTTCGAGTATTGCGCTGGTGTATACTGGATCTCTTGCAAAACTTATCCGATAAGTAGGATGGCGAAAGCCCATTTAAGCATTTAAAGGTCAATAAAGTGTCTCTGAGATTAACAGTTTCTTTAACCGGTAGCCATTGAAGGTTGCGCAATATAGGTGTGATATGATCAAATTTGCGTGCGCCACTTATTATTCTGGCTGAGAAATTCTGCACAAGTTGCAGTTTCTTGAAGTTCTTATCAGAGGTATTAGCCCAAACCGATGAACAATAAAATAGTTTGCTTAGAACAAGGGCATTAACAATCGTATTTAGAGTTTCGGAATTGAATAAGTGTTTTACTCTGTTGATTTGACACAAACTCGCCATACATGATGAGACAAGTTTTGTGACATGGGCATCATAAGTTAGATTGGTGTCAATAATCACGCCTAAGTCTTTAGCTGAAGATACTGGAGTTAACTGCTTTCCTAAGAGTTCTACATGTATATCCAGGGGGGTCTGCTTCAGCATCTGTCGAGTGCCTAGATGTAATAGCTTGGTCTTGTCTGCGTTGATGAGTAAGCTGTTATCACAGCACCATTTTCCAACTCTCTGCAGATCTTCCACGAGTTTCTGGGTGCTGTCTTCCATATCACTTCTTGGGAATGATATGAATAGTTTAGAATCATCAACGTACGACTTAAGTGAGCAATGCCGGGCGATGGAAGGGAGGTCATTTATGTAGATGTTGAACAGCAATGGTGACAAGATAGCTCCTTAATTGTGGGACACCATTCCGCAATGGAAGTGAGCTAGAGACACTGGGACCAATACGAACAGCTTGTCCCCTTCCGGAAAGATAAGTCTCGAACCATTTGGAAGCGACTAGAGAGACGCCTACCCCTTGGAGCTTGCGCAGTAGAATCCGGTGGTTAATACTGTCAAACGCCTTAGACAGGTCCAGTAGAACAAGTGTGGTCACCTTTTTTTGGTCCATTGCACTAAGGACTGAATCTGTAGTATAGATATTGAGTGTCTCAGTGGAGTGGTACTGGCGGTTTCCGCTTTGATGACCGTTAAGACGTTTGTGATGTGATAGATAGATAGTCAGAAAACTGAATCAGTGCTACTTTCTCGCACATTTTAGAAACGACTGGTAAGAGTGATAATGGCCGGTTGTTCGTAGGATCTTCATGATCGCCCTCCTTTAGCAGTGGTATAACCTCAGCTTGCTTCCAATTTTCAGGGTAAGTAGAAGTCATCAGGGAACAGTTGATGATGTCAGTTAACGCAGGTAAGATGTGCAGTAAGGAGTCCTTGATGACCCGAATGGAAATCGTATCCGGTCCGGGTGCTTTATTCGATGGCATCAACATAATTATCAGTGGCGGATCCAGGATTTGAAAAAGGGGGGTGACTATTTTGACCGGTACAGTTTCTGGTGCGAAATTTCTTACAAAATTTGAACGAATGTATTTTATTTTTACGAATTCTTATACAGAATTTGTTTTTGGCCCAAAAGGGGGGGGGGGGGGGTGTGACATGTCACCCCCGTAACCACCCCTGGATCCGCCACTGATTATATTATGTAACTCGCTGTATGATACTGGTTTGAAGTAGAAGAGTTCAGTTTCAGCATATACCGGAGTGTGGGTGGGGATCTCTGTAGTGGTACTGTTAACGTTGGACAATAGCTGGTTGGCAGCTGCAGCGGCTCTCTGACCCACGGAAGTAAAGAACTCATTGAATTCTCTAGCTACTACTTTAGTATCTTTGGTATAGAGTGATCTTGTGGAGAGCTTGCAGGGGAGACATTTGCGGATTACCTTCCACATGGAGCCAGTATTGCTCTTGTGTGTGTTGATCTCCTCCTGTATGTGCTCAGACTCGGCCTGTTTCAATTTAACTTTAACAGTATTCCTTGCATTTCTGTAAGATATCCAATCAGTAGGATCGCGAGTGATACTAAAACGTTTATGTAGGCGGTCTCTACTTCTCATACTGTCCTTGATTTCCTTGTTAACAAATATAGCCGAGCGGTTACGTATTTTCACAGTTTTCATAGGCGCATGACTGTTAAATGATTTATTGAAGATAGGCAGTTTCTGATTCACCTCTGTGACGTTAAATAAGCTATCAAATGAGACTTGGGAGACGGCATCCGAGAAAAGGTCAGAGTTATAGTTCCTATACGATCTCACGTAAATGTAGGAAGGTGGTTTGGGTACTTTTAAGTTTAACGTGCAGTAAACAAGGAAATGGTCACTGATACACACGTTGACGACGCCACTTTCTTTAACGAGATCTTTATCCGATACAAGGATAACGTCAATGAGTGATGTAGATTTATCCGTAATTCTGGTGGGCTCGGTTATAACTTGAGATAAGTTTAGACTACTACAGAAATCATCAATAGCTTTGTGATCACATCCTGAATTGAGGAGATTACAATTTAGATCGCCCAGAATGATGATGGGTTTTCCATGAATTAGGGCATCACTATAGCTAGGCATAAGGTCATCGTTGAAGCCCTTGCACTAACGATATCCACATATACACTGTAGACCCTCTTGCTTAACTGCTTACTCCAGTAAATCTTAGTCATGTGACATACTGACATATCTGACAAAATGATGCCTATTACGCATGGACTTACAGCAAAACGACAAATTGTATCAGCGATGAAAACGTGTACTAGATTTTACAATGCATTTCCTATCAGCCTGCAATATACTAGTAATAGGCCCTTTGTAGCTGGAGGTCACATAACCTTGTCACTCAAATATCATGAATCTAGCAGAAAGTCAAAATAAGTAACTCCAGTGCAAGTCCAGATTTATATTTTTACTAGTATTGAGCCATTGGTCAATTTTTGAAAACTCAAAATTTAACGAGTTTTACGACTGTGCCATGCTCTCTCCTGCATGTTTTTTTTATATATTACAACAATGGCAACAATGGTCGTGAGGCTTCTGCATATAATGTATTACTAGTAAATATTTCTACAACCATTGCTTCCTGTATACACCTCTTCCACTTTCCTCAACACCGCATGGTCTCCTATGATCGCATTGCGGTCCTAATTGTTTTGACGAGCTAGAGAAAAAAGTGGTTTGCAAAATTAACTCGTCATTTTTGACGAGTTAGCGAAAAAAGTGGTTTGCAAAATTAACTCGTCATTTTTGACGAGTTAGCGAAAATGTGCTTTGCAAAATTAACTCGTCATTTTTGACGAGTTAGCGAAAAAAGTGGTTTGAAATTCTGATGTCCCTTACGAGCCACCGTACTAGAGTAACTCCCATTTTCAAAGCTTACTCGAAATTTGACCCAGCAAATTACAGGCCCATATCAGTTTTATCCGTAGTTTCTAAGATTTTTGAAACAGCGATCTTTAATCGATCAGGCGTACCCGAATATCTAATGGCTAATAACATTCTTACTAAATTCCAATCTGGCTTTAGACCGCTTCACTCTACGTATACGTTAACAGAACTCCTCGATACAACAAATAATCAGGTGCATTAACATCGATAATATAGTGGTTTGACAAATGCTATTCTGTTTATTGATCTGAAAAAGGCGGCATTTGATACCATGCATTGACCACGAAATTCAGTATTCTAAAGGAATTAGAGTGGTACGGCTTTAAGGTCAAACCTTTGGAATTATTCAGAAATGACCTCTCAGGAAGAACGCAGATTACAGTAATCAATAATGTAAAGTCAGAGACCAGTACTGTTCGTTGTGGAGTGCCTCAAGATCGATCCTAGGGCCTCTACTATTTTTACTTTTCATCGATGATTAACCAAACTGCAATCTTCTCTCTGAAGTACGAATATATGCCAATGATGCGAACTTGACTTATGTTGCAAAAGACCAAGACGAGTTGTTTTCGGCAATCAATCATGACCTAGTCGAATTGAAACAATGGCTAAACGCCAACCGCCTTAATGTAGTTAAAACAATGTGTATGTTTATTGGAACGCGACATAAAATCTCATCGCTTCCCAAATGTTAGCCTTGACGGCCATCAAATCGACAGGGTCTTGACCTACAAGTGTCTTGGTGTCGAGCTAGACGAAACTCTAACATGGAATTCAAGTCGTTCCAGAAGGTGATTTTTTTTCAAATTTATTCGAAAAGGTTCAATATAAATATGTTGGTTTATCGAGTTCCTGGTTAAATAGGAATGTTGTTCAGACACGTATTTCAAGGTATGCATTTTAATGATGTCGTGTATTTAATTGAATATAATAAGGAGTAATATGTTCTCTCATGGGAACATCGCAATTCACACGTATTATCTTATTTTAACTAAAGTAGATAAAGGGCTATCACAATTGTTTCCCCAGATGATACAGCCATATGTCAGATAAGGATAGATTAATGAAAAGTACAGATTCCGAAGGCTCGAGGTAGACAAATATTTTTTACATTTTATAATAACATTTATGTTCTTACTAAATACCGAAAATTGAGATTGATATGTTACATATTTACGGAGAAATTGGCTTTTCAAAACTGTCAAGCTCACCTAACATGGTCCGAACATATTGCGTGAGTACTAAGTTTAAAATTATCTTTCAACTGATGTAGTATGTTTGTTTGTAGCTAGTATAATAAGTATAATGCATGCTAATGAGGCAAAAATGTAAACAATGACGTCAGCAAAAATTGCTCTATAGCAGACATATTTTTTTCACTCGCATAAATTCGAAAAAACAGTTACTTTTTTCTTCGAATTTATGAGAGTGAAAATTTCAAATCGTCTGCTATCTCAGTAGGCTACCCCCTCGGCCGGCCCAGACTAACAGGAAAAGACTCGTTTGTATTGTATACTGCATAGTTTTTGAGAAGTCTGAAAGCTGTTGCGGTTGAATTCACTCTTACTGCTTCAAAGCTTTGGAAATATTAAACTGAAGGAATCTGTTTTGAAAGTTACTAAAGCAGTTTGTTATTCCCCTCGATTTGGCCTGACTCAGTGCTATCAGTATCTTAAAGGCGCTGTGTCATGGTTTTGCGCATGTCTGGAATCAATGTTCGATTGGTGGCTGTTAATTGGCTACAAACAGTTAAAGTCCCCTTCCTTAATGAAATGCAATATTTTCCTTGAAGACTAGATCTGCGCACAGTTTGTTAATCTTCTTTTGCACATTTATATTGATTTCATTCATCCCACACGTGTGCTAAGGTCGTCCGTTTATCGGAAAACTGCTGAAAATAATTTCGTTCCGGCCCGGAACAATAAAGGTGTGTCCCTCACCGTGCGTGGCACAGCTCCTTTAATTCCCAGAGTGTTCTGTCATTTGTCAATCTTCATTTCTATGGTAACCATGACGTCGTACACTGAACCGGGAACGAAAACACAAAGATTCTAACGGCTGAGTGACCCCATCAATTTCAACTTCAAGCAACAGCAAACTTAAGAGGACATGAGGACACAGAAGTGTGTTAAAAAGACATATAAGATGGCTTTAAACTTATGGCTGCCGGAGCGTTAGCGTATGCAGTACTCATAATCTAGCAAAAATCTCGAACAGAAATTCCACATGCAGCCAATCAGCAACTCGCTTATATGAAGACTCGAAACGCAGCCAATCAGCAAGTTATTTGTACTGATGGAAAAGCACACTCAGCGGAAGCCGAAGTTTAACGGACCGAAACAGCCAGCCACTTTCTGATCAGTTGGTTTTTGTGTAGGAAGGAAAACCGGAGTATCTAGAGAAAAACCCCGATACACGCGTGGCGCCGCGAACGGGAATCGAACCCACTTGCGCTATCTGAGCTTCAATAATGCCTCGGTCGGTCCGAGGGAACACCCATTCCAGAGGCCGACAGTGTGCACTTATATTTGTTGTTAAACCACAGGGAGCCCACACAACGTGTTTGTATTTAATTTTATAGGATTATCGAAAGGTTTGAAGGGTGGCGAAATGTCGCGAAGAACATGCATATTTGAATACAAAATAAACATGAGTTTATCTTACCTAGTGTGTTTTGTCATTCATGTGGCCTAACTTGGCATGAAACGGCGCCAATTCTTAGCGATTTTGGAAGGTTTTGCGAAATTTTTGCCAGTATCAAGACCCCAACTGGCTACTGACAAACGCCAAACCCCCCATTCAGACCCTCTTTGTGAAGAATATGCCTAACTGAAAGTTGAGCTATCCCGAGGAATTAAAGGGTGCAAACGAAACAATTAATCGTTATATTCGGGCAGATTTCAAGAATTAGCCTCAAATATATTGCTGTCGTTATATCGGTAACGTTCGTTATATCCGGGATCTAATCTATACAAACTACTGTATTTTTTGCCGGGCTGCTTGGTTTACAATTTCGGATTTGGCTGTGCCATTTCCATTTGGCACTACCAGCTAGCCGAGATCCTCTTCGGAGAGATCCGCATCGCAAAAGCACTTTGCTCACATCTCCAGCTCCCACACGTGTTAGTGTGGTGGCTGGAGTTTAAAGCAGCTCTCAGCTCGCCCTTCGAGTAACCAGATTCTGAGGCCAATGATCTTTAGTGAGGCTGATGGTCTTGGGGGCTATGCCATGCTGATGAGTCCTAACTAGGTTGGAACACTCTATTTACAGGTTTGAAATTACAGCGGCAGTGTTTGTTGGTGCTTTTCTGGACGAGATCGATTACTAAATTATTCTTAAAAAGAAGAAATCATCGTTCGAAAACTGCAGAAATACAGTGAATAAAAAATATTTTCAGAAAGCGCTGAACGTCGGCAAGGCGTCAAATCGAACATCAAAAGAAAGGAAAGGTCATCAGACCGCCACAGTGCGAGCTGACGTCAACAGCTGTAGCCGTCTATCAGGAAGCAACCGCGCGCGTAGCCGCTGCTTCGATCTGATGAGAACTATTTTCTGACGAATGAATGGAAGGCATCACTTCTAGTTTAATATATTCTCCAAGCTATCAGAAATGTGAAAATTACTTGATTCTCCAAAGGTTGATCTTTCTTTACTGAATAGGATCAAACAGATGAAATAGTATGTAATTATTATCGAATTTTGGGCTCATTTTCTCGTAAGCGATCTGGTCTGGCTTGCACAAACCACGCCCATAGGAATACGTCGCCGGTATACAGTGTGACTGATATCGTATCACAGTATACAGTACTACTGTACTATAACAGCGTGAATGTCATTGGTCAATATACGTTAATCGATATAATATTTACTTTGCATAAAAAAAAGCTTTGAAGTAAATGCGATTTTATTTGAGAGAGATAACAACTTCAGTCGCATTACAAGTTTATAATGTGGCTTACCTGTTGATACCGGTGTACCAGCGATCGGGGGGCGAAATCGCTAGTGAATTCGCCCCCCCTTCCTCGCCCCCCCTCTAGCGATTTCGCCCCCCCCTCCCCTTCAACCTTTTAAAAGGTTATGAATACATGTTTTCCTTATTATTACTACTGTAATGTATTGGACGTGAAGAATAGTACGGCAAAAAGCTATCAGTAATGTGTATAAAGGCATGTAATTCAATTTTATTTTAAAATTCACGCTTCACTTTTCTTCGACAAAATTCGTTACGGTAAACGTAACGCTACGGTAAACGCTGCAATTTTCATTCGCGCGAGCAGTGCAACAAGAAACTCGACAAGGGATTCTGCAATCTTCGTCAATCTTCGAATGATTAGTTGTTAGTATTTCTTGCCTGAAGCCAACATGTAGATGATATTGTGGACACTTAAAGGTTTTGACAACCCGTAAATCCGCCTACTTTGAAAAGACTTTGCCGAATAAAGGAAGTGTTACCGACCCGCGTGAAAACGTCCTGAATAAACAAGCAGCAATGAACTAATTAGGATCTAAAACGGCGGGAAGTTTTAAAACTTACTTTAGCTTGTAGCGAGTGAAACTCATATTTGGAAACAACTGCTTTGAAGTTTGAGGTATGAAAACGTATTTTCCTTTGAGAAGTTCATTCAATTGTCGATATTTCAATAGACACTTCCACTGTTTTTATGAACTTTTGATATATACCAGTATACGTATAATAACAAAACCGCAGTGGATACTGCTGAAAAGAGCACTACGAAGTTAGTCAAAATCCCAAATTTGAGAGTTATATCTTGAATAGGAGCAAAGTTATAGGCCCGAAAACTCGGAATTACAGACGTTTGTATGGAAATTTTAATTGTGTTTGTGCCCCCCAGCGAAATTTCCATACAAACAACGTCTGTAAAATTTTCCGAAATTTTCCTAGTTTGCGGGCCTGTATCTTTGCTCCTATTCAAGATATAACTCTCAAATTTGGGATTTGGACTAACTTCGAGGTGCTCTTTTCAGGAGTATCGCCGGTTTTGCTGTTATACGTATATATCAAAAGTTAAAAAAAACCGTGGAAGAAGGGTCTATTCTTCTTTGAAAACACGAAAACAAAAATTGAAAATTGATTTCAATGTTTGTTGGGGAATAAAAAATCAATAGTTAACTTCAGATTTTAATTGAAAATTGACTAATCGAAAATTAAAAAGCAAAATTCCATTTTGGATTTCAAATGAAAATCAAATGGACGAACGACACACGGACCCGAGAGCTGGATCACAAAAGAGCTTCAACGAGCTGAAACAAACACTCAATGGAGGTTCGTGTCAGGAAACAACGTGTAAAAAACTATCAAGCAGAGTGCTCGTTCCAACTTGTCCGTGAGAATACGAATGTATTGAGGCATGATCTGATTGATATTTTTTGAACTACATCATTTAACATTTTTATGCTTGATATAAAGTAAACCGCCACGGGGGAAATGCCATCCCCAAAGACGCCAGTCGCTGAGTGCTAAAGCGCTGCGAGAATAAGCTGGATCAGCATCTTTCAGTCTTCCAATATAACTTTAAAAGACGAAAAAAGGAGGGACGAAGTAGTTAACCCGTGACGTCGCGCCTTGGGGGTCATGACGTCACTCATCAATATGACCAGATTTCAAGTGCAATCTAGACGGAACACTGATCGGTGGTATACGTATACTCATAGGAAAGGAAAGTTTTCTTCTTTGTGGCCGCTCGGCCACCATATTGGCTTCGATATTTCGGTTCAACCTTAATTCGAGCACAAAATGGGGGGTTGTATGGGGACATCGCGAGATCCAAGCATTCGAGTTAGCTCCAGTGAATTCGGCAGCACTCCTGGAGGTGAGTTTGTAAATGCGAATGATTTCATGGCTCGCCAAAACATTTACTGATTTAGGGCAATACATTGAAACTGAACAGCGATCTAAGAATTAACATTCTTCAAGGTTTACTCACAATTTATGTGGTTTTTAGTTACGCTTGGTAGGAACCAACCTCTTAAGAGAGAACGCTCGCAGTGGGCTTCAGAAGTTCCTTTGACCGAAGGCCAACTTCGCAGCAAAAGAGATGAGTTTTGGGAGACTGCTCCTGCCTTTGAGGGAAGGAGGGAAATTTGGGACGCACTTCGAGCAGCTGCCGAGACAGACGACCACACTTTAGCTCAAGCAATAGTAGATGGTGCTAATATAGTTATACCGACCGGTAAGATTCCTTTAATATAAAAGTTCTCCGTTGTAACTTGCGAAGCCTTCAGTCTCTACTTGAGCACATTCACATAAAAAAAATGTATAACAACACGGAATTCAAAATAATGTTCTCGAACCAGCATCTAAGCGGACAATATTGCGTTGTTGTGGATACTGAAAGGCTTCGAATAGAGACTTCAAACCAAGGAAAGTGCGCGCAAATGACGAATAAAATAGATAAGTTATATTAATTTAAATTTGAATGTTCATCTGAATACACAATCTTATATCATTCTTGTGGAATCAAGTCAACTGTCATTGCTTTATTTTATTTTTTTCATCCTCGGGCATGATTAACTAATAATTCGAGTTTTTATATCTTTCATCTGAAAGAGATAGAGCTTCTTTACTAAGCAGTTTCTTAACTTTCTCATAAGATCGTTTTAAAAGCAAAGAAGTAAAAACTATTTCGTGACATAAATGTTTTTCATGCATGCATGAATTTCAATTTTTTTCTTAAATAAGCCTCATGCAATTTTTCAAAAGCTGTTACAATCTTAAAATAAATGTTATTATTTGGTATATTTAGTATTAAAGCTTAAATAAATTATGGTCTCTTGTTTGTAATCTAATATAATTTAGCCCCAAACCCTTTATTAGAAATGTTGCTGTTTTGACAGTTCCTGTGTAAATGATCTGTAAAAGCAATTTGAAAGAAAGGAACCCCAGATACTTCTGTTTCAATAGCTTAATTGGGTTTCCCATGGGGGATCATCACCCTGTGAAAGACTGCATGTTACCGGTATATGCCAAACTATTAGTACTAAAGATCAAAGCCAATAAAAAATCATCCCTTCCTAAATAATTACGATAGACTGTATGTCATAGACATGCCTTACTTCCTGCATAAAGGTGTGTAGTTCAGTTTATACATATTCCACATTGCTGGTTTGCAACCAATCACCAGAGATTCTAACAAAGCTGTGACAGCCATGTTGGTATAGAACTAACAAAAGAAGCTAACATGGCATATTTTGTTACAGTACTGTAAAGCCTTGGTCAAATGGTTTCAACATTGATACAACATTAATTTTGTTGAAACTCAATGTTGAAACCAAATGATATCCTGTTCCAGACCAAGTTAGTGCCCGATCTGATACATGCGAGATATTGCGATCCACTTGCCACTTGAATCATAAACAGACTCTATACATGCATCAGGAGTTCCGGACTTCCGGTTGGATCACACTGCATTCTGGGTAGGTGGGCTCAGAAAAGTGGGCATCAACTTCTAGATCGGCCATATTGGATTTGAGTGCAGTCAATTTTTGCTCCTTTGCAAGTTCAAAAACTTACTACCTAATACATGGAATATCTTACCTTTACAGATTCTTCAGTTGGGAGTTCTAAGTCGATGTTTAAGCTTTAGAACGGGATTAATAAAGTTTCCAAGTTGACTGCGCTCAAATCCAATATGGCCGCTCTGGAAGTTGATGCCCACTTTTCTGAGCCCACCTACCCAGAATGCAGTGTGATCCAACCGGAAGTCCGGAACTCCTGATGCATGTATATTTGCAGCGGCAAGGGACTGTGAATACCTCAAACCATATCATCCTGAGGCCCTTCCAAATTATTACGACCCTGTTCCAGACCAAAACTGATATATATACTGTATTCACTCACGGATAAGCCACACGCGCAGATAAGCCGCACCCCAAGTTTAGAAGCTTGATTCAGGGAAAAAAGTTTTTTTGGAAGAATATCAAACGTACATGTACTTTCATCGGACTTTCAAACTGGAGAAAACTCCAAAGTTGTACCTGTAACTTCAGCTCTGAAATAGTATAAACTTCATATCTACATACTTAGATATATGATTTATCTTTCCATAGTGTTTGTTTGACGGGATCTGTTCATTCAGGTCACCTTTTAGATCAAATTTTACATGTCAACGAAGCCAACAACGTGCTCACATTCCGTAGCTTAGTAACCAGGCACCTATTGGAAGAGAGAGAACTGGACACTAAAAGTTTTGTTTTCGCTGAACGAATTCGAAACAACATGGAGTAGTTTGCTTTTTCATCAGCTGTCTGTTGCTATCATGCCTAAAAGGATATCTGGAAGCCATCTATTGGAGAAAAACTTGTTACTCAAAGAGAGGTGGAAGATTTGCTGTTAAAGTGCAAAGCTGCAAAGAAACATTGTGCCATTTAGCATGGAATTTAATCGCTTGCGGAGGAACAAATATTCACAAAATAAACAGATCTGTTAGAAGCCATCAAACTTGCAAAAGCAATGGCCAGTACTTACTTTCTTTTGGTTTGGTGTAGTATTTATTAGTATAGCTTAGTGTTTCTTTTAAATGTTAATTTATGGCAATTTCCAGACCTTATGTTCAGTAGATGTTCTCGCAGATAAGCTGCACCCCCGATTTTAAACAAAGATTTCAGGTAAAAAGGTGCAGCTTATCCGTGAGTGAATATGGTACCCTGTTCCAGACTAAGAATAAATATTTATTGTCAAAAACCATACCCTGTCGAGCAGCACACACATATGTACCCAAATATATATTCTCTCTATATACTTAATATATATATATATATATAGTCGTTGCCGTTAATGTTGTCCTAGACATATCCACATATTGATTTATAGCCTTTGTTCAGTTCGCACCTTTTACACAAAGAACGGTAATCAGCCGTGAATAGGCCTTTCCAGATTGCGCTCGGCAACTTTTTAGCGCAATTTGGCTTTATGAGCAACTTTTTTGGCAGACGGCAACTTTTTGGCCACAGAGCAACTTCTGGCAACTTTTTGGGAAACACGCCATTTTTTAGCCTTTTTGAAGCAAATTACTGGATTTTTTGTTTTATATTAGCAATTTCAAGTTCTCTTGGCAACAAATTCTTTCCCATCTACACTAAAACTGGTGATTTCATCTTTGACTGGGTAGCCTGTGGACTGTGATTGGGTAGCCTGTGGAATTAGTTAATGATTAATTCATTATTTTTTTTCAATTCAAATTTTGTAATGAATTTAATTAATTAATCAATTAATTAACATTACTAGAATTCATTACTAGAATTTATTCTAGAAGTTGAGTAAAGCCTAAGACAGATTATATAAATAAATAAATTAATTGATTAATTAATTTTATATTTATATAATCTGTCTTAGGCTTTACTTAATTTCGAGAATGAATTCTAGTAATGTTAGCCAGAGAAGCAGATATTATAGAGAAACGGGTATTATCGGAATGAACATTGGTTTAACACATTAATAAAAGTACGTTTGTTTATTAATTATTTGTCCAATTAGTGACTTTTATTCAACAGAAAGTTGCCTTAAACCAGTTAAAACTATAGTCATTTAGTTGCAAATGTTAATTGGGAAGCAACTGTTATTAAAATAAAGACCAGTCTATAAAAAACATTTGAGCAACTTTTTAAAATATGGTAGCACTTTTTTTATTTTTGAGCAACTTTTGAGCAACATTTTGGATTTTGAGCAACTTTTTAGCAACTTTTGGGCATTTTTGGGAGCAACTTTTTAGCTTTTTGGGAGCGCAATCTGGAAAGGCCTAGCCGTGAACGCACCCTTTGTATTTGGTCACAAAGAGCCACGGTGGTCTAATGGTTAACGCTCTTGCTTACCAGTTCAAAGCCCCGAGTTCTAGTCTCAGTATCGGCATCGTATATTTTTCTTTTTTTTTCCTTGTTTTTTCCCCCTTGTCTTTTTGTTTTATTTACATATGTTTCTTTTTGCAGTTTATTTTTTGATATTGGATAAGAACGGACGATGTAGCTAAAATAATACTGACTTTTACTGTCATCCTGAAACGGTCTTGATTTCCCCCAGACTTCCTAAGTAGATAATTATACCAGCACTGACTGAGTACGCCCAAATTACGCTATTTTCGTTTAGAACGGTATAGTGATTCTGTTGATGGTTGTGGGTTTGAATAAGCGTAATTTGTTTTTCTTACACTGTGCCGGGTTTACATGTATATACCAGAAACAGTTTTGAAAATACTAGATACCCACTGATTCAAAGTATTATATCTTTGTTTAGAAGTAGGAAGCGATTTGAGCAAGTGTTATGAATTTCATTCGTACTGATTTTCTGAACTTAGGCAGACTGAGCGCGCGACCTCATTCTTTTTTCCGAGATTTCGAAAAAATCGGCCGCGAGACACGGAGAGGACAGTTTTGAAAATATTCGGCAGTCCAGAAATTAGCCAGAATTCTCTTTGAAACCCATAGTAATGCTTGCATAAGTTGACGAAGCTTTTTTCTTTGTGAAGGAAAAGAACTCACATGGAATTAAAGCCGTGTACTCGGCGTAAGGTTTACGAGTGTTTGACAAACGATAACAAACTTTTGAAGCCACGCCATGGACGATGTCGATGATCAAAATACTACATTCCCTGCGGCAGTCAAAGCTTTTGCAAAAGAAATGTTCGAACATCCGTTCTTGTTGTCACGTTTGAAATAAAAGCTTTTAAGGGAATGCAGTCAGAAAAAAAGGGGAAAAAGAAATGAAAAAAATCTTCGCAGTAACAAAAATGTCGATTCTGAGACTTGAATTCGGGGCTTCGAACTGGTAAGCAAGAGTGTTAACCATTAGACCACCGTGGATCTTTGTGACCAAATACAAAGGGCGCGTTCACGGCTGATTACCGTTCTTTATGTAAAATGTGCGAACTGAACAAAGGCTATAAATCAATATGTGGATATTTCAAGGACAACATTAACGGCAACGACTGTATATATATATACAGTCAATGCCAAAAAGGTTGTCCAACAGAACATAATATAATAGGTCTAGACAATAGCCCAAAACAATGGATATTGTAGTATTATATTATGTTCTGCTGGACAACCTTTTTGGCATTGACTGTATATATATATATATATATATATATAATACAAATCCAAGAATAGAATCCATTATAAATAGTTTTACACTACCTCTAGAAATATTACAAATTACTCAATTAGTAATTAGCGCTTTAGTAGAACACACAGTAACTAACTTTTGAAAATATTTAGCAGTATTACATAACCTTTGCGATATTACATAACTGTTTAGATTACGGCTGCTCACATTGAATTTTAATCCTATTGTATTCATTTGAGGAACAGTAATTTCTTTTATTCAACATTTTTTCTTTTAAAAACACTTGTATTAGCTTTCTGTATAAATATAGCACTAAACCTGAATGTAAATTTATTTATTTTTTACTTTTTAACTGATGAAGGCTGAAAGCCGAAACGTTTTTAAATATATGGAACTGTGAGAAGTTGCCAGTTGTACTCCTGTAAATTCTTTGTATAATATATAACTACAACTAGCTGTGAATCCAGAGGGATCCTTCTACAGGAAGTTCATCGTTAGTTTTTACCGCCTTTTTCTATATTCAATTTATATATATATATATATATATATATGTGATGTAGAATACATGTTGACTAGAGTTTGACCGAGGCTTAACGTCCACCAACATGGCCCATGGCTCTAAATAAGTCTCTCGTTAACCCCACTGTTCGCAGCATGTGAAGCACCTCCCGAGTGCAAGCTATGAAGACTATACTTATTCCTATTGAGGCCAATATGTTCAAACAAAGCAAACACCCTTTTTCTTGCCCGGGAGTAATATGACAAAGGGTGGTCAGACAGACACTGTTTCCAATTTCTAACTGAAATATACCAAAGCATCTTCCCAGAACAGATTTGACTTGTATCTAAAAACTGTTCCATAAGAGCCACAGGACAAGTACTCTTGTGGGATCTGGAAATACTGACAATGTGCCCCCTCCTGAATAGCCTGTGTACAGCCATCCATCTCTCCTCAAAACTCGGGAAGGGACATCTGTGCTACACTGTCGTTAATTGTGTTGCAGCATAATTTTGGATATATGGTATCTCGATTTCCATTGGCCGAGAAAAACGAGATGGTCAACATTGTAGATTTCAGATTGTTCATTTCCTATTGTTAACGGCAAGAGACAAAAAGGATGCTACAAAGTGGGGAAAATAAAATGTCCTTCAGGGTTTCTTTGGGTTAAATTAGGGTACATTATTTAACAGTAATTTCAAGGTCTTCAACTGCACATCATGGGCTATTGACTCGTAGCCCATTCGGGCTGCAGGCCTAATTGTTAATTAGCCAATCAGCGTTCTTTCCACGAATACTTGTAAAGGTCCACATTACCTGGAACATGATTAATGACAGTGTAGCACAGACGTCCCTTCCCGAGTTTTGAGGGGAGATGGACAGCTGTAAACAGGCTACCTTCTGAACTGATCATTTTCCTTTCATCCACCCTTATTTCCATAGAGTCTTTGTGAAGTGAAATATTACAGACATAAATGTTACTATAAGTTCATTCCATCTGAAAAACCTGTAATCCAACTGCAATGATAAGAAGGGTCTGGATGTCAGCTAAATCATTCCGTCTGCCACCAAACTCCCTAACCCTTTAAGGCTGGTACACATCATTTGACGTATTTTACTGGTTACTTGCTTTGAGGATTTCAGTCTTGCTTAGTTGAAAGAGCAAGGCCCTGAGATCACTACACAGCATAATGTATAGACAAATGATCCTATTGAACTGCATTAGGCATATTAAAAATGAATAAGTTCATCTAAATCCTTTCTTTGCATAAGTTAACTACAGTTTACATTATTTCATTTCAGAAAAAAGGACTAAAATGACACTTACAGAAAAAAAAAGTTCTCCTCAGATTCTAAATTTTCTTACAAAAATGCATGTTTCACATCAAATATAGGCTTTCAAGTTTCCACTAACCTCACTTTCTGTCCCTGAACATTTAAACTTGCCCAGCACCAAGCCATTCATTCCATAAGCACTGCACACAAGTTAAATTCAACCAATCTAACCACAAAGCATGCCAGGAAATCCAACCAAACAGCAGCATATAGCCCTCCCCACATTTTCATTCTTCAAAATATATACAAAGTCTAAAGCCATTTTGACCTAATAGGTTCATATTGGAATCAATGGCAAGTAAATGTTGCCCAATATTACAAAAAAGTTATCAATGATAGGTGGTTCCAGACCTCCATTTATAAAGCCCACGGCAAGATGACTGAAGAACTCATGGCCCATCCCTATGAGCAAGACATGAGGCTCTTTCTCAGTCAAAATACCAGGCACAGACTCCATTCTTTGAGAATGTGCTGATTTTGAAGCTCTAATCAGACTTAATGATTTTCTCTGGACAGCACTTTATAAATGGTAAAAACAGCTTTAAAAAGCCTTAAATTCTCTGTATTAATTACTCCAAACAAACTTCCCACCAGCTCCGTTACTAGTAATCCAACGACTGCGTTCAAACTGGCCAACTAAAAACTTTGAGCCCCAAATATTATGTGTGAGGCAAGTAGGAGGTAGAACATCTAGGGATGAATTCAGCTACAGTAGCGTCATCTACATACTTAATTCTAGAGTTACACATATTAGCCAATCTATTAACGAGTATGCAATTAAATAGAAGGGGGAAAGCTTTGTATTCTTGTGCATATATAATATCAGGCGCGGATCCAGACCAGTTTACACCGGTTTACGGAAACCAGTCAAAATTTCCAAAATTTTTTAGTAACCTTAAAGTGCCACTACCACGAAAATTTACTATTTCGATTTGCCACTTTTTCAGTGTCTATAGGTCAATCAGTATTAGAAATATCCGAAATAGTAAAAAATATTCCCAAATGGGCATCTTAAACCACAAATTTTAGGAGAGTTTACCGGTAAAATCCTGTCCGCCATTGCTGGAAGCCGTGCCCTTTGTTCAGCTTTAAACAAAGGTTTATTCACCGGAAGTGATGTCATACACTTAACACGACAACCTCGTGGCGCGAAATAGCGTGCATAAAAAAGTAGCCAACCTCGCAAAGATAAATAAAACTTTCTTCTTATGTACGTGAAGACGTTTTTAGTAGAAATATGCCTCCAGGCGTTGTGTTCTGCAGGCGAGCGTTAAGTGTATGACATCATTTCCGGTGAATAAACCTTTGTTTAAAGCTGAACAAAGGGCACGGCTTCCAGTAATGGCGGACGTGTAGATTCAATATTCGGAGCTAAAAAAATAAGACTTCCTGTCGTTGTATCGAAAAACAATTTGAACTGGTAATAATATATGAACTCTACTTTATGAATATGCAAAAACATTGATATGTCAAAATTTGATCGTAGGGGCACTTTAACATTCGATTAAAACTCTCTTTGAGAGAGGAGGAGGGGGTTCAGTAAAATTTCCAAGTTTGAGTTGGGAAGTCGGAAACCGGTCAGATTTTTTTCTGGATCCGCGCCTGAATATATAGAGTTTATTAACAGTGTCCCCAAAAAATGGTCATAAAATTGGACAATTGAAAAAGAGAGGGTCATAAAATAATGGGCAATTGAAAACAGGAAGCCTTCACCTCTCAAAACCTTGCATTTTATCGGATCCCATTTGGATTGCACTGGCAAATAATTCCATTGTTTTATGGTTAGGGTTTGTATTGTTTCAGGGTTAGGGTCATAAATGATGGCCATGCAGTTGAAAAGTAGGATCATAAAAAATGGGCAATTGAAAAAGGGAGGGTAAAAAAAATGGGCAATTAAAAAAGGTCATAAAAATGGGTAATTTAAAAAAGGGAGGGTCATATAATTTTCAGTCCACCCTGTGATTCTTTTTGAGGGGTGTATGTTATAGGTTTTGGGTTAGTCATGTGTTTTGAAATCTATTTATAATAAAACGATTGAGATTCTTGTTCATAGATACCAAGTATTTTGACATGTCAGACATATCAATGTTCACATCACAATAATTATTATACGATTACCATATAATTTTAGGTCACAAAAACGGACTGATATGCCAGTGTATTACGCACTAGATTGTATACCAGTATTAACCGGTTTAGTACACTACTGTACTTTGTTCAAAGCAAAAATGGCCAAGAAGAATCACATAAAACAATTCAAGTGCTGTATACCGTAAACACCCGTGTATAAGCCGCACCCGTAGATAAGCTGCACCCCAAGTTTTGCAGCTTGAATTTAGGAAAAATAAGAAAAATAATTAGAAAATCTTTTGTCCGAGTTCATAAATGCTTGTACTTGATGCCAAACTTCTTCAAAAAAAAAAGAATAATCTTTGCAACTTTAATCGATCGAATATGGTTCAACTTGCCTTGTCATTTCTTATGTATATTTTAACCTGCAGACTTTAAATCACTCCAGAATTCTTCCGCTTTTATTCTCCCATTAACTAACAACAATTCCAAGGAACCGCTTTCCTTTAATCGCTAGAACAAGAAAGGTTTTCTGGCGAAACTGTACTTGCACGAGTAGGTCTGAGGTCCGCCATCTTGGATTTTCATTAACTAGTGCCAATCTCCCATGTGTAAAATTGCAAAGAATGCCTGGTTGTTTAGATCCCTGCTTTCACAAGCACTGCGAATCAGCGTGTTTTGGAAGGTAAATTAGCCTAATCACGTTTAAATATTCACGAAATTCTAATATATTAGGTCTAAGGTGGGTCTTAGAAGAGTTTTTGTTTTAATTCTTTCAAACTGCGTGTTTCTTTTTCAATGATTATGCTTAAATTGCTATATTACACGATCGGATGCGATTTGAACCTGATTGTAATATATGCACCGTCGCATAATAAAAGCTTCAAACAGGTTCATGATATGTAAATATATGTTAATGTTGGGTCTCCTTTCTAGGTGTTCCTGTAGATAAGCCGCATCCCCGATTTTGAACGAAAATTTTGGGTGAAAAGGTGTGGCTTATCTACGGGTGTTTACGGTAATAAATATTGTATTAGAAGTTTTTTCAGGTAATACAGGCTGACATTTTACTCGTTCCTGACATTTAACTCGCTCCTGTGGTGCTTGGAAAAAATGCGTTCACAACTTGTAAAATATCAGCCCATATTACCTGAAAACCCATCTAATAAGATGTATACATTGCACAGTGACATGTAATAAAATTGGGATTTTTTTTAGGGGGCAGGAGTAATATATTTGTTGCCTATGACCCAGGGGACTGGGCCAAAATATTTCATGCTCTGGGAGGCTTATAGTTACCCTGCGAGCAGAGGTTTCTCATCTCTTTGCCTTTCCTGTCGCCGAGAGAAACCTCTGCCACGAAACGATTGCTTTTCCCGTTGAACATGCGCACTTGCAACCTCCAAAATCTTGGAGGTAAACCACGTGATAAACCAGTTACCAAACCAGTTTTACCTGTTTGATATCACTCGGGCATGACTTTTTGGCGATCTTCGCTGGTTTTCAAGAGCCCACAATATCCTTCGCAGCCGTTATTTATGTCGCCATGCGTTTGTTGTTTGCCGATGATTGATACGAACGGCCTTCAAACTCCGGCTTTGTCTTCTTCTTACTTTACTGAACTGCACAGAAGCCCACAGAAGACCTTGAAATTACCGTTCAATAAATCTACCTTAATTTATCCTAAAGAAAGGTTTGATTTTTACCTTCGAAGAAGGACATTAATTTTATTTTCTCCACGCCGTTTATAACAATAGGAAATGGACAATTTGAAATCTACATACAATGAATCTACAATGTTTACCGTCTCGTTTTTTTTTCGGCCAATGGCAAACCAGATACCGTGGCGCATGCTCAACGCGAAAAGCAATCGTTTCGTGGCAGAGGTTTCTCTCGGCGACAGGAAAGGCAAAGAGATGAGAAACCTCTGCTCGCAGGGTAGCTTATAGTATTTTAGACTTTTTGATTTCATTCTCCATCCCCTCCCCCTGATAATGTACCACAAAGCATAAACACATAATAAGGTACTACCTTTTTATTATATCATTTCAGGTTGTTTGCAAGATGCATATGATGAACTAGGAAACCGCTATGTTTTACCAGTGTATTGCGTTAGCAATCCAACAAACCTAATTAAAGACGAGGATGTGAGTGGAAACATAAGTGATGATATTGATGATGAAAAAGACAATCCACCAAGTGGAGAAGAGACTCATGTCAAACTGCGTCTGTCCACAGGAAAAGACTTAAGAATGAATGTATTTACATCTGATACAATGTTGAAAATTAAACGAAAGCTGCAGAAACTAGAAGCCATAGATCCATCTCAACAAAGATGGTTTTATTCCGGGAGATTGCTCACAGATAAAATGACTGTTGCAGAAGCAAAAATACAAAAAGGATTTGTTATACAAGTCATTCTTCCTCAGCCAACACCAGTGGATAATTAGGAAACTGTACAATCTTGCCATGCTAGATGCTTAGCCTGTGGATCTTGCAAACATACATTTGTACACTTACCCCTGTTGACTTGAGGTGTAAACATAACTGGTTATGCTATTGGAAAAGTTGTCAATTAAGCCTCTTGCTGGTTGAAAACAGCCACATGAATCAGTACATTGTGGCAGCAGCAATTGGACAAGAGAACAACTTCAGAACAATTTACTGTTAGCGGTCAAGCTCTATTTAAAGTGCCCCTAAACCCTTTTGCAATGTTTATATATATGAAACTTTGAAAGGCTTTGAATACTTCTGCGAAGAAATATATGGCTTACAGAGAATACACTATGTTCTATGCTTGTTTGAAATGGTGAAAATTTGACCTTACCTGACCCATGACCTTGTAAGAAAAAGACTGGGTCAATTCCCTATCTTACGTCATCCAATTCATTCGACTTTGCAATAACTTGAATAAATATTTAGCATTTTGTCTAAAATAGCTGTTTTCTTTACTAAAATCTCACAGACTGTGTATATTCTCTATATATCGATGCTGTTGTGATAGAAAAGCGTCATGGACAATAATGCATTAATGAGGTGACGTAAGATAGGGAATCGACCCAGGCTTTTTCTTACACGGTAATGGGTCAGGAGAGGTCACATTTTCACCATTTCAAACAAGCCTAGAACAGAGTATTCTCTGTAAGCCAAAATTTTTTTCGCAGAAGTACTCAAAACCTTTCAAAGTTTCATATATATAAAAATTGAAAAAGGGTTTAGGGGCACTTTAAGGGTTAAAGACTGACATGCATGTTTTATCGACACATACAGGCTTGCACTGACTGTACAATGAATGAAAATAATGACTACTGCATGAGGATGAAGAAATTTGGAGTTCATTGTACGGTCTGTATGCCTGTATTTGTCAATAAAACACAAACATAAAGTCAGACTCTAACCTTTTAATATTGTAAGTGAGCACACAGGTGCTGTAGTCACCAATAAAGCACTGTCATTAGTCAATCACCTACTTGGGTTTTGTACTGTGCATTAAGTTGGAATATTAAATATATGTAGAGAGAAAAGACAAACAGTGTGCCCCAAATGACTTTTTTTTTTAATGAACTATTTGTAAAAAGATTACAAAAGAAAAAGAGAAAATAAGGTGAAAATGTAATTTCTTTGCTCCACTGCTTCCCTCAATATTGAAGTCCTGTCTTCTTTGCACATGCAGGTTTAATTGTGAAAATTTCCATTGGAATTTGTCCTTTCTCTATATTAAATCGAACTTGACGAATTGCGGTCGTTTCGTTACCAGTCGCTTTCGTTACCAACCTCTTCGTTACCAACTCGAGTCGTTTCGTTACCAATTCCTAGTCGTTTCGTTACCAGTCCGAGTCACTTCGTTACCAGACTCTCAATACTTAGAACTTAAGTATATTTCTATAAGAGTAATGTCAACTTTGGAAGTAATTATTACACACAAGCGTACAAGCTAATTGTGTGAAACCGGAATAAACAACAACATAATCTCATTAATTCGACCTCATTAACATTAGCAACCATTGATCCTCGTCGTTTACGCACCGTGAACACCAATACTGGTTTACTGCGAATAAATTCTCAAACGGATCAAAGTGTTCCCTTTGCGTAATGTCTTTGCTATTATAACGCAATGTTATGCACGCGCTTGACTCCGAATTACAAAGTTACTACCTTTTTTAAAGATAAATAATTTATTATATATACAAACTCGATTTACAAATTTAAATTCAAACTAACTCGATTTACAAAATTTCACTGAACTTATATTAAACTCGTCGATTTGCGGACATGTGAGCGCAAGCTCCCAACAGCTGCCAGGCAGTCTTCGTTTTTGCCTCGTACTCACTCCAAAGAGCGAAAAGCGTTGCTTGGATGTTTCGGGTGTTTAATATCGACGTGTTTGCCTTTTTCTTTTCATTTTACCTTGCGATAGTCTTTCTTTGTTCTGCCTGACATCAGGACAAACAGAAGAGGGACCTGCTTGACATTGTCGTCTTTGCGGACAAAGGCGTTGATGGTAAGCAGCTGCTTAAATGAAAGTTCCATCCACGTACCAAGTCTTTGCCTTGCTTAATTGTACCAACTGTTCTTCTGTTGCAAAGATGAGGTGACGTCTGTTTTTTACTTTCACATCGGAGACCAGGAACTCTGCGGGGATGTTGTCCTTATCTAGATCGAAATCTAGATCAGCCGGATCTTGTGGGCGATGGCGCTGTCGCAGGCGATTTGCAGCTCTTGCCATTTGTGCAGGTTTGGACAGGCTCGGGCAGGGGGCATTATCCAAATCTTCTAGAAGGACCTATAATGAAAAAAATTAATAAATCATTTGTTCCGATTATTGGTGTATTTTTTAGGGGAGATTTGTTTTATAGATAATTACCTCGTTAACAATTGCTGAAGCGGGTTTGAAAATGTCAGCCATGGCTTTCTTCTTCACGGCTGTGATAATCTTTGCGGCGGTTGCTGCACCAACTTCCGCATCGTGGTTGTGGCTATGGGCACCAGCTTTGAAATCCCCATCACGTTCGATTACTGTAGTAGTAGTAGTAGTTTATTTACCCACGTAGTCACTAATGAGCATAAGCTCGTTTACAATGTGTACGTGTAGTCAACTAATTAAGATAGAGGATAAAAAAAAAAATTTAAATTCTAAGAATACAATCAATGTTTGCTTATTTACAATTAGATAATACTAGTAATATTAATAACAACACTATAATGATATCAATAACAACAACAAAAAATAATAAATATTAATAAATGTAGAGTATTTCAAATATCGCGCTTGCAGGGTAAAAAGTATCTAGGTAACACACATGCTAATAGCACCATGTGCTATTGATGATAACGCAAGTTTATCTATTTCAGACTTAAAAATAATCGGGGAAGAAATAATGCACAATTCGTTAGGTAGGCTATTCCATAGCCTAACTATTATGTACGTAAAATAATTATGAAAATACTTAGACTTATAGTTTGGCAACTTAAGAATCATAGCTTTGCTTTGCATGGGATCACCTTTGGGAGGATGGTGCACATCCAGTCGACTGCACCACTGGGTCGCCGTCTCTTGAAATTGAACGTATACCCACGGCTGTCAATTAATTTCGCCTTTCCCCTCTTTGTGCCTTCTTCCACGAGCTGATAAGCGATCTCCTGAATTCCTTAAATGTCAGCGATGGCGGGGTCGGCTAACGACGACTCTTCGTCTTCCATCGGCTGGGCGGGCGGAGTGGGTGGGATTACATCTAAAGTGAAAATAGGTTCGGATTTTGTTATAACGTGAACTTTTATAATCTTTTGCATTCGATCTTTTATGTAATTCGCCATATATTACTCACCAGAAAAGTCATCTTCGTCTACTTCCATCGGCTGGATAGGCGGGGTGGGTGGGCTTGAAGCATCTATAGTGAAAATAGGGATTTTGTTATTTTGTGAACTTTTTCAAACTTCAGACATCCATACTCACGAACTCACCAGAAAAGTCATCTTCTGTCCTTGTGCTCTCTGCGGCAGGGAGAGTAAACAGAGAATAGTTGTCAGCGCACAACGTACAACGCCAGTCGATGTCTCTCTCTTCTTGAACAGCATCTCGGTATTGTTGCTGGGAAATGCCAGTGTCGCATTTCCTGTGCTGCCAGTTCCCGCATTTATCCATCGCACTGGAGGCCTTCTTGGCGTGGTCTGACTGGTTCTTTGCATTTCAAGCAGTTATCTTGGGAAGACATCGTTGTTATCGTTCAGTATTATTGCTGCAGTAGTTTATCACAGTATCGCTGGATTCGAATAACTGATTTCCATGTACTGCACCTCTTTATGTGCTTTCGTTGTTTGCATACTGATTAGTTCATATGAACTTAATTCTTTTCATTTGTTTGGCCTATTGAAATATGAATCCGCGTCATTCCATTCAACTTGGTTTCTGACGCTGTTAAATCTGACACCTAATCACATACATATACACCGCGGGTTTCATACCGCGTCATACCATTCAAATTCAAATAGTGTATACAAATTTCGGCATAGCCGATAACGCTGTTAAATCTAACACCTTATAATAGACAATGGTTTCAATACTCGTGTGTTTATTCCGGTTTCACACAATTAGCTTCTCGCTTGTGTTTCGTAATAATTACTTCCCAATAAACTACACTACACGAGCTTAGCCAACTACGCACAAACAGTTGATTTCTAATGAAAGTGATTGGTAACGAAACGACTGCAAGTCGCTTTAGAATTCGCTTATGTTGTTGTTTATTCCGGTTTCACACAATTAGCTTCTCGCTTGTGTTTCGTAATAATTACTTCCCAACAAACTACACGAGCCTAGCCAACTACGCACAAACAGTTTATTTCTAATGAAAGTGATTGGTAACGAAACGACCGCAAGTTGCTTTAGAATTCGCTTATGTTGTTGTTTATTCCGGTTTCACACAATTAGCTTCTCGCTTGTGTTTCGTAATAATTACTTCCAAAGTTGACATTACTCTTATAGAAATATACGAAACCAAATATACAGCTCTTAAGTTCTAAGTATTGAGAGTCTGGTAACGAAGTGACTCGGACTGGTAACGAAACGACTAGGAATTGGTAACGAAACGACTCGAGTTGGTAACGAAGAGGTTGGTAACGAAAGCGACTGGTAACGAAACGACCGGTTACCAACTTGACCACTAAACGAATGTTTTGCCACAAGTTAGAACTGTGTTTTCTACTATTACTATAATATTGCATTCATTTCAGTTCATTTTACTACATATATGTAATAGGCCCTTTGCAGGTCCTGGTCACATGACCTTTTTAGTGGCTTGCCAGTCAGGAAAAAAAGCCTCACAAACTCTGTTAAATTATAGAGTTTTCAAAAATTTGCCATTCCTTCAGTTTTAAAAATATGAACCTAAAACTTGGGCTTTTTACTAATTTTGGCTTGCTCTTTCCATTTCTGGCATCCATGTTGTTGCAATTTTTTTTTTATTGACAGGCTAAAGAGGTCACGTGACCAGGTCCTGCAAACTGGGCCTATTATTTTACAATGCTTGGAGTTTGGATGGTGTACATGTATATTGTTTCATATTTTGGATCATGCATGTCAATCAATAAACCAGACCTCCATCATGGCCAGGAAAGACTCTTTCATATCAAATATCTGTTTATGGATTGCCATAAAAGTAAAATCTTTGGCTACCATCATCTTATTCTGCCTCAAAGTGCCCTATAAAATCTTCAGTATATCTTTAATTTTGTCTTCAACTGTAAAAAAATAAGTTGGCCTGCACTTGACCAGATACTTTTTTAACAATATTGTATTTGTGAAGAAAGTTATTATAGCTATCAACTAAATAATAAACATTTAAACACCCTTATCATCTGTAAGGGCATCAGGCTCATGTTTGCAAGAGTGCATAGCTGTGTCAACAGACCTCGAAATCAAAAACGTCCTTAGTCACTATGTAGCCAGCAAATGTTAGTAGCTCAGATGGTGATGAGCTAGCTAATTGGTAAGTTTTATTTGCCAAACACAATATTTTAGTTGTATCCATTTAGCAATTTTGTGCCCTGGTCAATTGCAATGCGAGCGAAATAGTTATGTCAACTTCTATTGGGCTCCAAGATTCGCTTTTTTTTTGTCAGTGGCTAGCTGGGGACAAAAGATGTTGATTAGGTTGCCAAACATAAAGTTTATTGTTTATGGCAGTAAAGGGCAAGGATGGTCGCCAAAGTGCAACTAGGCTTGGTTTCAGCCATGGAGATGTCAATTCTCCAAAGCCTCCTCCAGTGACTGAGTGGAGAGAGGATCGCTGGTGCACCAAAAGCCCCATGGCTGGAACAGCTAGAGCCGAAAGTGTGACTTGATAAGAAGTATTAGTATTTAAACATTTAGTTGCCATGGTAACTAAAATTGTTGCAGCTGGTGCACCAATTATATGCCTAATTAGAAAAGTGTAGCTCAGAAATACACTATCTGTATATTAAATATGTTACTGGCAAGTAAAACATTGCACAATATTGTAATTGAAGTACTCTTATATTGCACAGAAAAAGTAAAACTTTAAAATGACCCAGAACTGGCTTAAATACCGTAAACATTAGTAGATAAGCCACCGCCTCCCGGTTAGCTCAGTGGTCAAGCTCC
>JAOWCC010000577.1:14103403-14213057 GCA_030867875.1 Actinernus sp. WN-2022 | reverse complement strand
CAGGCTGTAAGTAGGGTCAGTGCTCAAGAGCTTGGTTTCCAGGCAGCGAGTGGGCTTAAGGACCAGGATGATGCAAGCATTAAAAGCAAGCAATGACGTAGAGCCATCTAGTTTAGGCTTGGCCCTAATAAAATCCCAGCAACTGGGAGCAACCCAAAGAGCTCGAACCAACAGTGGAACCAGACCCAGGGTCAGGCCTTGAGTGAAGGGTGCTGGTCATCAGGGAGCCAAGGATAGACCAACACCCCCATCTCCAAACAGCCACGGTCGACTCTGAGGCCACCCAGTGTCCCCTGATAGTTCACAAAACAGAAGCCTGGAAGCCGCCGGGTAAGCAAGCTCCTGAGACTTAAATCAAGATGATATAGTACCAAGCTCCACCAACAGGAGAAGAGGACCATGCTCGGGTTCCCACTGTAACAGGAAGCAGTCGATAGGAGCAAATACTAACTTGAGCCCACCTAAAAGGTTGTTGCTAACAGCAGCACCGCAACTAGTACAACATGAACTCACCGCAAGGTCACGAGATATGGTACCCAGTTCCCCATGCATGCAATGGGGAGCAACTGATAAGAGAAAGTTGCTAAATAGAACTAGGATCACACCTAAAGCTATTGCTAACAGCAGCAGAATGATAACTGGTGCAACAAGATACAACCTCCATGCTATAAGCATGCTGGACAATTGGAGCAAACCGAGTTCACCAGCCCAACAGCAATCAAGTTGACTAATAGAATAAATATTTAGCAAGGGCAGAGCTAGATCCTTACTCACAGGACATGTGAGTAAGTGAGTAAGTCACACATGTGACTTTCCTCCACCACATCTTGGTACACACAGGACATTCCACCACCACACCTTGGTATGTACAGGACATTCCACCACCACACCTTGGTACACATGTGACTTTCCTCTACCACACCTTGGTATGCACAGGACATTCTACCACCACATCTTGGTACGCACAGGACATTCCCCCACCACACCATGGTATGCACAGGACATTCCACCACCACACCTTGGTACAAACGTGACATTCCTCCACCACACCTTGGTATGCACAGGACATTACCCACCACATATTGGTACACACATGACATTCCACCACCACACCTTGGTACACATGTGACATTCCACCATCACACCTTGGTACAGGAAATCCCATCACCACATGGTGGAGGCACAGCTGATATTGGGCAATGCAAGCACCTAGGCTTTGGTGCAGCAAGTAGGATGATGGAAGCACAAAGAGTGTGGCTGGTGGAATGTCCTGTGTGTACCAAGGTGAGGTGGAGGAATGCCACGATCACACCTTTGTACAGGAAATCCCATCACCACATGGTGGAGGCACAGCTGATATTGGGCAATGCAAGCACCTAGGCTTTGGTGCAGCAAGTAGGATGATGGAAGCACAAAGAGTGTGGCTGGTGGAATGTCCTGTGTGTACCAAGGTGAGGTGGAGGAATGTCCTGTGCATACCAAGATGTGGTGGTGGAATGTCCTGTGTGTACCAAGATGTGGTGGTGGAATGTCCTGTGCATACCAAGATGTGGTGGTGGAATGTACTGTGTGTACCAAGATGTGGTGATGGAATGCCCAGTGCATACCAAGATGTGGTGGTGGAATGTCCTGTGCATACCAAGATGTGGTGGTGGAATGTACTGTGTGTACCAAGATGTGGTGATGGAATGCCCAGTGCATACCAAGATGTGGTGGTGGAATGTCCTGTGCATACCAAGATGTGGTGGTGGAATGTACTGTGTGTACCAAGATGTGGTGGTGGAATGTCCTGTGCATACCAAGATGTGGTGGTGGAATGTCCTGTGTGTACCAAGATGTGGTGGTGGAATGTCCTGTGCATACCAAGATGTGGTGGTGGAATGTACTGTGTGTACCAAGATGTGGTGATGGAATGCCCAGTGCATACCAAGATGTGGTGGTGGAATGTCCTGTGCATACCAAGATGTGGTGGTGGAATGTACTGTGTGTACCAAGATGTGGTGATGGAATGCCCAGTGCATACCAAGATGTGGTGGTGGAATGTCCTGTGCATACCAAGATGTGGTGGTGGAATGTACTGTGTGTACCAAGATGTGGTGATGGAATGCCCAGTGCATACCAAGATGTGGTGGTGGAATGTCCTGTGCATACCAAGATGTGGTGGTGGAATGTACTGTGTGTACCAAGATGTGGTGGTGGAATGTACTGTGCATACCAAGATGTGGTGGTGGAATGTCCTGTGCATACCAAGATGTGGTGGTGGAATGTACTGTGTGTACCAAGATGTGGTGGTGGAATGTACTGTGTGTACCAAGATGTGGTGGTGGAATGTCCTGTGTATAGGGCAATTCCACACGAGACATGATGAAAATGAAAATTTTCAAATCTATTATTTTTTTAGCAAACTTTATTTTAGTTAAGAGCAGACATCTTGGTCTGTCAGATACAAATGAGATATTGTGAATGTTGGCCACACCCACTCCGTGAGGGCCTTGTTTAAGCACATTCCCAAAATGTAATGTCCGCAATGCATATTTAAAGCAAATAAAAACCAGTACATTGAGCTTTGTTGAACTTTATCATTATAGTTGGGAACTTGGGTTATTAGCAAGTTTAGAAAGTCCATTTGTTTTCTTGGAACTCCTCACAACTCACAGGAATTAAGAATTTAAAAAGTTGACTCAAACCTGTGGTTGTTTTTTGCTGTAATGTCCGCAACAAACATTTAGATATTAATTGAAAAATGGTAATGAGAGGAAATATTTTTTTTATTGAAAATAGAGGCCCACCCAAGGTGAGCTATGTATAAATGTTTCCCCTTAACTCCAGACTACAAAACAATCTGATTCTAAGCACATTCCCAAAATGTAATGTCTGCAACAATTTTTGTGTAATGTCCGCAACGCATAATAAAGCAAATAAAAACTACTACTAACAGTGAGCTTTGTTGAACTTTATCATTATAGTTGGGAACTCTGGTTATTAGCAAGTTCAGAAAGTCCATTTGTTTTCTTGGAACTCCTCACAACTCACAGGAATAAGAATTTAAAAAGTTGACTCAAATAAGTGTGTTTTTTTTGCTGTAATGTCCGCAACAGACATTTAGATATTAATTAAAAAAGAGTAATGATAGGGGAATTATATATATTTTTTATTGAAAATAGAGAGGCCCACCTTAGGTGTGCTATGTATAAATTTAAGCAGCACAGCTATTTTAAATTAAGTTTGGGAAGCATTTGTAATCTGATTTTTGGTCTCTGAATGTAATGTCCACAATATGGAATTGCCTAATACCAAGATGTGGTGGTGGAATGTCATGTGACTGTGTACCAAGGTGAGGTGGTGGAATGTCATTTTAAGTAATGGTCCGCGCAAGAGATAGGCATTGGTAATACATGGAATGTAAAAAGGTGCTAATTGTAGTAGTTCCGATCCTCCTCATTGGCTTCAACATCAAAATCTACCAAAATCTGAAGAAGAATATTTCCTCTGTTTAAAAAAAACATTTTAATTGCATCTAGTAGTGAAAATACTCTTGTTTCGTGCCATATATAATAACAACAGACCTTGAGTTGTTGTCTGAATCGTTATCAGAACTCACTTATTGTCACTATCGAAATGTAGTGCATTTTCCTCAGCAAATTCTGAAAAGATTAATGTAAAAGTTCATTTATAAGAATAATAAGGTTAGGAAGAAGTTAGAAGGTAAATAGAGGATCTAAGTCAGACTTGTCAGCATGGTAGCCAGGTAAGAAACTTAAATTCATCCCACATGGATAGCACAATAATGGACCTGTCAAGATGCGATTTCATTAGAATAATCCAGTTTGGAAGATGTTTACATTCAATACTGGTTTACCTTGCTCCCACATGGATAACAAAGTTATGGATCTAGTATGCAATTTCCCACTTGTGCTGACAATGAAAAATAAATAAAAACAAGACATGGAGCCAAATTTAAGACTCAACAGGCAGCCCGAGTAAAAACGTAGACACTGTTTGAATCAAAAGGAATTTATGAGTAACCCTAATGGTGACTTTATTAATTAACAGCAAGGACCCATGATGTAACAGAGACAGTGAGGAAGATAGCCTATCGCATGTTAGCAGAAAAGGTCAAGATACAGTCACTGAGCATTGCACAGAGAGTTCAGTTACTACAGGATGGGTTGAATGACAGGTGAGGTGTTTATGACTAAAGTTTCCATAGGTTTTTGCATTTTTTTAAATCCAGTAGAGCCCTTAATTGTGCTCAATTGAAAGGGTCCATGCAAGAAATGTGTATTAAAAAGTGGCATGTGATCAAGTTCCAAATTCTCCCTTAAAAAGAATTAACTAAAGAAGAATTAAGAATGTCATTGGCAGTCACTTATAGATCTCTTCAATTAGTAAAAAGTTTAATTAAGTAATATTATAACATAGATTCAATATAGTACACACAGTCTGATTGGCTGAAAGCAATATTTCATCAACTCTATAGTACAATTGAAGGGCTGTGTGCAAAAAGGGCGTGACTCTTGATCACATTCTAAATTCTCCCTTAGAAAACAAAGAAATTAAAGGAGAATTTAGAATCTGATCAGGAAACACTTACACCCTTTTTGCACACAGCCCTTCAATTGAGCTAGTTGGGAGAATTTAACCAAATTAAACAAGCATTTTCAGTGCTTTTACTCATTTATTTTATAAAGAAAATTTATAGAAAACATTTGTTCCGTCTTCCCATAGAGTTATAAAAACACCAAGTCTTGTGGAAGATTGGAAGCACTTGAAATAGCAGTGGCTCGTTCTCCCATTGCCATTTCTTGTTCTCCCAAACTCCCACTCATGTTTCTATGGAAACATGGAAATGTATTCTATTTATTAAATGAAAGGTGTCATAGCTGCATTGATTTGATGGCTTAATTACATCCTAGTGATTGCTGTATTTCAGGGCCCAGACAGTTAAAGATATATGTGTCAAGGCCCTTCTGCATGAATGGCTGAAGATGTTTGATGGCAAGGTGGTAAATCTACTCAAGTCCCTTGATATTGAGAACTCCCCAGATACTGCTGAAAACGTAGTGAAATCCTTTCTCAAAGGTACAACGGAACAAATTGTTATCAATGGAAATGAAGTTTAAGTAAAACTTGTTTGATGTGGGTGACTATAGCGCCGTCATGCATAATATAACTGACAAGTGATCACATGCAGGGCTTGACACTAACAGTTACCTGTCACCAATCGGAAGGTAATATGCTCAACATGTGGAAAGTAAAAAGTTTAGGTTGGAAAGTATATTTTAAATATATTTTCTATATTTAGTACTTAGTTATAACTTTCCACAGTGGTAACAATTAAAGTCTTAAAAGGTAAAGTGTTAAGCCCTAGCTCACACCAAAACAAAGCTGACACCTAAATCCAGGGTGCTCAATGCTCAAACATTGTAACTATTATCATTAATTATTCAAGAGGACAACTACCAACCATAGGTCTCAATTTGTACCTTGTGCCATACTTGTACTTTGAAACCCCCATCTAATACTCTCACAAGTGCTAGGACTTTGAAATATAGAAAATATTCTCTGATTAATTGAACAGTGCAGTATCCAACAGAGGGAGGTCTCACAACCGATCATTGACTTCCCCTATACCGGCAGCAAAATGTGAAGATAGTAACTCCTGTCTTGATGCATAGTCAGACTGTCTCACCATTTATGGGACCTGCATTACGGTTTTCCAGCAAAATTTTATGCCTGGCCGTAAACATGTACTCCCACGAGAGCAGTCACATACTTGTTAAGATTCCGTCTTTTCATTAACAATGGACATTTGATTACTGTGCAGATTTTCCAAGGTACACCTCCTTTTCAACTGCATAAATCATTATAATTAAGTCAAAGAAAGCAACTTTAAATAAACCAGCTCCTCGATAAACAACAGGAGAGACCCATCAGTCCTAAATGATGATAAAACATAGTTGGAGGTTCAGTGCCCAGAGCTGAGCACAGGATCAGTGCTTGCAAGCTTGGTTGCCAGGATACCCTGACAACCAATCAGCCCAAGCGAACCTAGGATGACCTAGGATGAGCCAAGTAAGTACTGCATGACCTCTGCTACTCTGGAGGTCAAGCTACAACACTCAGTGAGGCAACTGGGCAAAATGCTGGCTGGAGACATATCCTAATGCAAGCCATGGAGCTTGAGGGCTGAACCACTGGAATACCCTGCAGCAGCCAAACTCCATGAACGGAGCTATAGAGTGGTGATAATAACAATAACAACAACGATAAAGTCAACCAGCTAGTATGAACTATATAAGGCATAAGCTCAATGGATCTAATTAATAATAATAATGGTGATGATGACAACGACGGTGACGACGATTTGCCATGACTTGCCCTATGAATAATCCTAATGGATTGACAATTATTATAGTAATTCTAAAATACTAAGAGTACAGTAATGTACGTCAGCGCTGACCACATGCTACAAGGTACAGAGTGGACAGCTCGTACAATTATATTCAATAATTATAAGTAAATTTAGCATGACATCGGGGAAATAGGGAGGATCTGTGAAAGTCCCAACGCCACATGTGGATCCTCCCGAGGCTCGAGGGAAAATTTAATCACTAATTTCCTGAAATGTCATGCTATTAGATTATAATACTATGGGCTCCAAGGAAGAGAACTAATCTGCAAGAAGTTTGGTTCTCTCTGCCAGAAGTAAATATGTCGCAGTTGAGTGGCTTTCGAAAATGTTTTGTTATTAATTGTTTGATTGAGCACAATAGATTGAATGAGTCTGGCTTCCTCTGAGGACTAGTGTGTTGTTTTTGAGAAGAATAGCAGAAAAACACAATGTAATTATGTGCTTAACTAAATATTCAAAGGCCATACGTACATGTATCTTCCATGTGGGCCATGCTTAAAACCATATGGCGGTGTAAGGAATCAAGAGGGATGCACCATGCACTCATAAATCAACAGAGGGCGCAGGGTTAGACAGCATAGTACTTACTCTAACCTGATGCAGTCAGGGGGACTTTGATGTCTCCTCGCCAGTGCGCATGCTCTCCTAAGTTTCCCTCTTGCATGGTGAATGAGGGAGATTTAGTGAAAGTATCAGCCACTAATATAATGATACTTGTCTAGTGATGTTGATACTATATCAGCTGCTAATATAATGATACTATAGTGATGTTGATACTATATACTGTTGATGTTGATACTATAAAATTAAATGATGTTGGTGATGGTGTTGATACTGATGATATTGATGATGCTGCTGTTGATATTGATGATGCTGTTGATGTAGATGTCATTTTAGTATGATATGTTTATATTTACAGAATTGTCTAAGGATGAGCTACAAGAAGAAATCAAGGGACTCAAGCCTGACCCTTCCCAGCCTGGACCAGTGACCATCAGTCATGATCAGCTAGACTGTGAGACAGCATTTTACTGGACATGCCTGGGACAGCACATCAAATCCCTAGGTGTAGAGGGAGAGGAATTACTTGATATGCTGCTCTCTGAAGTTTCTGGGTTCTGTGAATATATTCAAGGGTAGGTAATTCCCACTAGCAACCTAAGCACAACCATTTGACATCCACTGCAGTACTTGTTCTACTTATCAGTGTGAGAAAGAACAATTGCATGCATCTGCAGAAGTTGCCGAATGCTTAAATATATTAATTGTTAGTGTAATTAAACCATGCAGGCCTTACAGTTAATACTATAAAATAGACTTCTTTGCCAATAATATGGCTGTGTTGAGAAAATTTATGGGATGCCCAGTGCTTCAGTAGCTTTCACTGTTTTTGCCCCCTGCAGGGCATCCCATAACATAGATTTTTCAACATGACTGCGTTGTTAGCAAAGAGGTATATTACCAGCAGTTAATTCTCTTTTTATTTAAGACGTCAAACTTATGGGTCCATTGACATATTTAAATCGGCCATTGCTAGGGAAAGTTTGCAGCCTCGTAAAACCCAGAAAATTAAAGCGTGGGCAATAATTATTGACAAGGTGACTCCAAGGGTAAAGTCCTGTAGTCTGATGATGTCAATCAAGTGACGTCATCAAAATCAGAAAATATCTAAACTCTCCAAGGATTTTTGATCTACCAGTAATTTATGAATATTTTCCGAAAATACAAATTAAGGTGCATAAAACCGAGCATGTGTTTGCCATTACAACAAAAAATGAAGATTTTACAACACTTTTCAGTCCAATTTTAAGATTTTTTGGCGAATGAAAAGCCATAACTTTGGCATTTATTGTCGGTTTCCAAAATCCATGCTCGAATTTGTGGAGAACTTGGTCAACAACATTTTAATGTGAAAAAAAATTAGTGTTTAGTGAAAGAGGGCAAAATGTTGAGGATTTTTAGAAACCGGAAGTGAAGAAATTAAGGCATGCGCAAAAGTGCCTGTTTTGTGGTCGTGAAATAGTCGCAGAACTGTTGTTGCTGCAGTAAAGTCTACAATAATTGGTCGACGAACAGGATGTGTATTTTCTCCTATTTCCTCTGACAATGGCCAGTTTTGGGGCTTGGCTGAATACTCCAGTCTGCAATGAGCTAGCTTTCAAGATTGTCTGAGCCCAGCACTTTGAGCTTCGAAATGTGTGAAGCACATGCCAGGAACCCATTCCGTGGCAAACCGAAGAGCCAATAGAAATCAAGCTAAAATTAGACCGAGATTCAACAACTTTCTACACTTGAAGTTGAATCTTGTGGCATTCACAACAGTTTGTTTTCCAACATCAAAAATACTTTTTTAAAGTAGAAAACTTACCTGTATTTTAATTAGTTTCACTGAGGTTCAATCACAACTTTACCATGAACTTGAAAGCATTATCTGGAGGCAAAAGTGTGCATGCTTGTGGAAGATTTGAGTTGAAAACCTGCCGGTTGATGACGTCTCGAGTGGCCATACTTTTCTTCATGTTTTTAGAAGCCATGTTCTCACTGGAAGCAGCCATTTCAGCTTCTCTATCTTGGACAACTATAGATACTATTTTCTAGATGTTCTTTCAATCTATCAACCGCGGGAATAACTCTGCTACATCTGAGAGTCCAATACATTTGCTTTAATATTTGTGTTGGTGGCGCTGTACACTTGCCGTTACTTTTTTGTTTGGTACAAATTATTAATTAATTCCCTTTCTCTAGGTTCAAGTACATGCAGGTAGGTGCCTTTCAAGTCCTAAATGATTCCTTCAAAATTATCGGATTGAGTTTCTTGTCAAGTATTTATATTTTCTTTCACACGATAAACCAAGCTTTTCATTTTCCAGAGACAAAAGAACCTGCTACGGCTTACTCCGACTTTTGAACACTTTACTTCATTCATTCATGAAAACCTTTCAGGTAAACCACAAAATCAATAAAACTTACATTTGAAGGGCTGTGTGCAAAAAGGGCGTAAGTGATTCTTGATCATGTTCTAAATTCTTCCTTAGAAAACAAAGAAATTGAAGGAGAATTTAGAATGTGATCAAGAGTCACTTACACCCTTTTTGCACACAGCCCTTCATTTAAACATGTGTAAGTATTAAAACTATCGGGTGGGCATGCATAAAACTAGCCTGAGAAAACAGCCAACTTATATCGCCCGAGTCGGCTGTTTTCTCAGGCTAGCATAAACCGGAAGTCAAAATCTCATCTTCTCCTGCGAGCATAGCAATGGAATATGTCAATGAGCCCTTAACTTACAGTCATTAAATGTTTGTTATTTAAAAATAACATTTTTTCCAGATATATGGAGAGCCACTTCACTTGTCCTCCAGAAATAACCAGCACGATAATGCAAGAAACTTTTGTAGCTCGTCAGCTGTTAATATTAGCTGGTGTCATGGATCTTTCCGATGAAGTAGGAAGGTAAGCTGTCAGTTGACCTTTTCGGTTTCAGATTTCATGACTCAAACTGTAAACATACTGCAAAAGTTTGGACATTGAGTCAGGTGGATTTTTATGAGTATTGCACGTGAGAGCGGTGAAATGGTCAGAATAACAGACTCATTTCTGCAGCTATTTGGACCCAACGAAAACTTGTTTGAACCTCTTTGGTATGTGTTCTCATAGACTAGCAGGAAAATTTGGTCCAAGTGGTTTTGCTTTCATGGCCAAAGGTTAATGAATTTTTTTAATTTTCTCTTCTTAAACTGCTTAAATGTCTTTTTAAGACAATTACCGGTAAGGCATGATGTTCTAGGGATGTGACAGCACTGTAGTATGTAAATATTCTTGTATGCTTCACTAGTAAAATCGGTGCAGTGACTGCTGTTCTGGCTAATATGTGTGAATCAGCATACATGTATGGTATTCCATTTCTTACAAACTTAACTTCCCATAAATTCCCTAAAACACATATTTTCTAAGTAGGATGTCAAGCGAATACTCTAGTTTTAGGATAGGAAATTGTGAAATATTTTATTTTGAAGGAAATTTATGGCAGACTTGTGTACGCATGAACTTAAGTACAGGACTACCGACTACAGAACATGTGTTCTGGTTTCGAATTCTTTCAAATTGAAAACATTTCGTTAAGCCAAACTTTCCTGCTAAACATTGAGAATATATACCGAGGAGGTTCCAACAAGTTTTTATTGGGTCCAAATCGGTGCCGAAATGACTTAATTTTCTGAGGAAATCCCTTGGTTTTTGTGATTATAGACAAAACCAAAATGGTGTTGAAGGAATCAGTGGACCGGAATCAGTATATATACATACATTGATCATCACTCAACTTCACTCACTCACTCAGCCCAGGTGAAATGAAGTTCATGATGTCATGAACTATGGTGAATGTTCATGAACAGTTCATGAACATTCATTTAGTTAGTTCATGAACTTGGTTCATGAACAGTTCATTATAAATCAGTTCATGAACTCTTGGTAAACTCTCATGAACTGAAAGTTTATTAAATGTGCATGAATGCTTTCATGAACAAATCATGAACTAATAAATGAAATTTGATGTTCACCAAAGTTTATTAAATGTGCATGAATGCTTTCATGAACAGATCATGAACAAATTATGAACTAATAAATGAAATTTAATGTTCACCAAAGTTCATTAAATGAACATGAATGCTTGCTTTCATGAACAGATCATGAACAAATCATGAACTAATGATGTGTATTCAGTTATGATGTCGTGACCTAAGAAAATATGGCAATGGCTTTTTACTAAATTAGCAGTTATTCTGACACCAGTGTGGCCCTTAACCTCATAATCAACAAATTCTAACAATACATCAATATATCTCAGATAGAGTATGCCGAGTGTGCTTGAACAAGAGCAGTGAAATTGGAATCATGACAGTGCATAGTGATTCAGTAGTTATAAGCTTCCTCAGGCATTTATGTTCAGTGTTGAATTGAATAATTAAAACAACAAATGTTTGTGAACTATCTGTTGAAAATGTTTTTTATGAAATATTTCATGAACAGTTCATGAACATTTATAAATGTTTCATGAACACTTACGAATTGTTTGTGAATATGTTTGTGAACGTTCATGAACAACATTATTCTCAATTATTTTGCCTGGATTTGTTCATGAACATTCACAGCAGTTCATGAACAAATGTTCATTAAGTGTTTGTGACATGAATGCTTTCATGAAAAGATCATGACGTTAACGAACAGTCGTTCATGATCATTTCACCTGGGCGCAATCAGAATTTTACAACTCTTGTGGTAGGAAATGCCTTTAGATTCTCAAAAACACTAATAGCAGAGCTTGTGCATGAGAGTGAAATTTTAGACTGCCCGTCCGCCTGGGCATTGTTTTTTTTAAACTATAGTAAACAGATATAATCTTGTTTTATCTTATTTAATTTTTTACTCTTAATGCCAGCAGGTATACATGAATGATCATCCCCTGTGATATGATTCCTAAGTTTGGTGGTCATATTATTTTGTGATTGGGCCTTTGTATCAGAATCATGTACATTTCACATCTGATTTTTGTTATCAATTTCTTGAAACTGACATTTAATTGTAGGAATGAAATGTAGCACTCCATCTCAAGAATACAATAGAATCTTCGATTACATGTTATTATAATTATTACGAACACCATTATATATGAATTAGTTAATATGTCCATCCAGGTCCTTCAGATGTTTCATTAGAAACCAGTTACTTTGCCACCTTTTGCAAGTTACAAATACTTGCATTCAGTTGAGTTGTAATATCAATTAAGCTGTACGACCAGACTACCTATAATATTTATGAGCTTTGGACTTTACTCTAAAACTTAATTAAAACCCTGCTCCTTTTTGTGTGACATGGCCCATATTATTTTATTATTATGTTTCAAGGGTCTTCTTATAAAATGAGCTAATTTCATTATTATTAATATCTTTATCATCAGGAAGCGACTTGGTGAGCTTGTTCATTATTTGTTAGTGTCTCCTAACATCCCTGAGTCCCTGGTCGAGGTCCTGCACTCCAGACACATGGACGTCCAACCAGATGAGGAGGCCAGGATTCAAGAACTGGTGGAGATAATTGCCGATGTACGTCAGCCCATTGTCATGGTGGAGACGGCAGTAAGCAAGGAAGAGACCCGACAAAAAGAGCTTAAGGTACATGTAATATGCCATGTGTTTTTTTTAGTTTGTACACTTGTCAATTTTTAGGAGTTTCAAAGTTACCAACAATACCTTTAGTTAGTTTTCAGGTCTAAGCCCAGTTTACACAACAAGCAGTTGGGGCATGGAACTCCTACATTTTGGTACACATGCCAAATTTGTTCGGCACAGCATTCCTTTGTATTGTGTAAATGGAAATGTTATGGATACATGTACCAAAAACTATAGGGGTGCAAAGACCATGTGAAAAGGTAGTCTGTTTGGAGTGCTGTGCCTAGCATCCTCCACAGGCATCTCTGTTTTGGGCTTCCTTAATCTCCCTCCTCTCTAGCCTTTTCTTCATGTGCGACATGAAGTCTACAATTTGAGTTCGAAAACTAGAGATGCCTGCGGAGGAGGCTATTCGCTATTATTGCACTTTGGCCATCTTGGTTTGAAAGCGAGGCTACCAGGTTGTCCCACTAAGCCATGTTTGCTCTGTTGTTGGTCGCGAGTTTGAATGAAAAAAGGTACCTCATCTCCACTTCTGTAATCCGAATTGTACAAATAATAGACAGAAAAGAAGATCTATGGATTCTTTTCACACATTTGCTTCCAATGAACAGCTCAGAAAGCAATGGAATTTGAAAATACACAGAGATGTCGGCCCAAACTTCAGGCTTAGATAAATATCCAGAGTGGGTAAAAAACACAGACTGAATAAAATTAAATACTTCAATCTTCACTTAAAAATAAATAAGTGTCATGTGCAGGTTTCCTCAGACTCACAGCTAGCAGAGGTCCATTCTCTACACTACGGTAAAATGAAACATCACTGCAGAATACCCTGCTACTTTAAATGAACACTTGAAAACCTGGCCCTTATAAACTGTGAAAAATCCTCCAAATGTTATAGCTTGGGTGTACTCATTCTATGAGACTTTTAGTCACTTTATACATGCATGCATGTTTTGACTGTCATAGGACATTTCGCTTTTCTCACCGCTGAAAGAACGAAGCAAAGGAACCACAGTCACAGCACCAACATATGCTAAATAGGTTTGGATTTCTTAGTTGTTCATGACATCCACTGCCAAGCAAATGAGCAGCATGGGTATATAGTTATTATACCTTGACAAGAAACTTGTAGTTCGCCTCTAGCCTCTTCGACTTCTGAGTTTGCAACTGATTTATATGTGTATCGATCGTCAAAATGACTATCTGCTATGTCATCAGTATGGAATTTTCCAGCTCATTGCTCAGACATCTTTCGCGGAGAGAGCCAACCCACAACATGAAAAATAAAGGAAAGAACACTTGAAAAACTTGACTTGGGCCTGCCCACAGGCAGCCCAAGTAATTATTTCACATGTATGGAAGAATTGGGTTTGACGAATGACCTTTCTTGAGCCATAAAATAGGTAGGGACAGGGTTTCAGGCATTGCACCCTGCTAGGGACTAATTTTTATAATGACCGTCCATAACCCTCATCAGCATGCATGCTCTTCTAATTTTTCTTCTTGCATGTCAATGAGGGAAAATTAGAACAAGACTACTATGCATGCTGATGAGGGAATTTAGAGATTAAATGTCCCAGCCTGAACAAAAAAAGAAAACTTAGGTGATCATGGTATTACATGTACTAATAAAATCACACATGAAAATCCCAGATTAACTGGAAAGATTCTTAATGACTATAATAGCAGCAAGTGCCTGTTCTAAATATAAATTTCTATATAATAAATTCCTAAAAAACTAAACCTTCATTTCACAGCAGGAATTTGACAGTGATAAATAACATTTCATAACAGTCATGACCATTCTAATAAACCTCCAAAAACATTTCCCTTTGATTCAATACAAATACATGATATATTTTACACAAAATTTATCATTCACACATTAAAAGTTTTGTACAGATGGTGATGACACTTTTTTTCAAAATCAGTGCCAATTTATTATTAGTGGTGTGCAAAATACACAAAAGTCTTAAATGAAAAATAACGATCAATGTTGCATCTAAATGAAATTAGTGCCACTTATATTGACACATTGCTTGATGACACTGGGTTAGCAACAACTGGAGAAATAAGAACTGCAATGATGGACAGAAGTGACTGGAGGAAGAGGATTCATATGGTCCGGGCTAGCGCCCGACCTAACTAACTAAACTAGATGGCCGAAGTGTGATAATAGTGAATGCTGTGTCCAAGTTAGTTTAAATTTGCATACAGATTTATATTAAAAATAATATTTTGTTAGATTCTCAGTTTGAACTCATTTTCCAACCCACATCTGTAAACTACTGATCTCTTTCAGCTTGCAGCAATCAAGGTGAAGTTGATACAGTTTAAAGATGAAATGGAAGAGTGTGTATCCAACCAGAACTTCTCCCAAGCAGCTGAACTCAAGCAAAAGATCACAGAGTTAGAAGAAGAGAGGAATGGCATTGTGGAGGACAGTGCATCTGTGTCTCTGCCTGTAAGAGAAGAAAAGGTACAATCATTTATGTATTCTGTTTTACCACTCGAAGGTGGATGGAGAGGCCTATGATTTATCATCCTAATATCCGAGGAGATGTAAAGGTCTAACCTTTTGCAGTCCAATCAATCTGTAGGCATGAACAAAAACTCACTTAGGAATTAATCCATCTCGCCCTCACTTACTTATGACCTTATTATTTGCGATTTCTTTATTATTAGTCAGAGTGGTTTTTAATCTCTGCCTGAGGTCAGAGTGGTTGTCATACATCCAAAAGCAAAGTAATTATAGAGCCACTCATGGGAGCCAGTAAAAACGCAATGCGGCAATCACAAACTAATTTGTGATTGGTTTACTTGAACCAGTCATGAGGAAAAGTAAATGCAATCGTGGATAATTCACGCTAAACAAAAATAGATTGCATGATGGACCAAAACAATGTTTAATGGTCTTAGTTTAGAACTTGATTTGCCAGGATAATTCTAAATCATTTTTTCACAGCCAATAAAAAAGGTAAGCAAATGCTTTTTACTATCAACACTCAATTAAAAACCACGCTATAGTTATAGCTTAATTGGTATTTACCTTTGGATAGGATGACCCTGCCACTCTGCTAAAATGTCTGACAATTGCATGTGAGATGCTGGAGGCAACGACAAGGAATGGAATGAACCCTACCCTCACCACCCTGGTTGATACTTTGGTAAGCAACATTTGACAATATTGAATACATGACATAAATTATTGTAATCAGGGGTTTCATTAATTTCTAAAGTAGACATCAGAGGCATTAAAAGTTGCTGAAGAAGTGCAGGAAGTACTGTTGCCAGAACTCTGGCAGTAGTGACAGCTTCTATTATTCAAAACCATGTGCAATTAAGCTAAACAATTGCATAACACAGTTCCAGTAGGAAACAACTCTTGACAACTGTCCCCCTCTTGTGATTACCCATACCTAATTATCTCAGATATTTTTCAAGAAAAAATGGCTGCTATAGTCTACATTTCAAATCCCATTATTTTATAATTATTTATCCCCAGATTATTAATACATGACCATATGCTAGATTTATTAATCTACCTGGAGCTACTGAAACCAAAGATTTATAGATGCTGCATGGTTCTTACTTATGCCTACCATATTTGAACATTATTTGAACCCGGCATTTATTCGAGGCCCAGCGATGAAAATTGTTTTGCTTTTTTTGACAACCTCATATGTTTGTAATCCTCGTGAAACCAGGAATATGAATTCAGTCAATTTAGTATTGAAAGGATCAAGCAACAGAAATTAAACTTGTATACTGTCAGTGGTACATGTTAAATATGGTATGTTGACACAACAAAATATTGGTCCAATATATGGCCAAGTCTCAAATAAATATTGGATCTCGAATAAACATTAAATTTAAAACCAACCGACATTTATTCCAATCCAGTGTTTATTCAATAAAATATGGTACTTCACTTTAAATTGAAGAAACCATTGAAACCTTTGCGATGTGACTGATATATTTTTGTATTTGATGGGTATAGGTAATTCCTGGGGTTCAGAATGAGGATCCCCAGGTGCGTAATGCTGCAATCAAATGCCTGGGATTGTGTGCTCTTCTTAGCTGTGAGTTTGCAAGAAAACATCTTGTGCTATTTCTACAGGTATCTAGAGAAATCAATAACTATTATTATTTATTATTAATAGGTGATCTGTAAATCTGACCCAGATTCATTGTGATTTACAGAAATTAGTTTTGCTTCGATTTTCTCAGCCAAGATAGGTTGTACACCAGAATAGCTCAGAAGAACATTACTCTCTGCAATCAGAGACATAATAGGATGAGACCTTAGCGTTCATTTGGAAAAAGTCACACACTAACTAAATCGCGCATTTTACCAACTTCTCCCCTCCCCCCTCATCAGTGTTGTTTCAGCGGGAGTGAGTACAGCATGCACTGTTTCTATGGGCAACATTGAATGGGGGGAAGGGTTTTTTGACTCTGCTGCCTTTAATGTTTAACATGGCTGTAGTCAAAATTCAGGAAAACGCTTATTTTTGGGGTCGGAGGTCTCATTATATAAGTCTCCAATTGCAGATCTTCATCTAGACATTTGATAAATCGTATACAGAATTTGTTTTCCCTGTTTTATCGGATTTACAAACTCTCTCTGCTCAAGATTGTAAATCCAATAAAACACAGCTATACTCTTTTTGTATTTATTACTGACATAAGAACTGTGATCAGCATGCTGACTGCCAGGTTCAAAATACAAGGGCTAGTAAGATATGATAATCAACAGTCGTCTGAAAATAATTCTAACTTTTTTACTGAAATAATTCTAACTTACTAACTCTTACTATAAACTTACTGCCTCACTGGTTAGCTGTCAGACAGTAACTATATTGGTAGAGCACGGTCTAGAGTGTGCGTCCTTGGGCAGGGACATACATGTGATGATCCTTATGAATAAGAATACCCTACATGTGATGATCCTTATGAATAGGAATACCCTACATGTGGTGATCCTTGTGAATAGGAATACCCTACATGTGGTGACCTTATGAATAGGAATACCTTACATGTGATGACCTTATGAATAGGAATACCCTACATGTGGTGATCCTTGTGAATAGGAATACCCTACATGTGATGACCTTACATGTGATGATCCTTATGAATAGGAATACCCTACATGTGATGATCCTTATGAATAAGAATACCCTACATGTGATGATCCTTATGAATAAGAATACCCTACATGTGATGATCCTTATGAATAAGAATACCCTACATGTGATGATCCTTATGAATAGGAATACCCTACATGCGATGATCCTTATGAATAGGAATACCCTACATGTGATGACCTTACATGTGATGATCCTTATGAATAGGAATACCCTACATGTGATGATCCTTATGAATAGGAATACCCTACATGTGATGATCCTTATGAATAGGAATACCCTACATGTGATGATCCTTATGAATAGGAATACCCTACATGTGATGATCCTTATGAATAGGAATACCCTACATGTGATGATCCTTATGAATAAGAATACCCTACATGTGATGATCCTTATGAATAGGAATACCCTACATGCGATGATCCTTATGAATAGGAATACCCTACATGTGATGACCTTACATGTGATGATCCTTATGAATAGGAATACCCTACATGTGATGATCCTTATGAATAGGAATACCCTACATGTGGTGATCCTTGTGAATAGGAATACCCTACATGTGATGACCTTATGAATAGGAATACCCTACATGTGATGACCTTATGAATAGGAATACCCTACATGTGATGACCTTACATGTGATGATCCTTATGAATAGGAATACCCTAAATGTGATGATCCTTATGAATAGGAATACCCTACATGTGATGATCCTTATGAATAAGAATACCCTACATGTGATGATCCTTATGAATAAGAATACCCTACATGTGATGATCCTTATGAATAGGAATACCCTACATGCGATGATCCTTATGAATAGGAATACCCTACATGTGATGACCTTACATGTGATGATCCTTATGAATAGGAATACCCTACATGTGATGATCCTTATGAATAGGAATACCCTACATGTGGTGATCCTTGTGAATAGGAATACCCTACATGTGATGACCTTATGAATAGGAATACCCTACATGTGATGACCTTATGAATAGGAATACCCTACATGTGATGACCTTACATGTGATGATCCTTATGAATAGGAATACCCTACATGTGATGATCCTTATGAATAGGAATACCCTACATGTGATGATCCTTATGAATAGGAATACCCTACATGTGGTGATCCTTGTGAATAGGAATACCCTACATGTGGTGACCTTATGAATAGGAATACCTTACATGTGATGACCTTATGAATAGGAATACCCTACATGTGGTGATCCTTGTGAATAGGAATACCCTACATGTGATGACCTTACATGTGATGATCCTTATGAATAGGAATACCCTACATGTGATGATCCTTATGAATAAGAATACCCTACATGTGATGATCCTTATGAATAAGAATACCCTACATGTGATGATCCTTATGAATAAGAATACCCTACATGTGATGATCCTTATGAATAGGAATACCCTACATGCGATGATCCTTATGAATAGGAATACCCTACATGTGATGACCTTACATGTGATGATCCTTATGAATAGGAATACCCTACATGTGATGATCCTTATGAATAGGAATACCCTACATGTGATGATCCTTATGAATAGGAATACCCTACATGTGATGATCCTTATGAATAGGAATACCCTACATGTGATGATCCTTATGAATAGGAATACCCTACATGTGATGATCCTTATGAATAAGAATACCCTACATGTGATGATCCTTATGAATAGGAATACCCTACATGCGATGATCCTTATGAATAGGAATACCCTACATGTGATGACCTTACATGTGATGATCCTTATGAATAGGAATACCCTACATGTGATGATCCTTATGAATAGGAATACCCTACATGTGGTGATCCTTGTGAATAGGAATACCCTACATGTGATGACCTTATGAATAGGAATACCCTACATGTGATGACCTTATGAATAGGAATACCCTACATGTGATGACCTTACATGTGATGATCCTTATGAATAGGAATACCCTAAATGTGATGATCCTTATGAATAGGAATACCCTACATGTGATGATCCTTATGAATAAGAATACCCTACATGTGATGATCCTTATGAATAAGAATACCCTACATGTGATGATCCTTATGAATAGGAATACCCTACATGCGATGATCCTTATGAATAGGAATACCCTACATGTGATGACCTTACATGTGATGATCCTTATGAATAGGAATACCCTACATGTGATGATCCTTATGAATAGGAATACCCTACATGTGGTGATCCTTGTGAATAGGAATACCCTACATGTGATGACCTTATGAATAGGAATACCCTACATGTGATGACCTTATGAATAGGAATACCCTACATGTGATGACCTTACATGTGATGATCCTTATGAATAGGAATACCCTACATGTGATGATCCTTATGAATAGGAATACCCTACATGTGATGATCCTTATGAATAGGAATACCCTACATGTGATGATCCTTATGAATAGGAATACCCTACATGTGATGATCCTTATGAATAGGAATACCCTACATGTGATGATCCTTATGAATAAGAATACCCTACATGTGATGATCCTTATGAATAGGAATACCCTACATGCGATGATCCTTATGAATAGGAATACCCTACATGTGATGACCTTACATGTGATGATCCTTATGAATAGGAATACCCTACATGTGATGATCCTTATGAATAGGAATACCCTACATGTGGTGATCCTTGTGAATAGGAATACCCTACATGTGATGACCTTATGAATAGGAATACCCTACATGTGATGACCTTATGAATAGGAATACCCTACATGTGATGACCTTACATGTGATGATCCTTATGAATAGGAATACCCTACATGTGATGATCCTTATGAATAGGAATACCCTACATGTGATGATCCTTATGAATAGGAATACCCTACATGTGATGATCCTTATGAATAAGAATACCCTACATGTGATGATCCTTATGAATAGGAATACCCTACATGCGATGATCCTTATGAATAGGAATACCCTACATGTGATGACCTTACATGTGATGATCCTTATGAATAGGAATACCCTACATGTGATGATCCTTATGAATAGGAATACCCTACATGTGGTGATCCTTGTGAATAGGAATACCCTACATGTGATGACCTTATGAATAGGAATACCCTACATGTGATGACCTTATGAATAGGAATACCCTACATGTGATGACCTTACATGTGATGATCCCTTATGAATAGGAATACCCTACATGTGATGATCCTTATGAATAGGAATACCCTACATGTGGTGATCCTTATGAATAGGAATACCCTACATGTGGTGATCCTTATGAATAGGAATACCCTTACATGTGATGACCTTATGAATAGGAATACCCTACATGTGGTGATCCTTGTGAATAGGAATACCCTACATGCGATGATCCTTATGAATAGGAATACCCTACATGCGATGATCCTTATGAATAGGAATACCCTACATGTGATGATCCTTATGAATAGGAATACCCTACATGTGATGATCCTTATGAATAGGAATACCCCTACATGTGATGATCCTTATGAATAAGAATACCCTACATGTGATGATCCTTATGAATAAGAATACCCTACATGTGATGATCCTTATGAATAGGAATACCCTACATGTGGTGATCCTTGTGAATAGGAATACCCTACATGTGGTGACCTTATGAATAGGAATACCTTACATGTGATGACCTTATGAATAGGAATACCCTACATGTGGTGATCCTTGTGAATAGGAATACCCTACATGTGATGACCTTACATGTGATGATCCTTATGAATAGGAATACCCTACATGTGATGATCCTTATGAATAAGAATACCCTACATGTGATGATCCTTATGAATAAGAATACCCTACATGTGATGATCCTTATGAATAAGAATACCCTACATGTGATGATCCTTATGAATAGGAATACCCTACATGCGATGATCCTTATGAATAGGAATACCCTACATGTGATGACCTTACATGTGATGATCCTTATGAATAGGAATACCCTACATGTGATGATCCTTATGAATAGGAATACCCTACATGTGATGATCCTTATGAATAGGAATACCCTACATGTGATGATCCTTATGAATAGGAATACCCTACATGTGATGATCCTTATGAATAGGAATACCCTACATGTGATGATCCTTATGAATAAGAATACCCTACATGTGATGATCCTTATGAATAGGAATACCCTACATGCGATGATCCTTATGAATAGGAATACCCTACATGTGATGACCTTACATGTGATGATCCTTATGAATAGGAATACCCTACATGTGATGATCCTTATGAATAGGAATACCCTACATGTGGTGATCCTTGTGAATAGGAATACCCTACATGTGATGACCTTATGAATAGGAATACCCTACATGTGATGACCTTATGAATAGGAATACCCTACATGTGATGACCTTACATGTGATGATCCTTATGAATAGGAATACCCTACATGTGATGATCCTTATGAATAGGAATACCCTACATGTGATGATCCTTATGAATAAGAATACCCTACATGTGATGATCCTTATGAATAAGAATACCCTACATGTGATGATCCTTATGAATAGGAATACCCTACATGCGATGATCCTTATGAATAGGAATACCCTACATGTGATGACCTTACATGTGATGATCCTTATGAATAGGAATACCCTACATGTGATGATCCTTATGAATAGGAATACCCTACATGTGATGATCCTTATGAATAGGAATACCCTACATGTGATGATCCTTATGAATAGGAATACCCTACATGTGGTGATCCTTGTGAATAGGAATACCCTACATGTGATGACCTTATGAATAGGAATACCCTACATGTGATGACCTTATGAATAGGAATACCCTACATGTGATGACCTTACATGTGATGATCCTTATGAATAGGAATACCCTACATGTGATGATCCTTATGAATAGGAATACCCTACATGTGATGATCCTTATGAATAGGAATACCCTACATGTGATGATCCTTATGAATAGGAATACCCTACATGTGATGATCCTTATGAATAGGAATACCCTACATGTGATGATCCTTATGAATAAGAATACCCTACATGTGATGATCCTTATGAATAGGAATACCCTACATGCGATGATCCTTATGAATAGGAATACCCTACATGTGATGACCTTACATGTGATGATCCTTATGAATAGGAATACCCTACATGTGATGATCCTTATGAATAGGAATACCCTACATGTGGTGATCCTTGTGAATAGGAATACCCTACATGTGATGACCTTATGAATAGGAATACCCTACATGTGATGACCTTATGAATAGGAATACCCTACATGTGATGACCTTACATGTGATGATCCTTATGAATAGGAATACCCTACATGTGATGATCCTTATGAATAGGAATACCCTACATGTGATGATCCTTATGAATAGGAATACCCTACATGTGATGATCCTTATGAATAAGAATACCCTACATGTGATGATCCTTATGAATAGGAATACCCTACATGCGATGATCCTTATGAATAGGAATACCCTACATGTGATGACCTTACATGTGATGATCCTTATGAATAGGAATACCCTACATGTGATGATCCTTATGAATAGGAATACCCTACATGTGGTGATCCTTGTGAATAGGAATACCCTACATGTGATGACCTTATGAATAGGAATACCCTACATGTGATGACCTTACATGTGATGATCCTTATGAATAGGAATACCCTACATGTGATGATCCTTATGAATAGGAATACCCTACATGTGGTGATCCTTGTGAATAGGAATACCCTACATGTGATGACCTTATGAATAGGAATACCCTACATGTGATGACCTTATGAATAGGAATACCCTACATGTGATGACCTTACATGTGATGATCCTTATGAATAGGAATACCCTACATGTGATGACCTTACATGTGATGATCCTTATGAATAGGAATACCCTACATGTGATGATCCTTATGAATAGGAATACCCTACATGTGGTGATCCTTGTGAATAGGAATACCCTACATGTGATGACCTTATGAATAGGAATACCCTACATGTGATGACCTTATGAATAGGAATACCCTACATGTGATGACCTTACATGTGATGATCCTTATGAATAGGAATACCCTACATGTGATGATCCTTATGAATAGGAATACCCTACATGTGATGATCCTTATGAATAGGAATACCCTACATGTGATGATCCTTATGAATAAGAATACCCTACATGTGATGATCCTTATGAATAGGAATACCCTACATGCGATGATCCTTATGAATAGGAATACCCTACATGTGATGACCTTACATGTGATGATCCTTATGAATAGGAATACCCTACATGTGATGATCCTTATGAATAGGAATACCCTACATGTGGTGATCCTTGTGAATAGGAATACCCTACATGTGATGACCTTATGAATAGGAATACCCTACATGTGATGACCTTATGAATAGGAATACCCTACATGTGATGACCTTACATGTGATGATCCTTATGAATAGGAATACCCTACATGTGATGATCCTTATGAATAGGAATACCCTACATGTGGTGATCCTTATGAATAGGAATACCCTACATGTGGTGATCCTTATGAATAGGAATACCTTACATGTGATGACCTTATGAATAGGAATACCCTACATGTGGTGATCCTTGTGAATAGGAATACCCTACATGCGATGATCCTTATGAATAGGAATACCCTACATGCGATGATCCTTATGAATAGGAATACCCTACATGTGATGATCCTTATGAATAGGAATACCCTACATGTGATGATCCTTATGAATAGGAATACCCTACATGTGATGATCCTTATGAATAAGAATACCCTACATGTGATGATCCTTATGAATAAGAATACCCTACATGTGATGATCCTTATGAATAGGAATACCCTACATGTGGTGATCCTTGTGAATAGGAATACCCTACATGTGGTGACCTTATGAATAGGAATACCTTACATGTGATGACCTTATGAATAGGAATACCCTACATGTGGTGATCCTTGTGAATAGGAATACCCTACATGTGATGACCTTACATGTGATGATCCTTATGAATAGGAATACCCTACATGTGATGATCCTTATGAATAAGAATACCCTACATGTGATGATCCTTATGAATAAGAATACCCTACATGTGATGATCCTTATGAATAAGAATACCCTACATGTGATGATCCTTATGAATAGGAATACCCTACATGCGATGATCCTTATGAATAGGAATACCCTACATGTGATGACCTTACATGTGATGATCCTTATGAATAGGAATACCCTACATGTGATGATCCTTATGAATAGGAATACCCTACATGTGATGATCCTTATGAATAGGAATACCCTACATGTGATGATCCTTATGAATAGGAATACCCTACATGTGATGATCCTTATGAATAGGAATACCCTACATGTGATGATCCTTATGAATAAGAATACCCTACATGTGATGATCCTTATGAATAGGAATACCCTACATGCGATGATCCTTATGAATAGGAATACCCTACATGTGATGACCTTACATGTGATGATCCTTATGAATAGGAATACCCTACATGTGATGATCCTTATGAATAGGAATACCCTACATGTGGTGATCCTTGTGAATAGGAATACCCTACATGTGATGACCTTATGAATAGGAATACCCTACATGTGATGACCTTATGAATAGGAATACCCTACATGTGATGACCTTACATGTGATGATCCTTATGAATAGGAATACCCTACATGTGATGATCCTTATGAATAGGAATACCCTACATGTGATGATCCTTATGAATAGGAATACCCTACATGTGATGATCCTTATGAATAAGAATACCCTACATGTGATGATCCTTATGAATAGGAATACCCTACATGCGATGATCCTTATGAATAGGAATACCCTACATGTGATGACCTTACATGTGATGATCCTTATGAATAGGAATACCCTACATGTGATGATCCTTATGAATAGGAATACCCTACATGTGATGATCCTTATGAATAGGAATACCCTACATGTGATGATCCTTATGAATAGGAATACCCTACATGTGGTGATCCTTGTGAATAGGAATACCCTACATGTGATGACCTTATGAATAGGAATACCCTACATGTGATGACCTTATGAATAGGAATACCCTACATGTGATGACCTTACATGTGATGATCCTTATGAATAGGAATACCCTACATGTGATGATCCTTATGAATAGGAATACCCTACATGTGGTGATCCTTGTGAATAGGAATACCCTACATGTGATGACCTTATGAATAGGAATACCCTACATGTGATGACCTTATGAATAGGAATACCCTACATGTGATGACCTTACATGTGATGATCCTTATGAATAGGAATACCCTACATGTGATGATCCTTATGAATAGGAATACCCTACATGTGATGATCCTTATGAATAGGAATACCCTACATGTGATGATCCTTATGAATAAGAATACCCTACATGTGATGATCCTTATGAATAGGAATACCCTACATGCGATGATCCTTATGAATAGGAATACCCTACATGTGATGACCTTACATGTGATGATCCTTATGAATAGGAATACCCTACATGTGATGATCCTTATGAATAGGAATACCCTACATGTGGTGATCCTTGTGAATAGGAATACCCTACATGTGATGACCTTATGAATAGGAATACCCTACATGTGATGACCTTATGAATAGGAATACCCTACATGTGATGACCTTACATGTGATGATCCTTATGAATAGGAATACCCTACATGTGATGATCCTTATGAATAGGAATACCCTACATGTGGTGATCCTTATGAATAGGAATACCCTACATGTGGTGATCCTTATGAATAGGAATACCTTACATGTGATGACCTTATGAATAGGAATACCCTACATGTGGTGATCCTTGTGAATAGGAATACCCTACATGCGATGATCCTTATGAATAGGAATACCCTACATGCGATGATCCTTATGAATAAGAATACCCTACATGTGATGATCCTTATGAATAGGAATACCCTACATGTGGTGATCCTTATGAATAGGAATACCCTACATGTGGTGATCCTTATAAATAGGAATACCTTACATGTGATGACCTTATGAATAGGAATACCCTACATGTGGTGATCCTTGTGACTAGGAATACCCTACATGTGATGACCTTACGAATAGCAATACCCTAGATGTGGTGATCCTTATGAATAAGAATACCCTACATGTGATGATCCTTATGAATAGGAATACCCTACATGCGATGATCCTTATGAATAGGAATACCCTACATGTGATGATCCTTATGAATAGGAATACCCTACATGTGATGACCTTATGAATAGGAATACCCTACATGTGATGATCCTTATGAATAGGAATACCCTACATGTGATGACCTTACATGCGATGATCCTTATGAATAGGAATACCCTACATGTGATGATCCTTATGAATAAGAATACCCTACATGTGATTATCCTTATGAATAGGAATACCCTACATGCGATGATCCTTATGAATAGGAATACCCTACATGCGATGATCCTTATGAATAGGAATACCCTACATGTGATATCCTTATGAATAGGAATACCCTACATGTGGTGATCCTTGTGAATAGGAATACCCTACATGCGATGATCCTTATGAATAGGAATACCCTACATGTGATGATCCTTATGAATAAGAATACCCTACATGTGATGATCCTTATGAATAGGAATACCCTACATGTGGTGATCTCTATGAATAGGAATACCTTACATGTGGTGACCTTATGAATAGGAATACCCTACATGTGATGATCCTTATGAATAGGAATACCCTACATGTGATGATCCTTATGAATAGGAATACCCTACATGTGGTGATCCTTATGAATAGGAATACCTTACATGTGGTGACCTTATGAATAGGAATACCCTACATGTGATGACCTTATGAATAGGAATACCCTACATGTGATGATCCTTATGAATAGGAATACCCTACATGTGATGACCCTTATGAATAGGAATACTGTACATGTGATGATCCTTATGAATAGGAATACCTTACATGTGATGACCTTATGAATAGGAATACCCTACATGTGATGATCCTTATGAATAGGAATACCCTACATGTGATGATCCTTATGAATAGGAATACCCTACATGTGATGACCCTTATGAATAGGAATACTGTACATGTGATGATCCTTATGTCTTTGAATAGGAATACTGTACATGTGATGATGCTTATGAATAGGAACACCCTACATGTGGTGATCCTTATGAATAGGAATACCCTACATGTGATGACCGTAATACCATGTGATGAATGCAGATTTATTTTTAGTTGCTCTAGTGTAAACGGTCTCAGTCAGTCAATTAATAAAAAACAGTTAAGTTAAATTACAATACAATGTGCACCTCCCTAAAGAACAGTAAGCAATGTTTGCCTCTACTTAAGTGTATATAAACCATGCAATACTTCCAGAAACCTTAGTGCTGTTAAGAACTTGGTACTTACAAGGGTTATAGCACCTACCTATATATATATAGAGAGAGAGAGATATTCAATAGTTATATTATTTTCAAGCTATTATACAAAATCTACCTATGCAAGTAAATTAATTTATAACGTTATATTGAACTAATTAAAACTTTGTGATTAGGTTTCTCAGCTTGACCAGGAAGTGGTGCAGGTGACAGCACTCCAGGTTGTCTTTGACCTGCTGCAAAAGTTTGGCCTAGAGACTTTCAAGCTGAATCCCCCCAGTAAAGAAGTACAAGATTCCTCCATGACAGACCCAGAAGGTGAGGGAGAGAAGGAGGCAGAAGGTGATGAACACGAGAATGAGCAGGAGAAGGAAGGAGAAGAGGAGGAAACCAACGTTCCTGATAACACAGCGGCAAGTGTGCTGACCATCTTGACTGGGCTTCTAGAGAGTGAGGTTAGTGACAATGTGCACTGATTAAGGAAGATTTGAATAGAACATAAACTGAAATGTTTATAAAAGAAGGGCTTAACGCTTGAAAACGTCAGCTGCTACGTGTTTCTCACAGCGGTTAGCATACCTTATTTGACTTTCAATTGGATTAAATAACCAAGGGAAACATTAAAACCAAACAGCAAGCTTTCATGTTTAATACCTTTCAGAGTAATGACCTGAGGAATGTAGCAGCAGAGGGCCTTGCCAAGCTCTTGCTCTCTGGGCGTGTTCTGAGTGCTAAGCTGCTCTCTCGTCTTATCCTCCTCTGGTATAACCCCACTACAGAAGAGGACGGGCACCTGAGGCACTGCATTGGAGTTTTCTTACCAGTGTTTGCTTTTGCTTCAAGGTTAGCTGTTTTGAAAACTCACCCAACTCAGTGACATTTATAAATGAGACATTTAGAAGATTCAGAATGGTAAATTCTGTATAAAAAAACTTCAAATTCTAATTACGGTAATTGACATTCAGTCACTTGATGCATGCATGCATACCATTTGAAACATCTTAGGAGTAGGTCAATGTAGCTGTTATTCCTATACTTTTTTGTCGGAAGATTTGTTTTCTTATCACTGAGGAGGTCAAACCTTGGAGGAGATGGCCCAATGAGCCGCAAACCGGCTAGCTGTTTTTTGAGAAGGCTGAGACAAAGCAAAGCCTCATCTCCAGACTTCTACTTAGTCGTTCCATCATGTACAGCCATTTCTTTCCAAAATGGTGGCCTTTTTGACTTCCGAATAAGAAGCCTGGTGAAACCTTCAGGGTTAAACTCTTGCAAAGGGAAATATAGGTATTTTTGAAGTCACTTTATGTTTTGACCTATGTAAAGTGCCTATGGCAGAAACGTTTGACTTACCATTAGGTTTAACACATATATATTTCATAGAACTCTCAAAAACTGCAACACACCTCTCCATTTCGCTTTCAAGAGGTTTTAGCCAGGCTTCTTGGCATGGGGCAAAACCAAAGCAGTGCTGTCACAATATCCAGCCCCACGTAAACGAGAATCCTGGAGATGAGGGTAAGACAAAGCTATCAATCCATGATAGCACAACCTCATCAATCTTAACCAAGAGCCACATATAACATACTAACATGTTTGATTAATAGAACCAACCAAGAGCTTGTGGAGGATGCCTTCCTGCCAACTCTAAAGACACTATTTAGTGCTCCAGCATCGTCCCCATTGGCTACTATTAACTGCAACAATGTGGCAGAGTTGTTAGTGGAGCTGACCAACAGTAGACACTTGAACAAGATGACAACCAACAACTCAGCAGCAGCTGCAGAAGTATGTCGATATAGTCCTGGCCCTGGTTGTTCAAAGAGTGGATAATGCTATATCCACCAGACAAATCCCAATCCAGTGGATAATTATATAAACCTTTAGTTATTAACAATTGAAACTATTTTTATCCACTGGATAGGGAATTTTGTTCCATAGGCAGCATTATAAAAAAAATCTGCCCTTTGAACAACTCAGGACTTATGCAAGTCTGACTAATACATTCTTCCGTCAGACTACGTGAGTGCTTTTATAATGTCCTCATGCAATTCAATCAGTTTGATAGCTATCTGCAAAATGTACCGGAGAGGCCAAACAAAATAAATGTTGTGTTTCTGGTAATGAGCTGACTAATCCAGGTATTAAAGTAGGTAAGAAAATAATTTTATTTTGTGATTTTTTTTATATGGTTTGCACGCACCTTGTATTTGCATTGTTGTCATGTTCATGCGATCGCACTGACGACACTGTAGGAATAAGTTGTCATTTAGTAATGATGTGTCGTACTTCTCATTGTTTTTATATGTTTTATATTTATTTTATCTGTTTCATTAGACAAAGTCTTGGAAAATAGCAATAAAACATTTGAGGTTGGCATGAATAAATCCAGGTTGGTCGGATTACCGGAAACACAAGTACATTTATTTTGTTTGGCCTATTAAGCAACAAGCTACAGGTGGAAATTTGCACCACTCTAGGATTCCTCATAACTTTTAATAAGTGTTTTATACAACAACAACACTTACAAAATGGGCATCATCCAGAAGGATTGAGAACTCAAGTCATTTAAATAAATAAAAACAATTTCAAAACAAGCTGGTAAAAAATCATTAAAACTTTTACATTTTAGAAGTACTACCATAAGGTTTCTAAATTTCACATCTTAATGCTTATTGATTGGGGAATTGGACTCTGATGAAGAATGCAGGTCAATGTATTGCTTAAAAATGCATATCAATGTAAATGTGGTGTTTTAAATTTAAGTATTATTAATATTCATTTGGTATATTTTCAGGGATGCAGCCATGTTTCTCTGGCTCTCAAGGTGGCAAATGAGATTCTGTCTGACCACGAGGCTTCTGGTGTAAGAGTTTTGTGTAAGGTTCTCACGATGTTGGATATTGGTGGATGTGACCAGACAAGTATCAAAGACATGAAAGTCCTCGCCCACCAGATGATGCAGGTATTACTGTGCACATGACTAGATAGATAGATATTAGATACTTTATTCGTACTCACACAATTTACATGATAATATTTACAGTGAAAAAAGTATAATTGAGAGAGCACTAGCTACTTAGATATAACTTTTGGGAGCTAATCGAGCTAAGTGCCATAACTAACTGACTACTCTACTGGTGCCACTTAGATAGTGAGAACAAATCACATGTAGAACAAAAACAAAGCATTCTTACTTATCAATCACATCCACACAATGTTCACTGAAAACACTGAAACTACATGGTAGTCAATCTAAATGATTACCGCTGAGGAAACACATACTCGGATCAATTAGGATCAAAGGAAATTGCACCAACAATAGAAAATATGCTAATAGCTGTTATAATAGGGACAATAAAGAGTGTTGATGTCAGAATAAAGTAATGAAACATATTGCTGATCTAAGTATGAATGAATAGTCGAATTATGAAATTAAATGAACGAAAAGCATTGATTAAATGCTGTTAGGTGCCAAAGTGCCTAATTTAAAAATAAAGTTCTGTTCTTCGCATATACAGTCAGGTTTTGGTAATTAGCCGGTAATAAAACGAGTGGAACGAGACTGGAACGGAGTCAGTAAAACTAATTCAGTTAATAACTAATCAAAGTCAGCATTATTTTCCAAAAGAACAGATCAAACTTAGCTATATAGTCTGGAATTAAGTTTGGTGAACTTTTGCTCAATATTGACAATGCTAGAAGGCATCAAATATGTAAATTTTCCCATACAAACTCTCTTATTTTTAACGTTGCCCCTCCAAACCAATACATTCATTGTAAAATTTTGGAGGGACAAAGAAATATCAATTGCTTATAATTCAGACAAGATTCACTTGAATCACGTCAACTTTGGCACACATGTATGCTAATTTCAACATGCTCTAGCTATCATGTGATGAACTAGAGTAATTCTGATAAACTCGGTCCCGGTCCCCTACTTGTTTTGTTACTGGCCAATAAATTAACCTAGATGAAGAGAAATGCCACATACAGTCAAGACGCAAACTTCTTCACGCTATTGCCCCGATATTGCCCCCGATATTGCTGTTTCTAAAAAAACGATATTGCCTTTTGCCTTTTTTCAAATGATACACGTATATCGGCACAGCAATTGCTGATTTGATTGTACAAAACCCTGATTCGTAATTATTTAGTTTACCTGGTTCGCTATCTTGAACATCGAAAGAACCTGCACAAATTTGATAACCCGCTTTTTTTTCGCTCAACCGCAAAAACGCACAAAACGTTTAAGAAGTTATATGATGCCCCACTTTTCGGCTCAACGGCTAGAAGTTAAACAACGCAAAAAGTTACAAGACCAATGTAATGAAAGAACTTTGAGATCCGAATAGAAATGAACGCTTTTTTAATAAGCTTAAATAAAATTTGCGCACGGCAAGTTATTTCGACAGCATTTCGGTAATATTTTTAAAATTAACTTACTTTCACAGACATTGAGATGTCTTTACCATTTTGATTTTGTTGTGGCAGTCTTTATTAATTGATTACATGTATTTGGTTTGTCAGGTTTCCCAGGTTTTGCAGATACTTAAGTTCGATCCGCGTCTTTGACTTGCACGTGCGTTTAGCGATTGTTGAGACGATTGTAATATGCTAATTTCGACCTTCAATGTTTTGGAAAACTTTCAATGTATTAAAGTGCAATTTGCATTCAACAGGAATACCACATTCCCAGTAGAGGTTTTCTGGTAAGAGTATAGAAGTTTTTTGCACGTCTTTTCATTACGAATTAGCTTCAAAACTGTGTTCACATTCCCAGAAAGTTTCAGCGATTTGACAGACTCGTCAAAAGTCAGACTGTCACGTTCACGCCTGACTGATTGCACGTGAAAATTAACACTCCAAGAACTTTTAATTTTCGAAAAACATGCCAGGACTTCAAACAGTTGCAATAATTTCAGCCGAAACTTTTAACTACACAAGGATTCTCTGTCAATGCCATGGGTGCTGTCCAATGCACTTGTTATGACAGAGATGAGATAACCACGCTCAACTGTCAAAACACATGCATGACTTTATGTTTTTATAATTTAAAAACCTACTGGTGACACACAGCACAGCTAACCACAGAACACACTGGGCCACTTTTCTAGCCAGCTCTTTTGCCAGGTCAGTAGTCGAAGAGGTTATGAACTACAGAATACCGAATGCAGTTCTTTTCAAGGTATGAATCATGAAGGTGATGGTCATTCTGTCAGCACAAAACATAATTATATTCAGTTACTTGCGTGTAGATGTTTATCCATAGCTGAGATTAACTGTCTAGCAAAAAAGCCGGCTTGAAAAGTGGCCCTGTGTTCTGTGGTAGCTCAGTGTGTTTAGGTTTACCATTATGAAATTATAAACAATTATTACAGTATGCTTGACTTCTGTTTTGATCACTTACATGCTTTGACTGTCGTAGGACATTTCGCTTTAGTAGCCGCTGAAAGAAAAAGCAAACAAGCCACCGACACGCTAAATATGCTTGACTTTCGTGATTGTTCATGACCGCGAGCCACTGCCAAGCAAATGAGCAGCCTCAGTAGTTATATACCTTGAAAATAGTTTGTAGTTTGCCTCTTTGGCTATACTGAGCTTACCACAATTTATGCATCGTGAAATGGCTATCTGCTATGTCATCAGTATGGAATTTTCCGGCTCGTTGCTCACACATCTCTTTCGTGGAGGAAGCAGTGGGGAGTGATAAGAGTCTGCTGCAATGTGGTGGATCTTGCTGTCTAAGTGGCCCCGATTTACAGTAGTGCTGCACAGTAAAATGATATTGGTAAATAGTAGCATTGACATTGATGACTACATAAAATTAAAAAATAGTTATTAATTATTATTATTAGTAATAATGACATCAACTTAAAATTATGTTAAAACTGACAGTAGTTTGTAATGATATCCACATTGCCAGACCGACACCAACAGCATCTGTAATAAATGATTTTGCATCACAATATTTTTTTGGGAATCTGGAGACTGAAATGCTATTTACAGCCTTGTGATCTTGAATCTCCAGGTTGATAAGTAGAGATTCCTGTTAGGTTGATAAGTAGAGATTCCTGTTAGGTTGATAAGTAGAGATTCCTGTTAGGTTGATAACTTAGATAAAGACTGTTAGAGAACAAAGGAAACTGAGCCAACGAGTATATAAGGGAAGTTATGGACTGTGAATCGACCAATCATAGCTTGTGAAGTTACTTAGCTACATAATAACACATGCTTATTGTAGGTTATTGATGAAGGTGCATCTTCAAAGTTGTTGGATAAATTCCAGAGGTGCCTTGAGCTCATGGACAATTCAGCTGAACAGGGTAAGACCCAAGTTCGTTTCTGTACATGTATACATTAGTTGATATGCACTCCTTAACAAATTAGGGGGGGCATCTCTTTCCCGATTTTTTGGGGAAACTTGGGTTGCAGTAACAAACAACCTCCTATGTTATTGGCTACCCCAACAATAGCCTAATCCTCAAACAATAGATTTCTTTATAGTGCAGCCCGAAAGAGGTCTAATAAAATGCAAGGTTTTTAGAGCTATGATCTTATCCATTTTTTGAGGGGTAGAAGGATTGAACAAATGAATGAATCTGTTTATTTAAAACATGGAATCTCCTCAAGTTGAAGTTGAAATACTTAGCTCGTAATTGTATTCCTTATTGTATTTGCCACTGATTGGCTCGAAAATAACCATAGGTTTGAATGTTTTGTCTTCGTTTTTCAATTCTATTAGGCCAGTATGCAATTGATTATGATTATTTTCAAATGTGGGACAATCAAACTTTGTGCACATTATGTTTTGAATGAAGTTAGGAATCTTTTCATTTTTCTTCTTCTAATAATTATTATAATATAAATTATGGGATCATCCTAAGAATGTGCGATTTGATTGGATGCTCAGCGTGCTTGATTTTGTTATAAATGCACGCTCAAGAAAAAATCAAGCACGCTGAGAATCCAATCAAAACAAAGCGTATCAGTGATTGTTTTTCGCGAGTTTATATAGCTAATGGCGATAATTTCATAGACTAGGAAGAAAACATGTCCGACTTTGAGTTGTTGAGGTGTGTTGAAGAAGAGGAAAATAAAAGTCGCTACCCAAAACTAAAAGAAAATGATCGGCGAGAAAATTTAGGCATCGGCTTCGTACACTAAAGCGACCACAAAATGGGATGCTAAAACGTTTGAAGTTGAGAAAAGCAATGTCAACATTCTAATACAGTGTTACTCATTGAGATTTTTTTTTTTTTTTCTAACAGCCTGGTCGGCTGGTGTATTATTAAAACGAGAGGAAAGTGACAACACAACAACAAGACATGACTCACCAATAACTCGACGATAACTGTAATAAGCCTGCTTTATGCTGAAACCTGAATAGTGAATTGCGAAGATTACAATGGGATTTCTCTGGTTTCATGTAGAAATTCGTTTGAGAGGTTCCTGAATGTTCCTGACCTGAATGAATATGAACGGGCAATAAAACTTGCAGAGAACCCAGAACTGGTAGAATTTCAAGAGTAGATTGGCCATGCCAACGAAGATCGAGAGCCTCAAAAGCTATGCAACACGGCCATCAGAGCAGCAGTTACAATACTGTTCCTTGGGATAAAGAAAATATCCTTCTTCAGACCACAGAATCAGTAATCAGTGTCAACTATGCAGTTGTTGTAGAAAATAGTCGGCAATCCTCAACTCACGTGTCCAACTCTAGTCTCTACTGCCGCTAATTCGCTAACGCTTTCTCTGTGAATGCTTTTCCATCAGGCATTTTCAACGCCTTGCACTATCACAATGTGTAGATAAACCTCTCCTGTCCTGGACCAGAAATTGTAAAAAGAAAGCACTTTGTTTCCTGCAACAGTTTTGACCAGATGACAATATTACAACCCAATTTCATTTGCCGGCTCTTGCAATTTCTGTCTTTCACTTTTATCGATTGACACGTTCTATTCTTAGCAGATTACTTCATCCAATAAGAAACGAGCTTTCAGATCGTCAATGTCAAGCTGTCACAATTGAACCAATCAGCGACGAAAAAAGTTGTAAACAAGTCAAGTACATTAAAATGGGGTTTTCGCTGTCGTCAGTTTGCTTTTAGATTTTTACGCGGGTTCTAAAGATAGCTTTATTTCCTTCGTCTACATTAAAGTTTATATTATAAAACAAATAAAAGATGGTTCTCCTTGTTATATAACAAAATAATGCACTTTCGAGGTCTTGAAAAGCTGCTAAATGCACTCGCGTTCCGCTCGTGCATCCGCAGTTTTTCAAGACCTCGAGCGTGCATTATTTTGTTATATAACAAGGAGAACCATCTTTTATTTGTTAATTAGAAGAATCCCAAGGTGAACCTTTTGAGGAAACATCAACAGGAAATGCTGAAGAGCCAGTACCTGAAAACAATAGCAATGAGAGTGAAAAACGAGCCTCTGTTAGCCAGGATACTGCTGCTGGAAATGATAACAATACTCGGCACACTGAGAATACATCTAGTTCTGGGCAAGAGAATGATGTTACTCAAAGTGTTGACGTCCAATCAGAAGTTACAGATGATCCCCATGAGGATATCCTTGATGGTACTGCACATACACAGGAAAGTGATCAGACACCTGTTGATACGCCCAACACACAAGACTCGACTAGCAGTACTAGTGGTAAGTACAAAATACAGTCAATACTCACAAGGGACCATTTTATGTTGAATGCAATTTCAATCCAAAATACTTAAGTACGAGGTAGACATTGGTTAACAATAGGGACTTAAAAACCTATGAGGGCAATGGCTAGGAATTGGTGGTGAAAAACAGTCAGATGTTTATTAAACAGCACTCAGGCAGGCAATAACTTAATGTCAAAATGAATGAATTTGCACCCATTCTAGCTAGCTGTTTGCAAAAACATAACATGAAAACCCTAAGTTTTATGTTAAACAGAGAACATGAATGTAGGAAAGTAATTTACTCTGTTTTTCGTTCACCCTGAATGGAGCTTAAGCCAGCTGAGCTCATTCTATGTTTTGAAAATCTGAATAAGTAAAGCAACAATTATACTAGGCAAATAAAAGAATCAATAAACTTTTCGTTGTAACAGCCATCCTGGTTTCTTAAAGTCCCTAATAATGTTAGCATGGAAATAACTTAAGTCGGCACATTCAATTTATTATGTATACTAATTTTCATAATGGATGCATGTGTTTTGTGATTGCTTGTCCAGAACTCATCCCATTGAAGACTCCAAAGTCAAAGGCAGCCAAAAGTAAAAGCAAAAGGAAAACCAACAAAGCTAGAGTGGAGTCCACTAGGTAAGTGGCTGGACTATTAAATTATGCTTGTCATAGATACCTGTTAAAAGAACCAGTGCAATATTAAGATTTATACATTAAACAGTGTGAAATGCACCCTCTGATTGCAGGTTGGTGTGTAATTGTTAAAGTACAGATACACGGATGACATCGTGTTTTGGACAAAATCATTTTGTATCCTCTATTTTATAGTTATTTTTTCAGCAAATAGATGTCTGACATTTTGCCATGGGTCTGCAAGTCCTCTTATATATATGTACAGATGATATCAAAATGTAATGATAACAACAGTCACATCACGAGATGCTGTCGAGTGATGCACTTCTTTGTTGTCATTATGATTTGACAATATCTGGCCATCTAAAAGAGGTGACTCACTGACACATGGCAAAATGAAATTTATTTGTTAATTAATATTATTAAAATAAGTGATTAATAATTATTTTGCTGGATTTTTTTATCACTGCATGCTCATTGTTTTCACTTCATTATTCCATTCTTATATAATTCCAAATTATCATAATTCGTACTTAACTGATTTCATTATTAATTTAATTTAAATCTTTGAGAGGTAATTAGCCACTGGTTGGTTTGAGGCTGAAATTTTCAGTAAAGTTTTGTACACTTCATCAAGTGTGGCTGCAAGGCTCATTGGTCAAATGATGGGACTGTGCAAAAGAGGTGTCAGTGACAATTTCCAGAACTAAAAAAAATAACTTTGCCTTAAGAATAGGAAACCCACATTTTCTCTTCTCTTGTCGGAATAACAGACTAAACATTTGACTTTGAGTAAAGTGCTGTACGTTGGACATCATTAATTTGCTGGCTTACTCATGGTACATTGTACCCTGCGAGCAGAGGTTTCTCATCTCTTTGACAGGAAAGGCAAAGAGACGAGACACCTCTGCTTGCAGGGTAAACTGATGGTTGAACGAATAACTGTTTGGCTAAAAGGTGATTCGTTATCACTGGAGATTTACACCTTACATCTTCAGGCAAACTGAACTGTTAATTTTGTCGAGCTAATAACTTGATTTCAGTAACTTTCATGGTGCATCTTTAAAGTTGATGGATAAATTCCAAAGATAGCTGTGTCTGGCCTAATTGTTTGTGTTTGGCTGAAGACTTCTGAAGAATTCATGGATCCTCGCTGTCAAAGTCTGTTCAGTGAGTGTACCCATAGTTCTTTTTGGGCTTGTTGAATCCGAAGGGAATCCGAGGCAAATTGAGTTGTATCCATATTAGCTATAGGAAGAGTTCGAGACATGCGAGGATTTCGGAAAGATAGTGAGCGACTGAAATTCGGTCATCCAATTGTAATAACTCAATTTTGCGATCAAGCTAATAAGTGAAGTGTTAGAACTTATAATAAGTACTTGAACAATGTTCCTTTGTGAAGTGCACTAGTGTGAAGCAAATTTTTGATTAGAAAGGGTAATGTATTCAAATGTGAAATAATTGGCAAAGAAACAGTTAAGCCGGAATGAGCATATCAGGCAACAATAAACAAAAATTAATGGAAGGCTTGAAAATCCATAAGAATCCAAAACAGGATGAACATTGCATTCTTAATTCATGTTTGACTCGGCTCACCAGTAAACAAGCTCGTAATTCTAAAACAGTGTACCGGTAACTGTGAGGTAGATATTTCACTTTAGTATAATTTCGTCAGTGAATATAGAGATTCCCGTGCTCTGATTGGTCGAGAATTACGTCATATGTCGCTATATTCACCTGCAGAGCGCCTGGAGGTGAATATAACATACAAGGCATTTACCAAAATGGCCACTCGCATATTTACCGATGTTTCTCACGAATAAATAAATAATATGAAAGAAAAAGCTTTTCCAAAACCTACCAAAGAAGCAACTAAATAAGTATGGCTAAACTTGAAGCTTTTTTAAATCGATAAGCCTTCACAAACAAAGTTTACTTACGAGTTTCGGGTTGAGTTTATACGGTCCTCATGTCTTCATTAATCACAAACTTTCACAAGGAAATAACGTCTACTTAGTGCAACAAATAACACAACAAGACCTTTTCCTACAAATTTGGGAACGGTTCGACTCAAAAAGAGTGTACTTACTTGAGTTATTTTCCTCGTTGTTCTTGATAGAAAAACAAGTTCTAGTTTCATTCATGCTGGGAGCCGGTTGCTGTTATGCTCTTCTCTCGCTGCTCTCCGTGTGTTTTCAAGCTTTATCTCATACCGAAATCATTTGTCTCTTGATTTACCATTGTCTTTGATTCTGTGATGGCTATAATCCACAAAACTAGTTCGTAGTTTCCAGCACTTCGAAGTGAACTCATGAAAGTGGTTCCTTTCGATAAATTTTCACTCGCTGTGGCAGATTTTCCGTTTTTCCCATTTCACTCATTTTTGCTGCATTTCCTCTCTTTGTAACACGGAACGAGGTCTCAAAAGTCAAGACTGCTGCTTCAACTTGAATTCTAGTGTGCATTTGGGGTTTTTCGGTATTTCTTTCCTTTTACAAAAGTTTTGGAAAATCCATTCTTGTCGTCCCTGCAAGTCTCGTGTCGAGTCGGTTTGTGCAATGAACCGTAGCGACACGTAATTATGCTAATGTTTGTCACAAAACTATCCTGTCACGCGCGCTTGTAAAACCTTAACGTATAAAAGGGTGGCCGGGAAGTCCGACTATTACTGTCTAGTTTTAATTTCTCTGATATTCACTGATGAAATTATACTAAAACAATTATTCACTTCAGTCTCAGTGACTATTGGTGAATATTAAGGTTATTTATGATTATTTTTGTTGTTGTTTTCAAAGAATATTGGTGTGAAATAGACAAATAGAATGATATTAAGGATATTTTGAGTGGAGAAATTAAAAAACAATTTGTGATGCAACAGTTAGGAATAGAATCCGGGGTCAATGGCTTGGGTGCATATGTACTTGGGTCCCATGAAAATCCCAGATTAAAGAAGAAACAAAATTGTTTTTTTCAGATCTTGAGTTTTTTCTATTATCAGCATTTTCACATACAATCGTCATGGTCTACATGTACATAAAAGTTAACTTCATAAAACGAAAATTGAATGAAAATAAGAGCAAAGCGAGTGTCACTCAGTCGAATTGTCACTAATTTACACCCATTTTGCACTACTGCCAACGGCCCTTCAAATGACCCATATTGTTTTTTTCTATGGGTCAATTTCTAAGTAACCCTGTGCATGTTCATACAGGACCTGCATGCTTGCGATAGTAGTACTTTATCAGAGTACTTAGATCAGTTTGACAAACCAATTAGTAGGCTTCTTAGCCCAACATGAAAGTTCACTAACGAAAATTGGACATCGGACACAACTTATGTCACAACCTGAGTTTGTGTCCTATGGCCCCAAATATTTTGTGAAAATGGGTTATTTCCAAAACTATTGTGCCACAGCCCTAGCCAGAACCCTGTTAAAAGCTTTTTTTTCCATTTCATTTTCAGTGTATCAGATAGCATGCCAATTACGAGGACGAGATCCACAAGGTAGGTACAAACCACAAAACAAAGAATTCTTGACTTTTTTCTTAAAATTTTAAGGGCGCTTTCCATTTACGTGAACTGACCTGTCTGATCGGGCAGTTCTTAAATGGAATGTGTCGGTTCTAAGAACTGGTCCAGTCAGTTCTTAGAACTGATGTGTTCCATTTAAGAACTGGCCGATCAGACCAGTCAGTTCTCGTAAATGGAAAGCTCCCTAAGCTTAGCTTGCATGAAGAAGGCAAAGGAAGTATTGCACTGTAACTTAAACAAGGACTTCTGTACTATACAATGTAAAAGGGAAAAGACCCTACCCCTTCTCGCCCTTTGGGATTCAAATTCAGAACAGTCAAGCACTGAAGTAATCAGTCTTCTCCTGTTAGAATACTAAATTGATGTGCCTGTCAATAGCGTTTTTTGAACCATTTAGACATTCAAGTTTTAGATTTGAATTTAATGTGATACCAATTGACAGTGCACTATTGATGATTATCAGCCTTTCTAATATTATTATCACAGTGTAATAATATTAAGACATTATGGAGCCTTCAGCTTTTACAGTGGCAGTTAGTTTGAGAAGCTTTAATTAACATTCCTTGTTTTCATTGTACCAGCCTTTACTCGGGCCATATGGAATTCCAACAAGGAATAGTTGGTACAACTTTGCAGGTTAGGTTAAAAAAAGCATTTTACACTTGCAATTTTTTTAGCCTTTGAGAGAGTAATAAATTATTTTAGATTCTTTTTACAAGAGTTACATATATAAATTATTTTGAAGAAGAATTGTGATTCTTTGTCTCCGTAGATGCCATATAATAAGAATATTATATTAGTCATGTAAAAATTGAATCCTATTTTAGAGTGCCTGGGATAAGAACTGCCATGGAAAGCAGAAAGCAAATTGCAACTATGTTTGTAACATTAACAGTAGCTACATGTGTTTGAGACAATATACATGTGGCAACACAAGACCAGTGATAATATAGTGAACACGAATGGTTAATTCCATCCTGCTCTGCTGTTATGAGACTTACAACTCTTTACCAAACAAATTTCATTTCACATGGTTCAAGGCATGGTTTTCAGGGAAGAATACAAGAAGCCAAGTAAAATCTCAACAACAAGTCTTTAAAATAACACATGCAATGTTCCTTTGAACTTCCTCCCAGTGATTTGGCATTCAGTTTTGCACTGTATGACAGTAGCTTTGCATATTTACTGGCAGCTACTACAGCAGTGTTATGCATGTATCAGTGGCTTCCCCCCAGGGGTGGTATTGCTATAATTGGGGACAAACTCATTTACTCTACATGTATATCTATATACGACTATGTCCACTACACTTGAGGGTGGTCACTACCAGAGATTTGGTTGCATTCTCAGTGTCAGCATTCTGATCCAAGAAGACACGAAGGTCTAACCATTGGCAGATGTCAGAGCAAAGGCAGTACCAGTTCTGCCAGTTATTTTAAGGTTGAACCCACTACCTCCTGCACAACAGACTGACACTTAACCACTGAGCGTACTGGAATGCAGTTTAAGCAAACTGGAGGCTACCATCTTTGTTATGGGCCCAAACTTAGTTCAGATAAAATTAATCCAATTGTAATGAAATTATAAATACATAATTATGAGACATGTAACTTTGAAATTTAGAGTAAATTATTAGTTCTCAAATAAATAATAGACTGAGTCCAACTGATGTCTCGTATTTCAGAAATAAACATGTGATTTCCACTCGGTTTTTGGATTATTGGAGTCATCTGTATTCACACCAAATAATTAATTTGTAGTTGTAAAAGATCTGCCCGAATGTTTAAAAGTATTCCTGGATCCGTATTCCTAACCGGAAGAACTGATAAATTGGGCCAATTTCTGGAGCCCATTTTCTAGTCTATCAGAAGCTATTTATACTTTAAGAGGAAATAATAAATATCAACACTGCAACCCGGTATTAGAAGTTTGTGTTTTAATACTTACAAATGTCAGAGGGTTACATTTTTTTGGACCCAGTCGTCATCCTCCTTTCGTAAATGTGAGAATTTTCGGCTCTACTTAAGTGTAAGAACCTCACAGAGTGGTTCTTTCACACTCAACTCGCTGTCATCAAGATTGAGTTACCCGAATTTTTCATGCAAACGGCCCGTAAAACTGAACATCTTGGTATTTCAGTCGAAGTAGCCTTTGGTTTCAGCAAAAATGGCCCAAAACTAGGTGATTTGCCATAACAAGGCATATAAGCCAGCTTTGCATCTTCCTTAGTAGCAGCCATCTTGGATTTTTCAGAGAGACCTGTCCCACATGTTTGTCCCGAGCGATATCGAATCTGATTGGTTGAGCCTGTCACGTGTTGAGTAAACTCGCGACAGAAAGAAAAAATAACAAACACTTGCAATTTAAGACTCGTGCCGGCCAAAGGCCTGGCCTGAGTAATAATCATGTTTTACACACGAAAATTCCCCAAAAGATGGGAAATTGAAATGTAACCCATGAACAATATCTTACACCCTTATTGCACTAATATACAACCTTTATTATTTGCATATCAATATGAATTTGTTTGTTTCAGGCACAGCAGAAGTTCAGGTGTTGTAAGGGCCAAGCTGGATTTGTCTGGAAGCGATACCTCTGACAAAGAAAACTCAATGTTTCACTAGAGCTGGAGCTTGTTATCTAGTGACGACACATCATGAATCAGTCATAGCACATGTACATATTACACTGTACTGCTTGGTAAAATAGATTTTTAGTGTGATAGATCTGGCTCACAGTTTTGCTGCATTGAAAATATTGGGAATATTGTCATATATCTACATTTTGACATAAATACTTGGGAGGGCAGGTAAAGAATAGATCATTTTCTGAAGTAACTACAATAAATCAGTATTAAAAAGCAATTCAAAGGCTACTTGTTCTTTATTGCATCAACCTTACATTGGCGTGTCCATGTTGGTCGAGTGTAATACTTAATGATAAGTAATACTTTCCCCTGAGATACCGTTGTTCTTTTCTGGTATACTGTTGCTTCAATGTAATTATCTATCTTATACAAATTAAGTCTAATTCATATTATTGAGTATATTTAACTTAGTATTAATTAGTTATTAATGGTATATAAGTGATATTTACATGTGTGAATCTACTAGAGATTTCGTCTTGATTTACATAAACTTTTCCTTCGATTTTCTCAGCCAAAATAAGTTGTTTCGCCAAAATAACTGAAAACATGACTCTATACATCTAGACGTTTGATAAATCCGATACAGAATCTGTGTCCATGCTTTATGGGATTTACAAACTCTCGCTGATGGCCACTCATTCTGTATCTATTACTTAAATAGATAATATATAGTGTCAACATATCAAAAAGCATAAACTTCCTCATGACAAAATCATTGTTCAAACTCCTTCAGATTGACCAACAATAATAGTGTAGCCCCTTTAAAGTGCCTGTAAGCTCTTTGATTTAAACGTCAAACTGGAAAACAAAATGACAGACACAGGAAAAATAGTAATTATAGTCTGCCAATTTCATTTATTAAGGAATCAAATTTCAATGACGTCATTTAAGGGATAACCTATATATAGTTCCTTTTGCTCTGTTTTTGTGTCAGCTCAACTTTTTAATAAAACATAATACTCTGAGATTGTAAGTATCAAATGTCTGACACCTGAGAAAGAAATGAAGAAATTCAATGTTATAACTCCATTCATTTTCAACTCATTTGCATAATGTCCCTTACATGATGTCATTTCAAGTATTTTTTAATACTTTTTATAACAACACCAAAAATCGCTCAAAAATGTTTGAACAAGATGTAAAACACTTTACTGTGCCCAAATAAATGATTTCTGGCTAGGGCTTATAGGCACTTTAAAACCAGATGTTTGATCAACATTAATATAACTTTATATGAATTAAATAAAAGCAAAGGATTACTTGAACAAGGGTCATTTCCGAGCGTGGCATAAGTCCAAGCATGGCGTTGGTTTTCCGAATGCTGTATGATTTTCCGAAGATGTATTGATGGCCGTTTGTGATAGCTGTGATCTTAACTGATATTAATAATACTCACTTAATATTACTGGCATGTGGCTTAAACCTGGACAGGCATAGTAGTGGGTCCCTATACATCAATCACTTAGTGATGATGACATAACGATGACGTCCTCGGTCACGTGATTTTAAGAACATGCCTATATCTCCCTCATTTCTAATGCCAGCTGGCTCAAACCTGGACAGGCATGGTGTGGGTCCCCACAAATCACTATAAAGTGACAATGATGTAACGATGCATGATTGGTCACATGATTTTAAGTACATGCCCATACCTCTCTCATTTCTAATGCCAGACAGTTCAAACTTGGACAGGCATGCATGGTATTGGGTCCCCACAAATCACTTTGTGGTGATGAGGTAACGATGTCATTGGTCATGTGATTTTAAGTATGTGCCTGTATCTCCCTCATTTCTAATGCCAGACTGTCAGTTCAAACTTGGACAGGCATGGTATTGGGTAACCAGGATTTACTTAGTGGTAATGATGGAACAATGATTGATCATGTGATGTTTAGTATATGTCAAAATAGCTCACTGACCATCCATGAGTTGCCCTTAGGGGCCCTATCTTTAGTTCCTGTGGCATGATGTAATACTGGTGCTTTAATTACTGCTGCAGAAATTTTTAAGACTTAATGTATCCAGAGTTGTAGTAGTAATAATAATAACACTATTTAAACGTCGGTAACTAGAATTACAAAAGTGTTTTCCATCTAGGCCCTAAAATAACAGAAGTAAAACTAAATATACAATTACAGTACAACTACTGTCTTCATTCAAAAGTCTTTGAATTTAGAACTAGCTAGTCCACCAAATTTATCTTTTACCAGATCGAAGCTTGATCAAAGTTGAAATGCTATTATTTTGTACTTGACACTGATATTTGGATCAAATAACCATACATATACATTGGAAAGCTTTGTTTTCATTCTGCAATGTGATTGGTTCTCATTGTCTAAGTGGCCCCATGGTTACAGTAGTCACACTGCAAAATATGATTATCAACAAACTAACCACCCCTGTGCGTGCATTCTCAGAATAAACCTACCAGTAATATCCTACAATTTTATCTGTCTTCTCGTGATCATGTCACCCTACTGAATATCATGATTGTATCCACCTCATGTGCCCTCCCAGAATAGAGGGTCTCCCAGGGGTTTCGGGGAACAAGGGAACATGCCAAAAAATCCGTTGGGAACAGGAAACAAACTAAAAATATATCTGGAACATACACGACTTTCATAATGGCCGCCTCCTAATTTGCATATGTGATTTCCCGTTTCGGTAGTTTATCCACATGTATAGAAAATATAAACATTGCCATGTGAAAGAGCATGTTGACATTAGTGAACTTGTGAAAGTTGAGTGCTGTAGCTTATAAAGCAATGAAGTTACATCCAGTTGAAATTAGAGAGATTTGTATGAGAAAAACAACTGAGGCCTTTCTTAAGCCTCGCTTTCATATTTTTCTGCATTACAAATGCTTGTAGCTCAACAGCAATTTTCCACATTGCTCCAAAACTCAAAACAATTACTAGTTATAATGTAATCTTTCATGTGGTAGCATTGGTTTCTCCCTACAGATTTATCTTCCAAATTAGGAGGCGGCCATTATGAAAGTCGTGTATGAATAGGTTTTAGGGAACAATTTCCATTTTTATAAATGGAAAAAATTACTGTTTCCCTGGAAAAAAAATTGGGAACAAATGGTAATAATTTTCATTGGGAACAAGGATTTCCCCCTTGGAGACCCTCAGAATAAGGATGTTAAATCGTACTTAGCTTGTAGGTCCACCAGACAATAAACAATAGTTAATTCCATCATCATTATTTCATCAAGGGTGAACTGATTAACTTGCCATAAATCTTTTAAATGCTTGAAGCACTGCTTCATTGTCATGTGGTAACTTCATACTCTCAAGTGCTGCAGCTTTATCTTCAACTGAAATCATGTCCGCCCTCTCGAGAGCTGGTAAAACACGCTCATGCATTCTCTCTACTGTAGTATTAGGATGTCCCTGTATGCCAATGATATTACCAGCAAACAAAACAATTTCATGTTCACATGATTTTGAAAAGGCCAGAGATACTGCTCCATGTGGCAGTTTAGAAACGCATTCACTGTGAGCTTTTGATATCCATATATGATCATCCTCACTTACTTTTACACCTTGAAACCAATCCATTGCTCTTAGAGACTTGCTCGTAGTCAGTTCTTCAATCTTAAATACAAATTTTCCACACGGATTTTGATCAACTTTCCCACCCAAAGATTTTGCAAAAAGCTGATGTCCCAAACATAGTCCAATTAGTTTAGGTGCGTGTGGTTGAGTTTGTTTAGCTTTGGCAGATTTTGTGAACTCTTCCAGTTGTCTTATCCACTGTAAATCGTCGTTTGCAGAGAATCTACCCCCGGTGAAGACAAATCCATCAAAATTGTCCAAGTCCTCCACTTTGGGAACGTCTCCCTTAGGGCATGCAAAGATTCGCCACTCTTCGTCGCCTTGTGCAAACAAAGCTCGATGTCTTTCTCCTATTTTCTCCTCCGCTCCGTACTTAGGGTGGCTGTCGCAGACAACCACTGCAAACCGTTTTTTTCTCTCCTTTATATTTGTAGCCATTTGCAACATATTTTGCTCCCGGGGGAGGTATCGAAACCTTATGGAACCACAGGAAGCCCGTCAAATAGGATCACGGTCGTGGGAGGGGGACGAAAACCGGCAGGTACAAAATGCAGACTGCAGACTGGAAAATGCAGACTGGAAAATGCAGACTGGAAAATGCAGACTGGAAAATGCAGACTGGAAAATGCAGACTGGAAAATGCAGACTGGAAACTGCAGACTGGAAACTGCAGACTGGAAACTGCAGACTGGAAACTGCAGACTGGAAAATGAAGACTGGAAAATGCAGACTGGAAAATGCAGACTGGAAAATGAAGACCGGACAAAATCAATAAGAAACATCTATCGGTCTGTAACAGGGCGACTCTGCAAGGCTTTAGATGACTTAGATCTTTATTTTTTTGGGTTATACACGTCTTATGCGGGATCTTGCTTTTTTCTTGACTGCATGCCGGCGCCAGCCACGCCGTGTATGCGAGCCACGCGCGCGCCGAAGCCGAGCTTTTCGTGACAATATTTCCTTAACAAACAGAAAGGAAAAGCTATGTATTTTGAATTATTTACTTACTTTTTAATTACGTTCGTATTTAGCCGGGTCCTGTCTTTGTTAAATTGATTCAGTCCCATCTTATGCTGTCCACCATTTTAAATTTATTGCTATGCATAGGAAGCCCAAAGCAGCCTCTCCGATTACATATAAATTTGGGTTTCCTGTTTGGTAAAGCGGACACCCTTGGGTCCGTAACTGGAACTGTCCACTTACGGGAATAGTTCTCGTAAGCGGACACTTGTGGAATATGGGATGTGTCCGCTTACGGGAGCTACAATAAAGACCCTGGGGGGTACTCAGAAGAGTTTTGGGTAGGGGTGTGCCTCGCAGACCTCAAAACCCTGACCCTATCCCAGACCTAAAAATGTCGTTTACCATACCCTATCCCAGACTTGAAGCAAAAAATCAATACCCTATCCCAGACGTGATCTTGTGATGTTTACACAGCATGACATTTATAGATACATGTATCAATGAGTCCAGATACCGAACAGTTTTTAATTACAATTACACTACGAAAGCCGTTGTTTTGTTTTAATATGGTATTTTAAGCTGTAGTGTAGTCGATAGAGCGCTTAGCATGGCGTCAACGACAAGTATATCAAAATCCATACCCTTTCCAGACCAAAACCGTAAAAAGGATACCCTATCGCAGACCTCGGCAGCTCAATTGCGAGAATTTTAGTTGCTCGATTTTTTTTTTTCTGATTCTAGCACTGCACGATATTTCTTTAAAGCGCCATGACCTTGCACGATATTTGTTTCTGAACTTACCTAAAGATTTTTTCAGTGATATTAATGCAATATATTTTGTACCAACAATCCTATATCTTTTTAGTGTGACTGATTTTTTTTACATTGCACGCACTCCCGCTCGCTCAAGTAGCATTCCTGCTTGGGCCATGGAAATTAAAGAAAGCCACATAATTAATGGAAATGCCAAAACAAAGCGTGGACATTCTGTGGCTGACAAGCGGGCTAAGAGAAAAGGGGGAAAAGGACAGTCAAAGCAAGAAATCACCACATAGAGATCAGCCCTCTATCAGCAGAAGTGATGAAACACAAACTGGTACCCAAAACCTATCATTACCATTTATATTTCATATAAATATTTTAACTTGATCAATTTTTTTATCAAATATGTTACTGTTGCATTAAGATTACCAGCAGAAGTGAAACCAGAAGAGCCTTGTGTATAAACCTGCGAACATTTATAACCCGGATCATGTGTGCTGTACGCAATGTCGGCCGACGTATCGGTCGACATGTCGACCGACGGTCTGCCGATAGGCGGCCGAGGGTCGGACGAGAGTCGACCGCTACTCGGCCGAGATTTGGCTATTCTGTATGTCGGCCGACATGGTTGATGATGCACCGACAGTCGTCCGATTGATCACCGACACTCAATAGCTATCGATAGTTTGCTGACAGTCGGCCGAGGTAACGGTGACTGTGATATTTTCAGCTACCGTATATGTACTTCAAAGGTTGTAGAGGCCACAACTATTAATGCTTTCGTACAAGGCTAACCTTTGTAAACTTAACATAAACTAGCAGCTCTTTATTTATTTTCCGGCCATGCACCTCTGCATTATACTCCGATTGGAGTGCGCGGAGTATATATTAGAATTAGAACCGAGCCCTACAGTAAAAAATTGACTGATGCTTATTAATAAATCGTAGCGACCCCAATATTTTCAAATGTTATTTTATGTCGAATACTGGGAGCCGGCGCGGTGTTCAAGTATCGACGAATTCATTGGAATAGCTCGGCCTATATATGTGTCAGTATTAGTCGCGAACTTCAGTTTAAATTGACCCATTTATACGAATCGTTCGCTGCTTAGCTAAGCGGTGTGGCTAACTTCCTCTCGTATAAATGGCCCTATTGTTGCTACTCTATTCCAGATTCAAGGCGAAATCTCCCCTTCAGATTAAAAAAAATCGGTCCCCTGTTCCAGACCAAAACGGTGCGATATAGCGATTTATATACGCAATCGATCTTGCGCGAGCGGATGTATAAAAGACACTAAAAAAAACACAAATTAAGATATTAAACGTTGCATTTGAAGGAATTTCATGAGTCACTATGAGAGATTTAATTGTATAAAGGAACATTTTATACCGCAACAGAATTAGGAATATTACTATACTTAGACTGAATTATATTCAATACAGTAAACCTTCCAGGTAAAAAAAATCAAAAAAGAGTCACTGTTTATTTGAGTGAAAACAGTATGCAGAATAGTTTAATTATAACTTAACATCTCACCGATACCCCACCGACATATAACCGACACCTTACGGATATACCACCGATCCACTATCGGCCGACACATACACAGCAGGAGGGGGGAAATCGACCGACGTGTCGGCCGACACACGACCGACTGTCAACCGACATGACGGCCACCCCTTGACCGATCCGCTACCAGCAGTCGCCCGCGGGTCGGTCGACAGATATGTCGGCCAACCATCGACCGATACGTCGGCCAACATTGCGTACAGTACACATGATCCTATAACCCTATATCCACTAGGCCAGTGAGAACTCGTCGTTTACCAGATAACTTCTTTCCGAAATATATACAGTCAGTTAATACAGGGTAAGTTTCGATTTATGAGTGCATGTGACTTTTTGCGATCGATCGTCCCATCAGTTTATTTGCTGTCTTGATTACGGCCATCTTGGATAATTTACATATGTTTCCTGGTAACCAGTCTGTGTGATCTTCAGATCTGTATTGGGTTTCCTGTGGAAATTGTTCATAACAACAAATCAGTCTTCTTCCCTGGTTTATTTCTTTGCCTTTATTAATTTAATTTGTAAATGCGTATGAGACCAGCTAGTGCTTCCTCGATTATTTTTTTCTTGATTATTGTGTTGCTCGATAATTGTTTTCCGATAGAAGAGCTTGCTCGATTGCGCAACCCCTCCATCAATAATCTAATGGTCCGTCCCTAAAGCGATAAAGCGAATTGCGAAAAGGTTCTAAGCTAACACCGGTGTGAAGTTGATTGATTGCAACATAATACTCATAATCGTTCTAGTAATGGGATTATTCTGCTGGGGTGTCCACTTTATACGGATTGGGCGAGGTTTGTTGTTGGATCATGGATGACTGGCCGCGCGGCAACAGATCTCACGGAGCAATACCTATGGCCGATTTTTTTTTAGGTCTTAGATCCGTCTTTGAAACGTGGATAAGAGAGTTAGCACTCGTTCTCAAAAGGAGGTTTATTAAAACGTCACATGAACTAACCCTAGGCCCCTACGACTTTATACCCCGTCAACGTTTCAAGCTTGAGCGCCCAGAAAAACGACGTTTAGTGTTGAGGACTAGTTTGTGGCTTAAGTTCACAGGTAAAGGACGATCGTTTTAATAGACAAGAAAGTTCAAGAAAGTCCTTAATTGACTTAATTTAATAGCCCCTCCAAGAACAATTTATATAAAATTGGAGAGGCTGATTTGGGCTTCCTGTGCATAGCAATAATTTTAAAATGGTGGACAGAAGAAGATGGGACTGAATCAATTTAACGAAGAAGGACCCGGCTAAATACGAACGTAATTAAAAAGTAAGTAAATATATAGCTTTTTCTTTCTGTTTGTTAAGGAAATATTGTCACGAAAAGCTCGGCTTCGGCGCGCGCGTGGCTCGCATACACGGCGTGGCTGGCGCCGGCATGCAGTCAAGAAAAAAGCAAGACCCCGCATATGACGTATAACCCCAAAAAATAAGGACCTAAGTCATCTAAAGCCTTGCAGAGTCGCCCTGTTACAGACCGATAGATGTTTCTTATTGATTTTGTCTGGTCTGCATTTTTGAGTCTGCATTTTCCGGTCTGCATTTTCCGGTCTGCATTTTCCAGTCTACATTTTCCAGTCTGCATTTTCCAGTCTGCATTTTCCAGTCTGCATTTTCCAGTCTGCATTTTCCAGTCTGCATTTTCCAGTCTGCATTTTCCAGTCTGCATTTTCCAGTCTGCAGTCTGCAGTTTTCAGTCTGCATTTTGTACCTGCCGGTCTGGCGGTGACCCTGAATCGGTTGAACCACGATCTCGCTATTGCCGTGCTGTTTCAGACGCCAAATCGCTGTCTCCTCTACTAACTATGCTGGCATTCAAGGCGTGATCTCTATAGGTGTTCACCTTGGCTTTTCCCCTCGAGGTCTTTTTGTCTTTCCCATTTTTCTAGCCTGGGAAACCAGCTGACTCTTACCGCTACCATTTTTCAAGTCACACAAAAGAAAAAAACGTTTTCTCGATGCGGCGCGTTGCTTTGATCGGAAATCAACATTGACAGATAGTTGAACTGTGATGAGAAATGATTGGCGAAGAGCTTACTAATTGTCGGAGAGGCGGGTTTTTTGAAGCGCTATTTTCTCGCTTTCGATTTTCAATCAAAATAGAGTTTTAAAAAAGCTCCCACTCAAGAGGAATTTATTCCATTTGTGCGAAATTTTCACAAAATGTCAATTGATATCTCAGCTGCAAAACTTTGTCGGGGAATTGGGAAATTCTAAAATGAGAGCTCTTGACGACGTATCCCGCATATGTACTCGGATTATTTTTCGCCTTTTCACGGAAAGCATGATAACTTTTGAACTAAATCGAATTTTGAAATTCCCCGACACGGTTTTGTAATACGATTCCTCTGAAATACGACAAAGCAAACAGATTTTTAAACTTTAAACTATTTTCGGAGTCGGAACTTCTGAAAGCCATCTCACTAGATATGAGGAACGGGTGGAGGAAAATTCGAGATTTTCAAAGAACTCAAAACTTTTTATTTATTCTTGTAGCCAATTTTATAAGCTTTAAAATGATACATGAATGATTTATCTACGATGTTTTCTCGAGGCGCTACATAATTTAGACTGGAAACGCACCCTGAAGGTATCCGGTAACCTTAACTGTTTATATATGCAACCGACTCCTGGTCACAACTAAAACGGCAAATGAATACCTAGCTCTCAATAGTAACGTCATCAGTATAATAAATAACTCATCAAGCACAAATAGTTATCGAAGTTCTTATTACATGTGTGCAGCCGTGTTTATCTAAGTGTGTGCGACCGCGTTTATCTAAGTGTGTGCGACCGCATTTATCGAAGTGTGTGCAACGGAGTCAGTATCTAAGTGTGTGCAACGGCGTTTATCGAAGTGTGTGCAACGGCGTTTATCGAAGTGTGTGCAACGGCGTTTACCTAAGTGTGTGTAACGGCGTTTATCTAAGTGTGTGCAACGGCGTTCAATCAGTAAGTGTATGCAACCGTGTTTATCGTTTTGTCCCTATGGGCTACCATAGGAACGAGGGTCAGATTCTGACCTTAGTTCAAATCTATTGGCGCGGCTCGATCAGTCAACTGACCACTTTAACCATGTTTGACAGCTAGCTGTCAACCGCATGGAAGTGAGATCCGTGACCACTTTAACCAGAGGTTTTCTCTCCCTTCTCGCTGCTTCGCAGCTCGCGCACGCTGGCGCCGCTTCGCGGCTTAAACGTCACTCGCAGAAAAAAACATAGAGAAAACCTCTGGAACCAGGGTAGTAAAATAGCGGCAACAGCCACGAAATACGGTAAATATTGTGGGATAAACATTGATACAGCTGATATCTGGAAACCAGACAATTCGAAGTTAAATTTTCCTCAACAGAGCAGATTTAGTTCAAAATTCTATTCATGTCGATTCTGTCCCCCTCACAAACAAGCCGTGACGTCATAATGATATAGGTCAATTTTAAAATCTAGCTTTTCGATAAATATTTAACAATTATTTTAAGTCCAGACAGTTCAAACTTGGACAGGCATGGTATTATTTCCCCACTCAAGCATGTTAAGGCCTGGTTCAGGGGTCAAATTTCGGGTAAAAACTGTTTTCCTTATTTCAGCACATCCGAGTATGGTAAGTACACCAAGTTTCTTACGATAATAGGTATCGCCATTCTTGACTACCTTAAGTGGTTTGTGTGTAGTAAAACGTGTCACGTGCTCTGTCACATGACTTAGAACACGAAATCAGTAAATCAAAAATTTAAAATAGCTAGGATGATGAGTGTATATGTTTAGTTAAGGTTGAAGCCTTTTACCTAAATCAACTTAGAAAGGATGACTACAATGTTTCGTTGATGAGTAATTAAGGGGAACATATGCAAAATAGGTCACGTGACTTTTTGTACCCTTAATATCTCCTTATCTTTACACGATAGTCATGTTTTCTAAGCGTGATCTGAAATACTGCGGGAGGAGTAATGTTTTAGCAGGGTCACTTTATATTTATATGGTATCGTCGCAGCCGCATTTCACTTAAACGATTTTATATAATTATGACGTCATCGATCACGTGATACGACAACCATCCGCTTAACAAATTTAAGGAAGTTGATATTGGTATTATGGTGTAATTAGATTTTGTTTAAACTGTTATTTCTGTCAGAAAACATTTTTTAACGTACATCTATTTTCCGTTAAATGAACCAGGCCTTACATGCTTGAGCACGATTCACTTAGTGGTGATAACGTAACGATGACGTAATCGGTCACGTGATTTTACTATATACCAAGAATAGCTCACTGACCATCCACGAGTTGCCCTTAGGCATCTCCCGATTGTGCTCAGCAACTTTTGAGCAACTTTTTTCAGTTCTTGCAACCTCGAGCAACTTTTGCCTTTCTGAGCAATCAATCAATCAAACCTTTATTTACCCATGGTGTTTACAATCAACTTAAGTTGGTTTTCATGAAAGCCATGACACAAAAATTTTCTGAAATAAAAATGGGGATTAAAAATAAAATATGAACAAAATAATAATAGTAAGGTGATTCTAGTAATCCTAAGATAATACTAAGTTAAATGATAATTTATACTAAGATGCTATGAAGATACTAAGATGATACTCAAAATACCTAGGCCTGAGCAACTTTCTCAAGCATGTTAAAGGCATAAACGAGGCTACAGCTATTTTGTTGAATAGAGTCACTTGAATTTGCTCAAATCCTAGAACAGTGGTGGTTATAACTAATCTCAACGTTTTTAGTTGTCCTAACATAAAATTTTGGTAAAATGTATATCACGTGACCAGGAGCCCATTACGTGACCTGCAACCACGTGATCACAAAAAGTTGAAAATTTAACTAAAAACGGGGTGGTAACGTTCAGATCTGATTACACTTGTGGTTGAATTAAGACGAAAATATAGAAAACAGATCGCGTGACTTTTCGTCATTTATATCCTTTTTAGTGATAAAAAGTCAACCATTCCGGACACAATCTCATTTCCCAAAACAAGCTTAACAATTCCAACCACCCCATTTTCCGCCACCCCATTTTGATTACTTTGTTTTATCAGCATTAAGGTCACGTGACCTTCAAAACACCAAAATACCGATTCTAAGGAGCAACTAATCAGGATTTTACGAGCACAATCGGGAGATGCCTAGTTGCCCTTTATAGGGGCCCTTTGTTTATTTCTCTCAGTCTAATGCAATCTCGTTTGTCCGTAATGCTTTACGTTTATTGATGATTGTTACGTTTAGCGGGCGTTGAGCAAATGCACGATATTGCATATCAGGAGTTTTAATAGGGGAACAAAAAAAACTGTACCCTATTTAAGGATTGGATATTTTATTTAAGGATGATAACTGTATGAACCCTTTGCACGTTACGTCATAGCCGCCATGTCCTTTGTCATTTGAATCTCTGGGGATTGAGTGCAAACTATCAATTATCATCCTTAAATAAAATACCGATCGCCGGGGGGGGGGGGGGGGGGGGGTTCTTCAAGGTAAAAAGGGTAGGGGTGACCGTCTGAAAACCTCGAAAATACCAAAACCGTGAAAAATGTTTAACCCTAAAATATACCTCATGGATCTAAAAATCACCCTGAAAAATGGATTTCGCTTGGATAACCCCTAAAGAAATACTAAATCGCCGATTTCAAACCCTAAAAAAAAGGACGATCATGATCACCCCTACCAGCCGAATATAGGAACCCCCCTCCCTCCCGGGATCCGATCCTTAAATAGGGTACAGTTTTTTTGACCCCCTATTAAAACTCTTTATATCAGGCTATCCCGCGGCACATACAATGCATGGGAGTACCCCTCCCCCCCCCCCCCCCCCCCCCCCCCTCCCCTCCCTGGACATTGCTGTCCCAGCGAACGTGACAAAAGTATATTGCGTTACTTAAACCATTGTGTTACGTACGTTAAGAGGGGTGGGCCATGGGTGCGGCTATGTTTCAAATCAGCCATACTTAAACAATCTATCTACACAGATAAATTTAATTTCGTTTGAATGCAAAATCGTGAAGGAAACGCAACGATTCACCCTGACAGGCAACCCCAGCTTCATCAATAAAAAGCTTGGGCTTCCTGTGGTATCTCGTCAGGTTTTCTTCGAAAGGCCGGAGTGAATACAATATTGCTTCTATTAGCCTGCATGTAACTGTAACTACCGAAGGTGGGCACTTTCTCAGTGTAAGCATGTCCTGAAATTGTTAAAGCAAAAGTACACTTGAAAACACTTGAAAACTTCGCTAAATAATCCATTAAGTTCAGGTGTATTTAGACTCGTTCTATTAATGATTTGGGATTTAAAATGGTTAGGGTTTTTTCAAATTTAGGGGTTAGGTTTTAGAAGGTTTGTATGAAAATTCGACAAAATGAATTATTAATATGCTTACACTGAGAAAGCGCCCGAAGGTGGGTTAACGGTTTCAAGTCCTACATGTAGGCAATATTTTTTTGTTTTTATCTTGTTTTTTTCCCACTACACCTTGTTCCCAGTCCTTTGCGCCTGCTAATTAGTTAACCACCGCTGACAATAGAAACTCATAATTAAATAATTTCATTTATCGGTTGCATCAGTTTACCTCCAGCTTACAAAGCAGGGTGGCTTGGCCGCTCTTGAGTTTATTTATTTTTTCGCAAACGAAGAAGCGTCAAGCCGAGAAGTTATCGTCGACCCCTCTGTAAATAGTTTTTTAACTGGTCAATCAACAAGATGGTGTCCTATATCGCTTCCAGAATTATCATGTGAGATTTTCACGGAACGTACCTTCTCGCTGAATTATTTTGGCATTTTTGCTGTCATTTCCCTAAACTCGAGTCTTGTTTTCTTTTTACAGGTTAGTCTTTGGGACTCTGTATCCAGCCTACAATTCCTACAAAGCCATAAAGACCAAGAACGTCCGAGAATATGTAAGAAAAACCTGACAGATTTCGTGTTTTCGACTCATTTCCTTGCTCTTGCTAATGCTAGGCTGCGGAAATTCTTTTAGAAGGCGCTGGATTCGAGCAAAATGCCAACCCGTTGCTTTGTTTATACCGAATTTTGTGATTTTATTAAGTAGTGTATAAATACGTTCTATTTTTTCTATGTTGTATTGTCCTTTATATTGCGATGTTTGGTCATTTTAGGTAATAGTAAGACTAAGTTACCCAGTTACGTATACAATCACCAAATTATTCCAAGTCCCAAGCCAAGGCACTCGAAAAAGTCCTTTGCCGAATGAGTGAATTATAATCGCTCATGATTTGCTTGACCGATGGAAGATAGATGATAATTCTAGGATCTTTTCTTTCTCATTCCATCCCTAATATGTTAGAATATTTCTCTTCCTGTATGGTTATTAAAGTTTGCATTGTGCTCGATTTCTAACGGACTGTTATACAACCTTAGGAGTAGAGTATTCATGATTGACTGCTAACTATATATAGACTTTGTTTTGGTAACACGAGCTACTGTAATCAGAGTTGGGGATTATAAAGAAGGGTTTGTCATGCATATAAGATCACACCAAGGCACTCTTGAAATTAAAGCAAGTTTATACGATTTCAGAATTTAGCTTAAAATGTAGTATTATAAACCAGTTCATTGTTTCTGTTTAAACTTGTATGTTACACTGTACATGTACCAGCTGTATGTTTCATGTGATAAACAGTCAAAACTGAAATGGCTAAAAAGTGGATCCTTTGTAAACAAGCAACTTGGACACAGAATTAATGTCTTGGTAAACCAAGCTTATGTGACTGAGTCCAAACATTTTCTGGCCCCAACTTACTTGGTACAAAATATTACACAACATATTGGTTGAAAATTTGGGGTAAGATCTGCAAACCTTGCAAAATTGAGAGGGGAGGGGTGGAAAATCATGCATTTTGCTGTTAATACCATTACAAATGCATCGAATGAGGTTGCAGCATTAAAATCATAGTTTCATTACTAAACATGATGAATGAAACTTATTGGTTGCGAATTTGGGGTAAAATCTGTGAACCTTACAAAACTGAGGGGGGAGGGATGGAAAATAATTGGCATTTCCTGTTAATAACAGCAAATTTCTTAGTTATTACTTGCACAAATGACATTCAGGGAGGTTAAGGGTATTACAGTTGAATTCAAAGGAAAAGAGTTAGAATTAAGGATGGAATAAAAGAGGAAAAAAGGGATATATTGAAGAAATTTGGTGTATCAAATCTCCACTTCAGATCATATTGGATTGATAGCGGACAAATTGGATGTCCATCTTTTACTTATTAACTTAAAACACTCATTTTAATTCTTCATTTCTTCAATATGCACTTGAGATCATATCAGATTGATAGCAGACAAATACTCCAGTTTCGTATTAAAGAATTACCACTGAATGCAGTGAGTACAGATCGGACGCACGTATGCAGGGTTAGCCTCATTCTGAAGTTGAACATTCTTAAATACCAGCGAGAAGGTGCAAAGTGCGAAACTACAACAATACACAGTGTTGTGAATAGCCCACCTTCTTGCTGGTATTTAAGAATGTTTAACTTCAGCATGAGGCTAACCTAGACTTTCTCAAAGTCCTTCTTATCCCCCCGCACGAAGGACTTTTCCCACTTGCAGCACACCAATTTTACCTGTTGATTTTTCAACTGGAGGTATTGCTTACGACGTAGCTAAGATTTGCCCAATCACAAAGCGTCTATTCTTCAGGCATTGTATGTTGATGTGTCACATCAAATCAACTGTGGTATGGTATTTACAATTTGAGTGCACGTACTCAGAAAGAATTTGTTCTCATGGATTTATATTTTATAGAGTATTTTTAGTCCAAATGAGATCGATAAAGGATGCAGTTGCTTCTGGAATAGCCAAAATTGGTTACATGATAACATACGAGAGCATCAGCGACAAGTGGTTGAAGCGTATTTGTGTGGACAAGATGTGTTCATGTCCACTCCAACTGGATTAGGAAAAGTTTGACTTTTGAAGTTGCTCCATATGTATTTTATTTTATGGAAAATGTTGAATGAAAAAATATACAAGCTGTATGTCTGGTGGAAGTACTTAAAATTGAAATCCAAGTTGCTTCTCTTCGTTGTCCGCTCACTTCCTCCCACCTCCCCGTCTGATTGACCAATCAGAGAGAAGGTTTTATTTTTGGAGAACTGAGGTATGTGTCGAATGTCAAGTGGAGCCTGCATGAAGGAGAAGCCAAATGGCGGACAATGCAAACAGACTTGATATGGCTTTGGAGAAAGCGTGCGAAACTTTCGGCATTTCTGAATTACTTCCCGAACAGAGAAAGGCAATATTACTCCTCCTTTCCCGGAAGGATCTTGGCTACCACAGCTGCATCTATAAGGCGACGACCAGGTTGAGAATCGAGAGAGGAGAAATTATGTAGCCTTCTACAACTTCTACAGATCGCCAGAATCACGGCTCTTTCATGCACTGCAGAATATGTTCTACAGTTTCAAACTTATAGAAACAGAACATGGAGAAACATGTTATCCTCAGACATGTACCGGGAAAATCTGATAGGAAGTGCATAGATATTGCGATGTTTATGAATCTACTAGCTACAGGCACGGGCTTTGGAAAATCATTAATCTTCCGACCTCGACCGCTTTGTATGCCATATTAAAATGTAATGTCTCCTAGAATGTTGGCATTTAGAAGACCAAATCTTTAATGAAATGTATTTTTTTTTACAGCAGTGAACACACATACTGAGTATGTCATGGTAATAGTTTCACGACATTTGGGCAATTATTTATGTTTGCAGAATTTTTAACACACTTTATTTTGACAATTTTGCTGTCCTAAAAGCTGAAATATCTTAGCTTTTTGGCCTTAAGAAGATTATATCTTTCATCGAATGGCATGAAATTTCTACAGGAGTGAACACATATTATTATTGAATATGTCATGGTAAAAGTTGTATTACATTTGCTTAAATATTTACATTTTCAGAATTTTGAACAGTCTTGATTTTGACAAATTGTAAAGTACAACAAATCCGGTCGTTAGATCAGTGTTGTGACCATCCTGTTTAAAAAGTTCCTGCTGCCCAAAAAAACAGAGAAGCTCAAACAGGATATGGTTAGGGTTAGTTCTGAGAAATCGACATAAGTTTGAAGCTGTAAAACCTAATAATTCTGCAGTGCAGGAAGGTGTGTGATTCTGGCGAGCTGTAGAAGCTAGTTACATAATTACTCTCTCGATTCTCTACCTGGTTGTCGCCTATAGATGCAGCTGTGATGGCCAAGGTCCTTCCGTGAAACGAGGGGTAATATTGCCTTTCTCTGTTAGGGAAGTAATTCAGAAATGCCGAAAGTTTTGCACGCTTTCTCCAAAGCCATATCAAGTCCGTTTGTATTGTCTGCCATTTGGCTTCTCCTTCATGCAGGCTCCATGTGACATTCCACACATACCTCAGTTCTCCAAAAATAAAACCTTCGTTCTGATTGGTTGAAATTAAATGACGTCAGGAACACGGTTTCTGCCAAAGTCGATCAGACGGGGAGGTGGGAGGAAGTGAGCGCACAACCTCGTACAGTCTGAAAATCAGGCTACTTCTCTTCAAGCTCATTCCAAGGAATATCTGCACATTTTCGACATGTTTGTCTCGATAACGCTTTTCTCCAGTTCGGTACCAAGAAGCAGCTCCAAATTTAAACATGCTTTGTTCTTCTGTGTTCCCGAAAAAAGTCTTCTTCTGACGTCAATGTGTTTGATATTTTCCTCACATTGTTGAAAGCTCTTCATTGGAGTTTTCTCATTGCCATCCATGTTTCTAAAATCTTCGCACGAAATGACAAAGTCGCGAAATGTAAGCTCCACCTCTGAAACTGACATGTTTTCACACCAAAACATAATCCCCCGATTCAATTTCCTTGTCTCTTGCTCGCTTACCCAGTGACTCAGCCAGCCAGTGGTCACTTACCCAGTGACTCAGCCAGCCAGTGGTCACTTACCCAGTGACTCAGTGAGCCAGTGATCGCTTACCCAGTGACTCAGCAAGTCAGTGATCGCTTACTCAGTGACTCTGTGTGCCAGTGATCCAGTGATCGCTTACCCAGTGACTCAGTGATCCAGTGATCGCTTACCCAGTGACTCAGTGATCCAGTGATCGCTTACCCAATGACTCAGCGAGCCAGTGATCCAGTGATCCAGTGATCCAGTGATCACTTACCCAGTGACTCAGTGATACAGTGATCGCTTACCCAGTGACTCGGCAAGTTCGATTTGGAGCAAGTCTAAGGCTAACCCTGCATACATGCATGACTGTACTCATGGAATTAAGCAGTGATTTTCGAATACGAAACTGGAGTACCGGTATTGGATGTCCATCTATTACTTAATATTGATTTCATTTCTTCAATATCAACTTGAGATCATATTGGATTGATAGCAGACAAATTGGATGTCCATCTCTATTACTTATTAACTTAAAACACTCATTTTAATTCTTCTTTGCATGTGTGTCATGTTTGATTATCATTTGTAGTTTCAACTTGCAATAATAATAATATTAATAATGGTGATGATGGTTTTATTGACAGATCCTCACACATGAAAAAATAATATGTGAATTACAATATGTTTACAAGCTAAGCTAATTATAAAGTATGGAATCTATATTAAAATTACATATTTACATTAGAAACCACAAATTGCGTATTATGATAGAACTAATCATATTAATTAAATACAATACAATGGTGGGTGTTGTTCTGGCCACTTATATCATTGGCATGTGCCTTAGATGCCATCGCTGTCCAGAAAAAAAGATCTTCTAAAACGCTCAGTACGACATTTGAAAAGACTCTAGACTAAATTTCTCTTAAAAGCAGTATTTTCATCCACTCAAATCTTTGCCATCCTTCATCAAAATTGTCTCAGATTTCTCTCCAGTATACCTGGAAAGCAATTACTCCTAATCTGAGTACCATAGTTATTTTTGTCTTTAATTAATTACAAGGAAATTTTTCATTTGGGCATTGACAGTACATACCTCTTTAGACATCACCAACTCATTATTTTCCCTCACCACAAAATCTAATATGGAAATTAAAGTGCCATAGATCTCAGACCTGCTATATTATCTGTAACACTGATTGTGTTTATACTCCAGGTTAGATGGATGATGTACTGGATAGTGTTTGCTCTTTTTATTACAGCTGAACTATTTACAGATTTGCTTTTGGGAGGCTGGTAAGATTATTATTGTATAATTTTATGGTGTCATTGTGTTTGTGTTTTGGGGTATGTATATAACTTTGTTTTATTAATGAACAATAAATATATCATGCTTGGAATAAAATCTCTGAACTGCATAATAATTATACATGCCTGATCAGTCAAAGTGCCCCTAACCTCATTTTTAAAATTTCTTCATATAAATTCTTAAAATATTTAGAGGAATTTGTTTTTGCTTGAATCCTTGATTGTCTACAACCATGCTCTTTTCACAACTGAGCAAATGCAATGTACAGTATATTTACTTATTAGAAGCATTGGTCTACTGAACAGTGTGCATTGTGTGTGATGCAATATTGGGAATTCACAACAATAGAAACTACAACAAGTGCAAGAGAACAATGGCTCTTTGCCTGATCTTACACATGGTCATGAAACAAAATGCATGGGGATTTACCGATTTTCACTTTTTTTTTTAGTCTTTCATCCTCAATTTTCATTTACACTTTGAAAATAAATATAACTAACATGGGGTTAGGGAAACTAAATGCAATTTAAACACTGGTTTAATCAACTAAAAGTCTATCAAGGTATGCTAACTGCCACAAGAAGCAAACTTGTAGCAGCTGATATTTATGTGGAATATCTTAGAATCTCTCTGCACAGAAAAATCACCACTAATTTGAAAGCCGAAGATCCAAGAATGTCAATCACATTGAGAAGCTGCAAATTAATACCTCCTAGCAGCAATGTTGGACTCTTATAAATCATTTTCTTGGAACCTACACAATTGCATATTGATGAATGTCACTGCATATGTTAATCGTTGATCCTTCCAGTCAGACTTTTTTTTACCATTTGAAGTGATATAAGGTACCGGGTACACTATAAATCAGACTTTTTTTACCATTTGAAGTGATATACAGTACACTGATCAGACTTTTTTACTGTTTGAAATGTGAAATTTACCCAAAAAATATTTACCGATTGAAATGGTAAAGGTATAATCGGTAATAGTAATGTTAACGTTAATTAGATCGGAATTACAGACCGATATTTGGATGCCTTCCCTTACACAAGTTTAAATTATAGTATTCTGCATTGTGTGGGTATCCTGTGGTAGTTTGTGTTGTACCTGGGTTGGAGTCTCGTACAGGATGTATTGGCAAGCCCATGTATGCTTGCTCTGCTTGCTGGCTTGTCGGTTGCTCATTTGGCCATCAGTTGTGTTTCCTCTGTCTGACATTTGGTGTCTACACACAGGGTATTTAATTAGTTTTCAAGTAACTTGTGTACTCTTCAAAGAAGCCAGCAGAAAAAGTTTCTAGAAAACATGCCCCCCCCCCCCCCCCCCCACAAAAAATACTTCTATTGGTAAAAGCCAATGCTTGACTTACTGTGCTTTCCTAAAGCTATCCGAAAGAATATTTTTGTTTTATAATCTCCCTGCAATTTTGTGCTCAATACTCTCTTTATTCTTATTCCTTTTGTTTTATCTAAAATTCATTTTCAGGTTCCCATTTTATTATGAAATCAAGATAGTTTTCATGATCTGGCTTCTCTCTCCTACAACAAAGGTACTGTTGAATTTGTTCATCAAAATAAACTAAAGTTGTCAATAAAAGCCTTAGTTATGTCACAATGTTGTACATGTATTGAATCAATGTTTGATTGCATGGTGTCTGTTAATTGGCTACAAACAATTAAAATCTCCTTCAATGGTTGATTAAATTGATACACAGTATTTACTTTGAAGACTATACAGTCACAAGTTTGTTTGTCATTCCTGCATAATTATGTATGCTTTGATTTTAACTATCCCACATGTGTGTGAGGTTAAAGTCAGTTCATATGAGAATTGCTGAAAATAACTTTTTCTGGTCCGGACTTTGAATATACAATGTAGAGACCTCTCACCGTGACAACAGCCCATTTAAATTCCATGATGGCTTTGATAACACAACAGTACTGAAACAGGCTCGCCTGATATAAATGTACCAGTTGATTTATACATTTATTGTCAAAGTCATTTTCATACTCTAGTATCCCAAACATATTTATTATAAATACATAAACAAGATTTGAGTTGGAGTTATGCACCTGTTATAAGTTCTTAATATACTTACATATTATGCTATTGTACTCCAGGGTTCTAGTGTACTGTACAGGAAATTTGTTCACCCATGGCTTTCAAAGCATGAGAAGGTGGGTGGTACATGTATTACTGTTTTGTTATGATTATTCATGATAACCGGGGTTTCCACGGTCAGGGAAAAGTCAGGGAAAACCAAACATTTTCAGGGTCAGGGAATTGTCAGGGAATTTAGTATTTGGTCAGGGAAATCCCAAATTTGAATGAAAAGTCTGGAAATTTTTATTTCCAGCCTTCACACATACCTATTTCTTTGGGCTGTTCTGTTCAATGTTTCTTTCTCAAAATTAGAAAAAATAAGAGTACATGCCCTGGAAGTCAGATAAAATGCTTATTGGTCAGTGAAGAGTCAGGGATTTTTTTTCTCTTTCAAATGTGTGGGAATCCTGAATTAATGCAGTTTGGCTTTATAAGACATGCTTGGTAAGTACTGTAGAACAGCTTCTCGCTGAATGCAGCTGACATTGGACTGTGCTTAAACTGTTCTTGAATGTTCACATTTGGAAAAACAACACAAGTATGAGATAATACATAATTTATCTTTACTAAAATTCCCAACATACATTCCCTCAATCTTAGGAAATCATCTACTTACCTTTTTATCCCGAGACCCCTAACTGAAGCTGCCAAACACAGCCTCCATTATAGAGGGGCAGTTCTCTGGGACAATCTAACTAATGAGGCAATTAACAAACAAACAAAATACTAATGTGTTTAAAAGACTTGTACGCAAGCACATTTGATTATCTTTTATAATAAGTTAAGTAATTTTACCTAGCATTGTACATTAAAGATTTATTTAGAGTCCATTTTTATCAACTACATGTATTAATATTTAGAGTCGAAATGTATAATTAATTGCAGATAGTGTATTTATTATTATTAACTTATCTTATATTACTTACATATTTTCACATGGCTCCCTGGAAGAGCATTTATTTCTGTATAATAATGGGATACCATGTATAATAAAGTTGTTGATGATGATTTAATTTAGTATCAATATTAATATTTAAAAGAGAAGATAAGCCTTGTATAAACTGTCAACAAGGAAGAAGAATTCATACTTATCAGAAGTTGTGGTTACAAAAGCATTATTTCTTAACTCACTTGTTCTCAGGAAATTGACAGCTACATTGAACAGGCGAAGGAGAATGGTTACGACACTCTTGTGCGAGTTAGCCGCAACAGCTTGAGCATTGCTGCTGAAACCATGATGAAAACTGCAATTACGGTAAGATGGAAAATTGCATTTTAAGATCCTGCAAGAAGTATATATCAATTTTATTTTTTATGTTTGTACAATAAGAAGAAAACCCTACTTAAACTTAATGGAAATGCATTAGCATTGACTTTATTAGGGTGGCTTTCATATTTACACAACTTGTCATGTGACTTCTCCAATTTGGTTGGCATTACTCAAACGAGCATGATCCCTGTTGGTCAATTTGGCACCTAATATAACCATTCGATTGCTGAAAAAGTCTACAGTTTGACAGTTCACCCATTGAGAATTGAAGGCTCATATGTGTGACTGATGAAAACCAGAACTTCGACTGAAGAACATTTATATCACATAAACATGTCAAGTGCCATAAATAAATCATTGATCTTGTTCATTTATTTGTTTCTTAGGGTCAAAATGTTCTAGCGGATAAGCTTCGTCAATATGGCACAGAGCATACTGATGGACGGCAGGGAAGGCTGAGGAAGTCTAAGTCATGGTATGGTGGTATGGACTCTGAACAAAATGACTATCAGCCAATCGACGAGACAGGAGAGCCTATTGACGAGGAAGATGATGAGAATGACACCGGTGATATTTCAACCAGACCTGATGCAGAAAGGTTAGTTGTTGGCAAACAAATGGCACACCCTCTTTTCTGATTAATAAAGATAAAGAAGCCACATACTTTATTTTAGGAACTTTTCGCTACACCAATATTTTCCAAACACATTCAGTGGTTTTTAGATTTTGTTTGAACTCGTGTGCAAAATGGGTGTAAGTGACAATTTGAAAAACTCAAAAATTAACATTGCCTTAAAGTGCCACTACGATCAAATTTTGATATATCAATGTTTACATAAGGCATATTCATAAAGTAGAGGAAGTTCATAATTATATTATTACCAGTTCAAATTGTTTTTTGATACAACGACAGGAAGTCTTATTTTTTGAGCTCCGAATATTGAATCTAAACATCCGCCATTACTGGAGGCTGTACTTCCCTTTGTTCAGCTTTAAACAAAGGTTTATTCAGCGGAAGTGATGTCATACACTTAACACTCGCCTGCAGAACATGTACAATGCCTGGAGGCATATTTCTACTAAAAACGTCTTCACATACATAAAAAGAAAGTTATATTTATCTTTGCAAGGTTGCCTACATTTTTATGCACACTATTTTGCACAACGAGGTTGTTGTGTTAAGTGTATGACATCACTTCCGCTGAATACCGAGAATGGCTTCCACTAATGGTGGACAGGATTTTACCGGTAAACTCTCCTAAAATTTGTGGTTTAACATGCCCATTTGGGAATATTTTTTACTATTTCGGATATTTGTAATACTGATTGACCTATTGACACTGAAAAAGTAGCAAATCGGAATGGTAAATTTTCGTCGGTGGCACTTTAAGAATATATTTTTTAGGAAAACCCGCATTTTCTCTTCTTGCTAGTTAAGAGAGCCTTTCAGATGAAAGAGGAATTTATTTGTATGACAGCTCAAAACAAAGCAAGTAATCAAGCTGTTTCTATAGCAAAAATATTTGTTATTGTTTGTTATTTTGAGAGGGGGGTGGGTGAGTAAGAAGGCTAATTTGAAGAGTACTGTGTGCATTCTGTTACATTTTAAGTTTTGGTGGGAAAATGCTTTCTGTAGATAAAATAAGGCTATAAGAAGAAGAATTTCTCTTTCATCCGACAAACCAAGCAGGAGAGAGTTGTGTCAAAAGGCAGAGATTCTTGTTGGAATAGCAGACTAACATTTCAAAAGAGACTTGACTTTGTGTAAAGTGCTGATTATATATAAGTCGCTAACTTAACTCATGGTTGAACAAAGAACTGTTTGGCTAAAAGGCAATTATTTTGTTATCGCTGGAGATTTACACAGAGCCACATCTTCAGGCAAACCAAACTGGTACTTTTGTTGAGCTAATAAGTTGATTTCGGTCACTTTCATGGTCTGAGCTAAATACAAAGATAGTCATGTTGGGTCTTGTTTGTGTTTTGGCTGAAAACTTCTAAAAGATTCTTGAGAGGGAACTCGATCCATGCATGCTCGTTGTGACTCGAAAAGTTTGTTCTGTACCATAATTCTTTTTGGGCTGTGTTGAATCCAAGCGAATCGCATTGTATCCGTATTAGCTACAGGAAGGGCTCGAGACATGCGAGGATTTCAGAAAGATAGTGATCTACTGAAATTTGTTGTCCATGTAATAACTCTGTTTTGCGATCAAGCTATAAATAAATGAAGTTGTGAGAACTTAAGCACTTAAACAATGTTCCTTTGTGAAGTGCACTAGCGTGAAGCACATTTTTGCTCAGAAAGGGCTAAATTAAAAAAAAAAATTGCAACGAAAGAGTTCAGCTGGAATGAGTATAATTTTATATCAGGCAACGATAAACGAAAATTTCACAAATGGCCCTTAATGGAAGGTTTGAAAACCCAAAAGAATCCAAACAGAATGACCACAAACATTGTTAACACATGTTTGACTCTGCTCTCCAGTAAACAAGATCATAGTTCTAAAACAGACAGGGGAGGCATTTCAAGCAATAGGGAACTGGGTAATGGGTATATATAGGTATTTACCGATTAAGGTTATATATGATTATTTAATTTCTTGTTGATTTCAAAGAATGTTGGCATGAAATAGACAAATTGAACGATATTAAGGATATTTTGAGTGGAGAAACAAAACGAAAATTGAGATGCAACAGCCGATAATTGAACCCAGGGTCAGTGCATGGCTTGGGCACTATGATAATTCCAGAGAGAAAAGGCAAAGTTTTTGCTATTATCAATATTTTCACATGCAAGAATCATCATGATCTACGTAAAATTTAACTTCATAAAATGAAAAGTGAATGTAAATAAAAGCAAAAGTGTCACTTGATCAAATTGTCACTTAGTTACACCCATGTTGCACACATGCTGTCTATTGTTTGTGGTTTTCACCATTACACCTTTGTATGGTTACATTACAGTTACCTTACTGTCATAAAACATTACAAAAAAATATTTATTTTTTAATTTGTTTGTTTATATCCACCTCTTTTAGCCACTGATATAATCTTTTTAACGACTTTCCCAGCATTGAAATTGTGTAATCTTCATTAATTTCGTGAAGAAAAATCATTATACATGTACATGTAGTTATGAAGCTGGACAAAAGAAACATTATCATAACTTATTTTTCATGCATCTGTGACATAGATAATGATATTATATAGTAAATAAATACTTGCAGTAAACAGCAGAAGGTTCAGAAAGTGACTTAAGAGACTTAAGCTGTTGTGGTAAGGGATTGGTTAGAAATTGGGAGGTGGAGAATGAAATAAAAAAATATATCACCCTCCCCAGACAATTAATATGAAATATTTTGACCCTCCCCCCCTTTCCCCCTATAACCCCACTTTTTCAGTTGCCAATTGTTTTATCACCCTCTATTTTTGGGGGTTAAAAAAATTATGACCCTCCCCCTTTTTCCACCCCTGCCCTCTGCTAAATTCTGACCAGTCCCTAATATTGGTCAAAAATGATTCTGATGAATTTTATGAATCAATACTTTTATAGTGCCAAACTTAGGGAAGAGTTGATGGAAACAAACCAAGGCAAGGAAAAGACATCAGCCAAACGTTCTTCTCCCTACAGCACAGCCACACTGCCAAGGTCCTTTGGGGTAAGTAAGAGATACAGAGCTCTGTGCTTTATTGGATTTACAATCTCGAGCAGATACAACAACGACATGAATATTGTAAATTGCATATGAAATGAAACTATATAATATTTAATAATATCCTGAAATTTTGATGGAAAACGTAAGATTAGAGTAAATCAGCACCATAGTTTACATCAGGGTCATGCACAGTGTGCACGAAAATAGGTCCCACATTGATAAGACGGTCTTAATGCATGAAGACAGGAGTTGTACCATGACATTTCACCCTTGGGTACAGGAGGTCAGTGTGTGGTTGTGGGACGTCATACAGACTGATGATTAAAGCATCAGTATCTGTATCAATGTTGTCTCAGATTTACAGAATATTAACTAGCTTAGCTGATACTGTATGGGCCTTTCAGGAGTATCCATGTGATAAATTTGGATGCTGCATTTAGATTGGTTAATACAATGTAGCACCCTTATGAATTACGAATGATTTTTTTAAAGTTGATTTAATTAATTGTTAATTTATTGTTTTTCATATTTTTGTGGAAAAACAAATTTCCCACACATGGTTTTGACAAATGTATATGTCACCCTTACGTATAATTTTTTACAGTTCAGCTACCATAGTATAATCATATCTGAAATCAACTTTTTCAGAGAAACTCAAGCTACTCAAGAATGTATTCTGACTACAGTAATGAGGTTAGTTTTTATTTGTAAATTAAATACGAACATTCCACTGCTCAGCTCAGACTTTTAACAAGTAATTCTCTGTACCTCCCTTCAGTAAATTCTTGGTATACGAAACTGTAGTTGATTAATTACATGGCAAAGAAATGGTTATGATGAATGTTTCCAGATTTTCTTTTCCTTGATGTGGAATGCAGTAAATTAATTGTGCAAATTTATTATAAGTATTTTTATATTGAGATGTATGCTTAGAGTTGAAGTTGCTTTTTAAAGTGTCCCTAACTCCTCTTGCAATTTTTATAGCTATGAACCTTATTTTATAGCTATGAACCTTATTTTATAGCTATGAACCTTATTTTATAGCTATGAAGTTTTGAGTACCGCTGTGAAGAAAGTTTTGGTTTTCAGAGAATAGTCATGTTCTACACTTGTTTGAAATAGTGAAAATTTCCTGGCCCAATAACCGCATGAGTAAAAGCCTGGGTCAATTGATTTTTAGAGAATAATTATACACAGTTTGTGAGTTGTTAATACTGGAAAGTCTTTTTAGTCAATTTTAAATATTTCATCAAATAATTGCAAGTCGAATTAATTAGATGACGTCTACCAAGGCTTTTACTTATATATACAGTTATGGGTCAGGAAAGGACAAATACACTGTTCTCTGTAAACCAAAACTTTCTTCACAGAAGTATTCAAAACATTTTGGAGGTTCATAAATTAGGTATAAAAATTGCAAGAGGGGTTAGGTTCACTTTAACTACAGTTCTCCTTTACATCAGTTTTCCATAATATGCGGACTGACAACTCAAATGTCGATACTACGACAGCCACCAAATATTTACGAACGATGGGCGTTGGGAAGTTTTTCCACATCACAGATTCTCGTGGGAACAGAGAGCTTGGTCCATCGTTTGTAAATATTTGGTGACCGTCATAGTTATGATGGACGGCAGGGCAAAACACAAAACATTGGTCAACATTTCAGTTGTCAGTCCGCGTATTGTTGAAAACTGCTGTAACAGAGTTTAATGTATAATTTGTTTTCACTTTCAGTCTGGTTCCACTACCCCATACACATCCAGCATCTCAGAGACGTCAAACTATGAGGTACAAATTCCATTTCTCTTTGGATGAGTATATGGGCATTTAGCAAAGTACACAGAAAAGAGAAATTAGTTCCTAATCAACAGGAAACACTGTCTATTGTATTGTGCTGTCATTAGTACCAGCCAATCAAATCTCACTAGATCAGTGGAAGATGTAATTATATTGTTTATAAGGAAAGACACTAGATTAATATTCACACTCACAATAATGTCAAATTTTATTGATGCATGATTTAATGTAGACTGTGAAACTGACTAATTAGAACCACACCAGTGCATGCATGTGTGCTTGTGTGTTGATCTACACATAATTATTATTGTAGTTATTCATACTTGAGGTTTGGGAGGTTAAACAATTTACATGAATATAACAAAGACTTGGGACAACATAGCAATAAGCAATACAGAGATTTCACGAGAAAGGGTCAGCAATGTTGTGGAGTTTGTCATCAAATGTTGTAAATACTGACACAATGTTGATGTGTGTGATGGCTGATAATTTTGTACTGTTTTTGGCTTTCTTTGACTGTGTACTTATAAGTGAAAACATGTTTTATTGCAGTCTGCTACACTGCCAAGAAACTACGAGGTACCGGTAAGTTTGTCTTTATTGCATCTGTAAGAAACAATCGTGATGAAATATAATATTATGCTGAGGGTACTTGTAAACAAAGAGAACCACAGGTTAAATATAAAAATGATACAATTAAAGGTATTTTAAAGGCTCTGTTTTATAATTGACTGCTCAAGAGTGTTTTTTCCCCTCAATTTCAGAAGAAAAAAACTGCCACATGCACTTTAAACTGTTCAATTAAAAAGTCACTGATGTATAAATACAAGATGTCAATTTTAACATTATTACTGAGCAACTACTACAGTCAACTCTCTTAAGCAACCACCCTTGGTGCACGGACAAAGTGGTCGCTTACGGGAGGTGGTCGCTTACGGGAAAAGCAACACAGGTAGCCCAAGTACTTGCTAAACGGACCAGACAGTTCTAGCACAGCTCTAGCACGCTGTCACATTAACAACATAGCTAAGCTCAAGTTTTTTCCAATCTTTTTCAGTTTCTTATCTGTCAGCGCCATTAAAAATTTAACTTTGTGGTATTTGAGTAATGATTTTCTAAAAATACAGTACAATCTACTTTGGTGGTTGCTTATCGGAAACAAAAAACAATAGAAAATGTCAAGTGTTGAGACTAAAAAGTGGTCGCAGTTGCTTAAGAATTTTTGCATTGGTCGCTTACGAGAGAGTTTTTACAACAGAATTTGACTGAGAAAAAAAACGGTTCTTTGGTAAAGTGATCGCTTATGGGAGGTGGTCGCTTATGGGAAGTGGTCGCAGGAGAGAGTTGACTGTATTACCATGGCCTCTTAGGGTGCTTTCCTTTTATGCGAATTGACTAGTCTGATCGGCCAGTTATTAAATGGAACGTGTCTGTTCTTGGAGCTAGTTGAACCAGTTCTCAGAACTGATGCATTCCATTTAAGAACTGGCCGATTAGACAAGTCAGTTTGCGTAAATGGAAAGCAGCCTTAGATAACAAGAGCAATTCACATTGCAGAACAAAACAAAGTATTCCAACTTATAATTCCTAACATAACCACACAATTGTTTTCATTGACTTCAAAACTAGTCAAGTCCACCAAATGTTGCCTTTTACCAGATTAAAGCTCAAAAAGTTGAAATCCTATTGCATTGTGCATTGATTGCATTGATTGCATTGATACTCATTGACCCAAATAACTGTACCGGTAAGTTGGAATTCTTTGTTTTTCTTAGAACTGTAATGTGATTGTTTTTTGTCATCTATAGTAGTCACACAGTATTGTTTTATGGTATTACAGTGCAACTACTGAAACTACTTAGACAACAAGAACCATCACATTGCACAATAGCCTGAATTTCAGCCGTCTCTCTTGGGGGGAACGAACTGGAGGAGACGGCTGAAATTCAGGCTAATTGCAGAACGAAAACAAAGCATTCCAGTTTACAGTTGGTTGAACCAATCAGTGTCGAGTAGAAGAACAGTAGCATTTCAACTTGGCGCAATTCCCTTTGATCCCAATTGATCCGAGTACATGTTTCCTCAGTGGTAATCATGCACTCAACACTATATAAACCGTTTCCCCACCCACAATTCCTTCTTTTGCTCTGACGAAGGGCTAGCGCTCAAAACGTCAGCTGCTACTCACTTTCCACGGCGGTTAGCATACCTCAATCGACTTTAGTTGATTATATACCAGTGTTTATCTTCCCCACCGACGCAGACCAACACTAGTTTTCACAGGAACTAGTTGTATATCGCATTTCAACTTGCTCAAGCTTCGATCCGGTAAACAGCAAATTTGGTGAACTAGTTTTGAAGTCTTTTAAATGAAGCAAATCGTGTGGATATGCTAGGATTTGTATCGTTTTGGAATGCTTTATTTGCACTGCGTTTAGTTCTCGTTATCTAAGTGAGTTACTGTAGTAACACTGTAATGCATTTTAAATGACACCTTTTAAAACAAGTAAAAATATTGTTGTTCTGTCTTCCATTTGAGTGGGAGTAACTAAAATGAACTGCTTCTAAACAGTAAGTGTGATGTTTACACTCGTTCTCAATAACACGTGCAGGTTCGAAATTGAATTTCCAACGGAAAACGTCAATTTGGTGGATGTCACTCAACTATATTTCTATGGCAACACTGGTCTGCATGCTAAATAAAACGTCGCCATACAACTCCCAGATGTGGAGGAAACATAAATAGTGTAGGAGGTCAACGAAATCGTAAGTAATTTGAGGCGACATAGGTAGAGATATGGCGGATACTAAGCCGAAAAACGATTGTTATTTGCTTGAATTCCTCACCGAAATGTCAGTCGAGAGTGGAGAGCATTGCCGATAATCCGTTTCAAAAAAAATATTTGCCCTGTCGAATGTTGTATCCATGCCTGGAGCTCGTCGAGGTAGAGCTCGAGGGTATTGCTCGATAAAACCTCTTATAAGGAGCATATCTGCAACTGGATGAATAAAAATAACTATAATTCTTTTTCCAAGACCTTTGAAGCTATATAAACAATCAGATTTCTTATACACAAACCGCTCGCTCACACAAAGTTTATGCGATTTCCCTATTTTGATCTTATACACAAACCGCTCGCTCATGATCACACATAAAGTTTATGCGATTTCCCTATTTTGATCTTATACACAAACCGCTCGCTCACACATAAAGTTTATGCGATTTCCCTATTTTGATTTTATACACAAACCGCTCGCTCACACATAAAGTTTATGTGATTTCCCTATTTTGCAAACCCTTGGCTCTAAGCATGATTACTCTCCATCTAAGCGACTTTGGGAAAGACTTTGCCCTGTTTATAAAATGCAAGTTTCCCGAATTTACTCACACAACGGTTCACTTTAAACTCCATGGAAACCGTTTGATTGACATCCACCAGAAACGACTTCGAAGTCAGGAGTTTCGTTTCGAACCTGCACGTGTTATTGAGAACGAGTGTAACTGAAGGAAGTTTAAAGAAAAAAGTCACATTGCTTTGAATTTTTTTCCAAGATGATCAATAAGTTATAAACATGCAGTTAGGTACTTCGATGTGTAGTTGTAGTGTCATCATCCAAAAGATAGTAGAGTCCAGTTTACTGACGTGATCCCACGTGGAAAGATATGATAATGATGAGAGCGAGGTCGGTTGTCGCAGTCCATCAGAAATGCGTTCTGTTCTACCGCACTGTTGTGTTCTTTTGTGTCATGAGGACATTATTATTATTTTCTACCATCCACTGTTATCTGTTCTCTTCCTGTGACAAGCAACTGTTGGCTTGACAAGAGTTATCAGGCAGTAGCCTAGAGCATGCCATTGTTTTGGTAAACAATATGTTTGAAGGACAGTTAAAATGATATTTAACCCTACCCTACCTTTTTGTTTAAATTGGAAAAATGAACTGATATTTGTGTTGGGGAAATTCAGTGGTTTCAACAGGCATTAGCACACAGCAAGTTTATCTGTCTACTAAAAGCGTGTCCCATAATGAAGACCGCGGTGAAAGTCTCCTACTTGAGCTCTCATATCGGGTTATTGCACTTGCGTGACTGCTTGAGAGCACATAAGTAATCCAATTTGTATGCAAGTGGGCGATAACTAGTTATCGTATATTAATCAGTGGATTACGTATGCAAGTGGCAATTACTAGTTATCGCCACTTGCATACGTAACCTAATGAGATACGGGATTTCTCCCATCAGTCACAACAAAGGATTTTAGGTGTCGCATACGATAACTTGTCACGAACAGACCGCTTTAACAAAGAAAGGCTCGTTTGTATACTGAGTAATGGCGGACGGTTTTTCACGGGTTTATCCGGTCTACTTGGTTGGGTTAGTACATATTGAACAAATTTATAGCGATTCGTATCATTTTGCTCCCTTTTGGACTAAACTACAAAAATACTCCACAACTCGTTATATCCTATGTGTAGCCGGCTACGCGTATCACAGGTAGATAAGGCTTATTATCAATAGATAGTCTAAGCGAGAGGCGGCTACGCCGTCGAATGAAAGACGTGGACTGCAACTGAGTTGATCCTCCCAGAGACGGCTCCCAATAAACACAACTATGTCTTATGCGTAGTACGCGTAGGCAAAGCTTCGTTCTGTAACAAAATCATTAAGACACCTAGCAAAGTTTCGTGCTATAAAGAATTCATTTAGACTTTGCTTCGTTCTATAAAGAAATCATTATAAATACTTGTGCTGTGTTGTATTGTCCACTCCCTCTTCAGTGTGTTGGTTACTGGCTACTTAATATATTACTTCACTGTGTGGTGTGTTGTATTGTCCGGCCACTGCCTCTTCAGTGTGTTATTTGCTGGCTACTTATATTACTTCACTGTGTGTTGTGTTGTATTGTCCACTCCCTCTTCAGTGTGTTGGTTACTGCCGACTACTTTTATTACTTCACTGTGTAGTGTGTTGTGTTTTCCACTCCCTCTTCAGTGTGTTGGTTACTGGTTACATTTATTACTTCACTGTGTGTTGTGTTGTATTGTCTCTTCTAACAGCCAGTACTCTGTACCAGTACAAAGTGGTTTTTTTTTCAGTACAGATGAAAAAACTAGCAGTCCCAGCTTGTTTCCGGTACTGTTCAATTTGTTTATTGGTAAAAACTGGCACACGCAGGTCAAGCAGAATCGCTGTAAATGTAATTATGTCTCATGACATGAAAGGTCATTGAAAAAATAAAATAAAAGCAAAAGCTTGTTTATACCACGATAGCAATAAAGTAAAATGTAAAATCTCTTTTCGACTTTGACGATAATAATCTGTATGATAACCCATTAAACCTCTCTAAAATAACCCGCCATTAAACATTTTTTTTTTATCCAGTCACCTTTTTCCTCTATCACTTTAGATTTTTGTTCTCCATCTTTTCTCATCCTTCCTTTACGTTTTTATTCCATTTCATGCTTTAGTAATTAATGACTAACATTCACTAATTCCTTGTTAAAAACTAATCTGTTTTCAGACTGGGGAATACAGCACCCGAAGCCGCAAGAAAATCACCTGAGCCAGTGACATAAGCGTGTTCCATTTTATCTTTTGTTTTTAGTCCAGAAAATTACCCCAAGGCAAACTACGACGCAGTCGACGTCAACGAATCAACAAAAACAAGAAGATGGGTCGCTCTATGCCAGTTCTACCGACAGACGACATGGATTTTACAGAATGAATGAACTACTAATACTCGAGGAACAACTTTGGAAGAATTAACCCAAGTATTGAAATGGCTAGGAAGTGCTTTAGAAATAATTCTATGTATGATAGACGTAATCGACTTTTAAACAAACTCTTGAATTGCCAGCTCTGATTGCGTCTAAGTGAATTGTGTATAGCTGTACTCTGTTAAAGTTCTAAGACTGTGTAATCTCAAAACGGTAACTAAAAAATTTCTTTCTTTCTTGCCTGTCGTAAAAATAGTGTGTCAGATTTTCTCAGTATGTATTCTCATATTATTTATTTTCAACCTTAGGTTGAAACGCACAAGCTAGTTTCGCAACACTGTTGTTTTTGTATAGGAACACTTTGTCCGCTTGAAAATAGAAAAAAGTGTTCTTGCTGTAGTCATAAAATACCTGACAGCCAATCGAAGTACATAAGTGAGTTTTAACAATGGCTGTCGACGTTGTAAATATAAACCTTTGAACAGAATCCTCACAATTTTGGAATGCTAATGAATACTATTTCTCATAAGTCGTGAAACTGATTTCAATAACACATATAATAGTGAATATCGACCATGTGCACCCCATGAGATCTTCAAGGCAGTCCTTTACTTTACACTGAGACTCGCTAAGAAAAGGGAGTGAAATAATTCTTTGAAACTGACAAGTAATGACTGTTCTCGTGAGCGTCCCCCATCTCTGCAACTCCCAACTAGCTGTGGTTGGTACTGTGGTTATAGTTAGGAAGTCGAGGTCTCATTCGCTAGTCAGCCCTAGAATATCGCGCCAAGTCGACCTCATTTGCCGACACAGACGGTGGTCTTTCCCATTTCTGGAGACGGGGCCGCCATTTTACGTAGTCATCCGAGCCACGAGGAATTCACAGTCCCCAATGTGGACCTTGAGAAGAATCGCTGATTCGCACTACGCCACGGCGGCTCTTTGTTGGACTATCGAAAGACGAATTCTAAAAAAAAAAAGTTCGCAATTTTTCTGTGCACAACGTTTAAGTCTTATCAGATTATTATGAACTCGACCACTTTGAATTTTTTACCCGAACGTTTTGAAAAGAAAGGCTGCCAAGAAAGTGACCAACCACTAGAGCGAATGTAAAAAAAACGGGGATTTGTGCGTAATGCTAAGTGAAGTATATATAGTTGACCCGCTGGGTATCGCGAAATGACCAGAACAACGGAACAAATTCCATGGCCTTATCTACAATTGATAAGACTTGACGCAATGAACTGGTGTACAAAACCGTCGCATATAGCCGTTCTGGGTAGATCTGTCCCGATTGTGCTCGGCAACTTTTGGCGTTTGGATCAACTTTTTTCAGTTCTAGCAACCTCGAGCAACTTTTGCCTTTCTGAGCAACTTTTGAGTAACTTTTGACCAAATTACAGATTTACAGCATAAATCAAGCACGTAAAAGCTAACAATTTGATAGAAAACTTCAATTTCTGCGAATTTCTTGATGTCTCTCAAATGAACCATTAGAAGTTTTCTAAAAATACGCCCATATTTGCGAGCGACTTTTTAAAATGCAGTGGCAACTTTTTATATATTTTTTCTAATTTCAATCAATTTATCTTATCTTAACCAATATTAACAATTATTAAGAAGGAATAACGCTTTTAATTAACGTTTGTGTGAAAATATCGTGAAATTTAGGTAGCAGGTACTAGCAACTTTCGAAATTTAGGTAGCAACTTTTTGGCATTTTAGGGAGCAACTTTTCAGGATTTTACGAGCACAATCGGGACATGCCTAGTTCTGGGCCAATTTTTAAACGTTGGAATTTATTCGACCAGATCATTAAAATTAATCACTAAAATACATCGTATTCATTACATTTTAATGTTAACTGTTGCAAAGCTGTTTTTATGGATTGATGAAGACGTTCGAGGGAGGCCTGGTAACTAGTTCCCCCCCCCCCCCCAAAAAAAAAGTAAAGCCCTTATTCGCATAAAAAATACATACTATGTTTTATTAAAAACAGCAGCTTAAAGATAGCACGTTGCATGGCACTACCCAACACACGCTATGACGTAGCTAGCGTCTAACACGCATGCTCACATCTTATTACCCGTAGAGTGGCAACCATGTACAGCTGTTTCGTCCTTGTTAGGACTCATCAGCATGGCATAGCCCCCAAGACCGTCAGCCTCACTAAAGATCATAGGCCTCAGAATCTGGTTACTCACGTGTTAGCCTCACTAAAGATCATAGGCCTCAGAATCTGGTTACAAACTCAAAAATATAAGATGTGCCGGCTAAATTACAGCGGTATTGGATTTCCTCTTCTGTAATAGAAGTACCAGCTCTTTCAATCACTGCCTACTGACAAACGGCCTTAAAAATAACTGACAAATGACTTTTTTTTTTACTGACAACTGACAGCCTAAAAATAACTGACAAATTTGGTTTTTGTGGGTCAAACATTGTATTTTTTCTGACAAATAGCCAAAATTTTAACTGACATGTAGACCCCCCATTCAGACCCTCTATGACATAGCGAGAATAATAATCCTAATCAAACTCATTAATAATTCATGAGGCAAAAACAGTAAATTAATAAAACATCTGTCTAATCGTCCTGATTTGCATAAACTTTGGCTTCGATTTTCTTGGGCAAAATAAGTCGTATCACCACATGATTCTCTACATCTAGACATTTGATAAGTGCGATAAAGAATTCGCGTCCGATCTTTATGGAATTTACAAACTCTCGCTTTCAGATGGAGTTTGTAAATCCCAGATCGTCCGCTCATTCTTTATCTAGTACTTACTTTGGCAATCGTGTGATCAGCTCATTGCGTCGAGTCTATAGTGAATACCTTTAGAGCTTTGCAACAAGTGATTTGATTGGTTAGGAACATTAATTCGCGCATTCTTCTGAACCATAGGAGTGTATATATATAGTTACGTGTTTTATCAATGTTTTTAATATCATTAAGTTTGTTGCGCTTTCTGATTAGAGGGTTTTAGCGCTTCAGATAGTTCTTATCTTCAAAAGGTCATTGAAACAAAAGTTGTCTATCTTTCACCGCGTTATTTGGTTATTAGTGTTAATATTTCAGACTGTCCCTCGAATTTTAAAAGCAAAAAGATGCTGTCATTGTAATACATCTGTTGCATGTTATGTGTGTATGTATACCGCCTAAAGTCTTTAATAAACAACTATCGGTCCCTATATATGTTCACTTTTTGATGGCTTGTGTAATTTAAAATTTAAAAATTTTCGCTTTTTAACAGGAGAGGCGCTGATTCCGTGTGATTCACTCGCTATGTGTGTATGACTCTCAATTTAAGAGGTTTTAAAATGGCTTGCTTGAATGTAGTTAGTCTAACGAAATATATTGACGAGATTCGTCTCATTCTTAGCATTAAACGAGACCCGGCTTGATGGAACTATTTCTAACGGAATGGTCTGTTGACTGTATGACATTGTCCGCTGCGATCGGACTCGATCTGGCGGAGGGGTGTGTATTTACGTAAGGAAATCAATAAAAATCAACCGTGAGTCGAGTGTAGTGTGTCCAAAACAGTTAATGTAGTGGGGAGAGAGAGGAGTAATAGCAGCCCCCCACCAGCTTTAAGCTGTAATACTCTGCCTTCTATAACGAATAAAGTATTTATTTATATTTATGTTTTCTGAACGATCTGATTTAGTGCCTGAGAACCTTAGAGTAACACGGATCCCCTCTAGACCTGTATTCTGATTGCACCCATAATACTATACTCCTGTTGTTTTTGTACTGCACTTTCTAAAGGTTAGGGTGTTTTCTACTGTTGGGTAGGCCAATACTGTCGCTCGTTTCGAGAAGTTCCATCCGACCCAACCTTGAAGCAGTCTGTTTAGAAATTAACTGATAAACCAAAGTGTAAACCGTTCATTATTTCTTCGATTTATAGACCCCATAGCGCACCTGTTGAATTTGTTTCTAAGCATCGAACAGCTGATTCGGTAAGCTGACAATGAAGATAAAGAAATGTAATTTGCTTAATTTAACAAATCAGTGTACCCAAAAGCTATGTTCGACTGTTCATGAAACTATACCAACTTTCACAGTTGATCAATAAACCAACTCGAATAACTGAAAATACATCTTCACTATTCGGACGTCTTCATCACTTCCCCGGAATAAGTAACACGCGGATGTTAATTATTCATGTTGCAATTGGATTTAGCGATCGTAGCCTAATTTCTGCAATTCGCAAAATTAACTCTTTCCCTAAGCTAATACAACGAAGAAAATAGATGTAAGAATTTTCAAAAAACTTTAATAGTCAAGCTTATCGGTTTTGACCTATTCCCTTAGGTGCACTTTGGTACTCTGGCGGGAGGCCCAATTGATGGGAGAGGGTTGTACCCGGAACCCACCACCTATTTTGTTTGGCAAAATGTATTTTTTTTACCACAAATATCTTCTTAAATAAAATACGTATTGAAGAAGCACTATATTTCTAGTTTCTACAGGCAGAGAAGGACGTGTGTCTGCATTAAAATCGGGTATCTCGGGAACCCATTACCAGGAGCGTCCATCTCCCATACTAGTTAGGTCTGTGAGTCAGCGTATGACCGGATTGAGCTATATGGGCTTTTGTTGCGCGGCAGCCATGTTGGCTTGAAACAATAGATTTCCCACGTGTAGCCTCGTACTGAGCAGTTTCAGAACGAGTTCACGCGTGCAAAACAAAGTTTTTTTATACTCCTGGGATTAAACATGGCCGCCGTGTGAATAAGGTCATTTAGAACAGATCTTACGGGAGTTCACGTGCCCACACTTTGGGAATCCAATCAAACCATAGGACAATGCAGCGTTAGTAAAATTACCTCAAAGAAAAATAGATCATTCTTAATCTCGATAATTACGGCAAGCATATGCACGATCGCAGCAGAATCCGAAGGCAGTTACCCGGGAAACATGTTCTAAAAATAGCTCAAACCGGTCATACGCTGACTCGCGGGTATAGTATATATGGACGCTCCTGGTAATGTAGGGGGTATTACCCGCCACCCACCACCTTCCCTGAAAAATTGGGTCCCATTCGAAATCCATTGTTTTGACCTCTTCCCTAACCCCTTTTGCATTTTTTATAGTTATGAATATTTGAAAGGTTTTGAGTACTTCTGCGAATAATTTTTTTGATTACAAAGAATACTCTGTTTTAAGCTTCTTTGAAATGGTGAAAATTTGACCTTTCCTGACCCATGACCGCGTAAGAAAAAGCCTGGGTCGATTCTGTATCTTACCCCCCGCCTCCCCAAGGGACTGATACTCAGGTTATCATGGGCTTTTGTCACACGGCGGCCATGTTGGCTTGAAACAATAGATTTCCCACGTGTAGCCTCGTACTGAGCAGTTTTATAACGAGTTCACGCGTGCAAAACAAAGGTTTTTATACTCCTGGGATTAAAGATGGCCGCCGTATGAATAAAGTCCATTCATTCGACTTTGCAATAAGTTGAATAAATATTTAGCATTTTGTCTAAAAAAACTGTTTTCTTTACTAACAACTCACAGACTGTGTATATTCTCTATATATCGATGTTGTTGTGATAGAAAGGCGCCATGGAGAATAATACACTTTAATAGTAAACTCTGGGAACAAGTTGAAAGTGAAGAAAATGTAATCGTAATGTGGGCACAATGGAAGGCGCTATTCCTTGAAGTGCTCGACAGGCACGCTCCGTAATTTTAGCGCAGCGTAGCGTTAAGGATACAGGATTGCAGATCAGTTTCAGATGAACGTACGGGAATTGCTATGTTCTAGCTATGTTGTAAAAATGAAAAATCCATAGATTTCCCGGCTTTTTCGTAAATAACGTGGATAAGACGGTATAAACTGCAGGTTTCTAGCTTTAGAGAAATATAGAATCCACAGGCAGCTCAGATTTATCGCTTTTTTACTTGATACAGTATGGCGTCGTTAGACCAGTCTCTTTCCCAGAATTCTTTTTGGCAGTGTCAAATGCCCCACCATTCGCGCCGGTGTAGAATAATGCCCGACCCCCGGGTCGATATAAGGTTACACATGCCTCACTCTCGGGATATCAAAGTATGGAAATGCCCCACCATGTCCCCCCTCCCCCCCCCCCGGAGGGGAGGGGGATGGGCATTGCTGGAATTCACTGATGCATTAAGAATAAGCAATCATAAAGGGGATACATGTACGCCCTTACACATAGGCTTTGTCAGATTGTGCTCGTAAAAGTAGCATTTTATGCCATTAGCAGTGCTCCTATTATTCTGAAATTGCCGTGCCAGAAATTATGCTAGTTTTTTTTTAATATGCTAATTAATACTAGCACAAAGCGCAAAAACTATGCTAGCTAGTTTCTTTAAATTTTATACAAATGCAACAACTATTCTCACTTCTGCCAATCAGCTGGGTCACTTCCTGTCGTACCCAGCTAGATTAGAAAAATCTACCCTATCGAAATATCCAACATATAAACTGAAAAACTGACAAAAAATGATTTTGCTACTTTCCGAATAATCTTAAAAAGAGGTGCTTGTATTGTAAAATTGATATCATGAGATTGATGCCCAAAGAAAGCTGACATAATCAACAAATGCCTTATTTTGGGCTCCAAAACAAGCAAAAATGCTAATTATGCTAGCAGTGCTTTTTTCAGAAAAATCATGAAAATTGTGCTCGTAATGGCGAATTATGCCAAAAATTGTCCTAGCACAATCTTCCCAACACGATAATAATTACTCTTAAAACCAGTTAAGACCAGTCAAGGATGAAGATAAACAATAGTCGCACTCCCAATGGCGGTAGACCCCCTTTATAGTGTAGTAGTCATGCCATCTGCACTACGCTACGGTTACGAGTTCGAGCCCCAGTAGGACCGCTCGAAAAACTTTTCTCTCTCGTTTACCTTCTCTTCTTGTTTACCTGTGAACCCTAGCTCTTGGTGAGTGAGAACCTGTCGTTTACCCGTGAACTCGTCCGATGGTTAGGATTAGTTTTGTGGTTCGGGTTAGGATTATCATTACTTTAAAGCGACTTGAGATGTAATGATAATCATTACTTTAAACCTCGAGAACGCGTTGATCTGTCAAAGCCTACTTCAATCAATCAATCAAATTTATTTCATCACAAGATTGTTATGTATAATCATAATTTAGAAATTACAATAGTAGCGATGGGGAGTCTACTAGAAAGCATAACATTGCTTATTTATTGTAGACTCCTTATTATTATTAGTAGTATTAGTATTATTGTAGACCCCTTATTACTTACACCCAACTTCCAAAAGAGAAAAAAGGCACTGCCTTAGATAGATAGCTTTTCGTTCTACTATTACAGGAGCCCATTACTGACTGTTATTATTGGACTGCCACTCATGTAAAAGTCTTTTTACAATTACCAATAAACAATCGCTGTCAGTCCGTCCCGGGAGCCCCTTCCTCTACCCCAGTCTCCCCCTCTTCTTTCTTTTCGCCTCGCTTTTCTTTTTCGCCGTTCCTCCTCCTCCTCGGCCGCGTTTTGGCGATTTATTCGGCTGGATAATTTTCTGTGCGATCCCTGTGCATTCTCGTTCCCAATGCCCCCTCAACTTAACTGAACAAGAGCCCATCTGGGCTTTCCTCGGGACACTATATATATACATCAATACAGCCAGACACTCTTTAACTAAGGTGAGCACACACCAGGAGACGTTTTGCATGTCCCCACTCCCATAAAGAAATTGTTTTCAGTGTCCAAGGGAAGCACCAGAAATGTGGATGGGGGAGGTAGGACTTCCTCAAGATGCACATTTTTTTGGCCCTGTGCAAGGCAGAGTTTTTTCTTTGATATTTTGCGTTCCAGGATTTCTATTTTTTATTTTGGACTACCCTTCTTCAGATTTCTGATGGTGTGTTCTCAATGAGATTGAATATGAAATACACTTTCATTTGAAATTCTCTTAGTAATAACCAAAGGGAAGAATTATTAGCTGAAGGAGCGGCCGGTAGCGTGGTGACTTTCATTCTCTGCTCCCCTAGTATATATTTTTGTTTTTCTCGTATGTAAATTAAAGAAGTTGACCTTTTATTACTATAAACACTACTTATTCATGTAACACACGTTTACAATTTAGTCTGCTGTTCTGTTGAGGCCCTGTTGGGCGGGGGGTCTGAATAATCCGTAATCCTGGGTAAAATTTGGAAATAATCCGTATCCTTATTTTGTAAACACCACAAATATCCGTAAGTCATCGATGTGATAATAATACTTAATCCTAAAATCCAACCCAAATAATCCGTAATCCTTTTATTTAGTTGCCAATAATCCGTATCCCTTCTCTGAAAACCCTAATAATCCATAATCCTAAAACCCTAACAGGGCCTCTCTGTTATACTGCATGTTCCGAGTACTAATAGATTATTGTCTCGATGTTTATATTTATCCCATATTATAAGTTGTTCCTGTCCATCCTGTTATGGAGCTTTCACTATATTTCTCTACTGTTCTTTCTACAGTCTACCCTGCGGCTCTTTATCGCAGCTCGCTGATCGCCGCCTCGCAGCTCTTTCTCCGCTGCTGTTCTTCGTGGTCAATTCGTGTGCCTCTGTGTAACTTTATCTCCTGTTCTTGCTATACACGATGAGCCATTACGAGTCCGCCATATTGGTATTTGTTGGATTAAAGATTATTAAGTGAAATACCTGTTGGTTATCTCTAATTAAAAGCTTTACCTCATTCCCAAAACTATATTACAGAACTATAAAGGAATTGTTCGGAAGCCTTTAATTTCTCGAACCAAAACCATGGCCATGAGAGGTTTCTTGTTTTTTAAAAGTTTACCTTGAGAGTTGAATATTGCTTGGCTCATCATAATTCTGTGCTGAGTGTGCTGCTCTCACAGTTCAGGAGTTCAGATGTCTTCAGACTTCGATAGAGGAGAATAACCCATGACTGCTCAACCACAGTATATATATATTTGCTAGTAAATCGCTATAAATCAGCTATTCAGTATACCTGTATAGTATCGATACGAGATCGGTAAACCAGCCAAAAACACGGTCAAAATTATTTAAGTGTTGGCCTACCGATCACGGTGTTTGCGCTGGTATGTATTATGACCGAGAGTAAAATGAAATGTGGCATAAAACCTACGAAACGTACCTCAAACAAGAATAGCGTCCGCAGGATCTTTAGCGCCACGAGGTGCGCGCATACAATTAATGCATAATTTATTTGAGATTTGCTTGGTTTTTGGCTTTTCACCACACGTAATGACGTGTGACCCAATAACCAAGCTTTTCTGTGAGCTCGTAACTAGATGCTTCTTAGCGCAGTCCGGATCGGTAGTGCATTAGCACCGAAGCCCGTGTACTGTTTGCTATGCCATATCCATACTGACGAGTTCTAATAAGAACGAAACAGCTGTCTATGGGTGCAATCTAGTCCGAGCGCTCTGCTAACCGTAGTGCTTTGTGTTAGACGCCATCAGTTTAAGTACACACAACTTCCAGTTAATGTATTAGCATATAGCTATTCTTTTTTCCCTAGGGCTATAAGAGTATGGAACCTGCTTCCGTATGAAGCAGTTTCTGCTAACAGTCTAGCCAGTTTCAAGTCAGCCGCCCTGCCTGCCATTCGATCTATGCAGGTGCCTAGCCACCTGCGCAGGCTATAGATCGCTCGTATATATGTTTAGTTATTATTCTTATCTATTTAATATTTACTTAATATTTTGGTATGTGTCACGATTTAAATCGCGTAGTTTTATTATTATTATTAGTAGTAGTATTATTATTATTATTAGTAGTAGTAGTAGTATTATTATTATTATCATTACTATTATGTTACTTAGTTTATTATTATTATTCAAATTTATATATTATTTAAACTCCCAGTATTAGTGAAAACTATCCCAGGGAGTATAACCATCTAAGTATCTAAGAATTTTACGTTGTATATCAGCTTTGCTGTAGGCTTCGGACTTTTCATTCATTTATTGTTTATCTTTTATTGGCTGTATAGGTCCTCACTTCGGATCCAACGTATTTTTGCAGGATTTTTGTTCACGGTATTTCTATAATTTAACGCATGCGCAGAAATTTTGCTGCACGAGCCCGAGTAAATTGATTTTTCAGTAAGTTGAGGAGGCACTGGGAACGAAAATGGTCGTTGGTCGTTCAGCCAATCACAGGACTCCAAGTGTTCGCTACAGTCATGCGCAATACGCCGTGCCTGTTTCATCACTTTCCGAGCCCATAGTGACGCGTCAGCGGTTATTATAATACGTGGCTGGATAGAGATTAATGAAAGTCCTATAAAGAGTGATGAATTGGGCAAATTTCACAGTGAAATCCCACTGATAATAAAACAAGGACATCCAAGAGTTTTCTCAGTCTGTAGATATGAGGATTTTATTCATATCTGTGCTGATATTTTTGTCTTTATTTCGAGGTAAGGTTCGCACATGTTTATAAATTTGTTTGTTGTTGTACTTTATACGTCCTTTAATCCTTTATATTTCTCACGTGTGTGATGTGTTTTCTTTTATATGATCGATTATGGCAACCCGTTCCGGACAAAATGTGTTTGAGATTTTCATATCAGTCGAGAAAATAGCTTCACGAGTGTGTTGAGTCCTTGATCAGTGAGTTGAGATACGTTGTTGTTTACTTCTGTTCACGATATTTTTCACGAGAAATCTCTTTCTTGAATTTTTATCTTTGAGAAATGTATTTTATATGACGAGCCGTCAGTAACTTTTCGTTGAGCCTGGTTTTCATGGTGTTATCATAGGCATTCCAGTTTTAATAGTCTGAGTTTGTGTAATGTTGCACCCTGACCGGGGGCCCATCATCCCCACCTGTTTATCGTTTTTTAGCACTTGCTCACATTCACATTCTATCAACTAACCAACTATTCCACCGTGGCTATACCTTGGACTATATCAGCCCACAGGCTGCGAAAAACATATCACTTATGTATCAGTCAATTCCCAAACCCGTGCATCCCCCCCCCCCCCCCCCCCCCCCCCCCAAAGGCCACCCCGGGCATTTGATCAGAGGCTTGCTCCCGAGGATGGGGAATTTGACGAGTATCTAGGTCCTCAGGGGCGGGCATTTGACAAACAGTGGGGAGAGGGGGGTGGGGCATTTGATCGGTGTTTAAAAATACATTCTGTCTGTCTACAAATTCGCATCTCTCGCATTGAAAGAACGTATGTGTCTTCGAGGACTTCCAGGATAGGGATTGCACATTTGTAGAGATCTGGCTTGATAGAGTAAGCCTGCCAAATTTGAAGGCCACTTTCAGAGGTAAATTGTTTATGTTTAAACCTATAAACGTTTTGCTTTGTGAACTTTGACCAACTACGTGATATTAAGTGCGTGACAAGAGTTGTGATAAGTTGAATTTGCTGCGACCCTCGACAGCACGTGAGTTAAAAACTTAATTATTTATATCGGTAAAAGATGGGCCGATGGTGCCTGTTGCATACTTTATATACCAACAACATAAGCTAACATATTCAATTTCAAACCATTAATACGTTTATTATAAAGTATATAACTGAAACCAAGAACGATCGAGCCGGTAGTAATGATTGTTCTCATCCCTGACCAGGTTGAAGGTGGTTTTCACCGTCGGTGTTTCCTGTGAATTGCTTGAGTCAGAGATTGTCAATAAAACAATGATTTCATTTATTTGTCAATAGTTTTTGCCTTGTCTTTGTCTACATTTTTTGGAAAATGTTCTGATCCGGTCCCTGATGGTGGGGCATTTGAACAGTTTTTCTGCCTTGGTAGTGGGGCATTTGATCGTTTTTTTTTCAAAATGTTCAAATGCCAATCGTTTTTTTTTTCAAATGTTCAAATGCCAGGGGTTGGCCCGAGGGGGAGGGGGGGCATGCACAGGTTTGGAATTGACTGATACATTAGGGGCCGTCAACATATTCACTTTTTCCACTGAGCGTTTGAGAGGGGGGGGGGGGGGGGGGGGGGGAGCATAAAGAAAGTGAAGTTATGGACATTAGCCTATGACATTTTTGTCAAAACCAATGTTTTCATTTTTTGAAGTTTACTTCATGTTGAAAACAGAACATAAAAAGAAAGCAAAAAAAGAGAAACGACAAACTGGTTGTCGGTTGTGATTTTCTAGTGTATCAATTAGTTAATTAATACGTGAAATTAATACAACTGCTCTCACTAATAATGGCAATAGCCAAACCTTTGCCATACATTTTCTATAGTACACAATAGCAAAATTCCAAGTGGAGGGAGAGAGGGGGTGGGTTTGACATAAACATCCAGTTGACCCTCAAGTGTGGAAAAAGTGAATATGTTGACGGCCCCTTAATAACAACTGACAGTGCACATCTCAGTCAAATCCAGTGACTAATACACCATAAGGCCATCCCAAGGCTTAACTCCACGTAGCCTGCCATGCATAACCACTGCCATGTAATAAGCCACTGCATATTCACATAGCCACTTCGTAATATAGCTGAGGTACTTAAGCCACTGCGTATCCGCATAGCCACTGGCACTTCGTAATATAGCGTTTAAGCCACTGCGTATCCACATAATCACTTCGTAATATAGCTAAGGCACTTAAGCCACTTCACATTATTCTTCGTTCTATAAGGAATAGGGGGTCAGGGAGGGGTGGTTCACTTTGCTTTCACTTTTGACAAACAGCAGTGGTCTTGCTTTCACTGCATAGCCATTGCCTTGGCAGACATTGCTTCAATTTGCAGCTGGGTATTCTGTAGTTACTACATAAAATATTTTGTTTACCTTTGCCCTCTGGCTCATGGTGGTGTGTCAGTCGTTCAGTAAAAATAAATGTTGGGGGATCTGGAACCAAGTCAGCTTGAAGACTCTTTTAAGGTTTTCATATATTCCTCAACTACTTTTCCTCTACTAGTTGTGGATTGACAATTTGCATGAGAAAGGAAAGAAAGCTTGGAAAAGTGGTGTAGCTCAAAAAAAGATTCTTCAATCTTTTTTTATTATATTTACTTTTTCCAAAAAAATGGGTCTGTCTTAACCCTGTATTTTTTGGGCTTTTACAAAAAAAATGGGTCGGTCAGGCAATGGTAAACAAAACATTTTATTGGGATCGCCTAATATGAAATAGAGCGGTTTTCAGTTGAGTGTCGTAACGTCAGTTTGGTGATAAGATTGCTTAAATTGGATTTGATTGGTTAGTTATCCAGGATTGTGTTTTCTTTGCCTCATGATTGGTTGAAGTAAACCAATCGTGAATTACTTCAGTTCGTGATTGGTTCATTGGAGTTTTACTTGCTCCTGTGATTGGTTCATGTTTTGGTTTTATGACACTCAATTGAAAACCACTCTAAAGAAACTACATTCAATTGTCTGGCATTTTCCAATTCAAACTCCTATTAGCCATTTCAGAGTTGAGGAAGGGACTGGGACAGTCTGATTAATTAAGAAATGAACTCCACCACAAAAAAAGCTCACACCAAAATTAGTAAGTTTACTGAGTTTGAGAATGTTTGGATAAATACGAACTGAATAGTGGTTCAAAGCCATACATTCAGACTCTTATTTTTGCAATTTTTGAAAGCTTGCCACATGTTTATTATCAAACCAATCTTACTCAAGCTCTGTAAACCTAGTACTAATTTTAGTGTGATTTTTCTTGAGATGTTATTAATTCCTTAATCAGATTAATTTTTGATACTTGGTCCCAGTCCCTTCCTCAACTCCAAAATGGCTACTTCCTTGCATTAGCACACTTTGATGTAAAATTTGTCATAGAACAAAATGTAATGTTTCACATACTCACCACCGGATTCGACAAGGGCTTCACAATCCTCATGAAATTTCAAATGATGTGCTGTGCCCTCTGCATTTGAAATTTCACATGGATTTTGAAACCCCCATCAACATCCGGTGACGAGTATGTTAAACATCTGCTGCTACCATACTCATTTTAAAATTATTACATGCAGGTATGTTTTATGTACAGTGCAATCACTGTTTTTATTGTTTGTAATTAAGAGTATTGTTGGCCTTGTGTACAGTAATCTAAAATAATAATTAACAAAATAAGTTTAAAAATCCTGCTGGAGGCATGTTTCGTCTTTCAATGTTACTTCACTTTACTATTGATAATTGTTAGTTTCCCAATTCTTAAAGTCTTTGGACTTTTAAGTGTAATTGAACTCTTCATAAGAGTATTCTATGGCAGTTTCAATGATCAGCATGTGGTACCAATCCAGAATTGGGATTGGTGGTTGCCATGAATAATTAATGAGTAGTAGTAGGGTATTTCAAAGATATCAAGCTTGAATTCTATATATATTTAAATGTGCACTGTATGCTTATTGGATCCTGCTTATTCAAAGTCAGCTGCTTGTTGCATAAGGTCTATGAAATGATGAGTGGTTTGGGGCTGAAGGCCATGTTTATTCAAAGTCAGCTGCTTGTTGGATAAGGTCTATGAAACGATCAGTGGTTTCGGGCTGAAGGCCAGGGCAAACAAGCAAACATTGTGGCAGAAACATATCTGAATTTCTGTGTTGCTTCAGTGAGCAAACGGAAAACATTTGTTGCATGTGATCAGGAAAATGAGGAAACATTTTGGGAAACACTGATATTCACGAAGGCTTCCATTATTAACAGTGTTTCCTTGTTTGCCATGGCCTTTACATGTAACGAAAAATGGATTGGTCAATGCCGGTCTCTTAGCTTTTCTGTCATCATGTTTCCAGGAAGAAATCAGATTCCAGGATATTTTAAATATTTTTGAAGTATGATATAAATGTATGAAGAAGCAATAATATTGTGATTAACATTCATGATGTACTGTATATTCCTTTTTCAGCATTTGGAGAAAAGGAATCAAAGTCAGGATCTATAGTTGCTGTTAATACAGAAGACAGTGAAGATTCAAAAAAGGGAAAATTGGAAGACACTGTGACTCATTCATTTCTTGGTGAAAATGAACACTTTGATGTGTTTGAGCCCACATCAGAATGGCAGGACATCAAACCAGGACAGGCTATTCCAGCTGGCCTTCATGTACAAATGAATCTCCAAACAGGAGAAAAACAAGCAAAACTGATGGAAGGAGATGATGGCAGTAGATACAAGAGTCATGCCAAGAAAAAGTATTATACTAAATCAACTCATTCAAAGAAAGAAAAGTTTGTTCAAATTGACAGGAATGTATTTTCTAAGCAACACCTTAAGGATGCATTAAAAGATTTTAAGGACAAATTTCATGATGAAAAACCTGAAAAGGACGTATATGAGCACCTACAGCGTAAGTAAACAATGTAAAAGAAAAATATACTATTTAAAAGCCACTGATCAAAAATACACTTTTCTTGTTCTCTTCATATTTAGAAAGTAAACTAAAGTACTAAATACTTTCCATGCCAAATCTTAAATTTAAATTCCTATGGGAAGTCAGATTATTTTAACCGTAATTTCCAGCTCAGACTTTCGGCCTTCGCTTGGTTTAGAATTGAGTGGCATCATCCAATCAACCCAAGAAAATAAATGTGGCTACTTTAGTATGCAGAAGGGAAGAGTGAACATTAACTAACCTATATTCAAAATTGGAACTGTAAAAAATGTCTTAAGCCGGGGTTGCTACATAATGCAACAGACCGATTGAACAAAGAATCACTTGTTTGTTAACTGAGTAATGGCGGTGGACGGTTTTTCACAGGTTTACGTGGTCTAGTTTGTGGCTGGATTAGTACATACAGATAAAATTAATCATAGCAATTATTCTTATAATTTTGAGCCTAAAGATTTGATTTATGTTTTAAAAAAGTGGGGGAAAGTCATGGTGGTACTTTAAACTGTGCATGGAGTTAGGGTTAGGTTAGTCTATATATTGTAGTATGCTGGTACATGGTTGTAGTAAATGGCATTGGGACATCAAATGTCACCATTCTTGCTTCTCACATGCACAGCAAAATGACTGGGAACTATGTATTGTAAGCTGAACTACTATAAGTAAGAGTGCAGTTAATTGTCCCTTGTAAGCATCTTTTAAAATTATAACTTCAGTCTGGCAGAGCTTTCTTGGCTTCTATGCATGGTGTTCCTTGTTCTAAAGGACAGTAACATACTTTGTTTTAGATTTTTCATATCCCATCATAAACCTCATAAAAGCATGATGGTCCTTAAAGGAATCCCTGGCTGTTGCAACAAGTTCAATTGTTGGCAATGTGGTCTAAGTTGAAAATATGTTGACAAAATATATATTAGTTTTTGAAGAAATTGGACATGAGTATGAGCCATTTTGGGCGCGGGCGTCGCCATCTTGGATTCAATGACGTTTTTTTTGGCAGTCCCTATTGTTACACGACAAATTAGCTATTGTTTTTTTACAATAGGGACCGCCAAAAACCTCCTCAAATCCAAGATGGCGGTGCCCGTGCCCAAAATGGCTCATACTCATGTCCAATTTCTTCAAAAACTAAAATACATTTTCCAATTTTGTCAACATATTTTCAACTTAGACCACATTGGCAAGAATTTAAGGGCAACTTGTTCAAACAGCCAGGGATTCCTTTAAAGTGCATATGAAGCAAAAATTAAGTTGATCTAATCTTAAAATGCTTTCGAAATGAGGAATAATGACATTTTCCATTTGTCAACATCTCATCTCGTTTCAGAGATATTCAGGTTTTTGTATTATGCAAATGAGATGACGTAATATGACGTCATGTTGTTTGCACAGCCTGGAGACAAATCACAAAATGAAGAATATCTCTGCAAATATTGAATAAAAATTACTGAAACTTTGCACATGTATGACACTGGAAAGTACACATCATTGTGGAAATTATGGTGTTGTCATGGAAACTCTCATGGCCCCACACCCCTTTCACCTTGAACATAAAATTCCTATTTCTTTCCGTGTTACAAAAAATAAGTTGCTTAAACTACTCGCATACAATGCCTACATTGTTCCAAATCTTATTTTGGACCCACACCAAAAAAATTGTGTTTGACAAAGGAGAAATTAGGGTTGTTTGTATTATTTGCAGTGGAAGCCTGGGGCCAGAGTGTTTCCATGGCAACATCCTAATTTGCGCAATGTGTATTTTCCATAGTACCACATGTGTGCAAAGTTTCAATGGTTTTTATCCAATATTTGTAGAGATATTCTTCATTTTGAGATTCGTCTCCAAGGCTGTGCAAACAATATGACGTCATGGGTCATCTCATTTGCCTAGGTGATGGTCTCTTGCATTTGCATATTACAAAAACCTGAATATCTCTGAAACGAGTTGAGATGTTGACAAACGGAAAATGTCATTATTCCTCATTTCGAAAGCATTTTAACTTTAGCTCAACTTAATTTTCGCTTCATATGCACTTTAAATGACATCATTTCAAGGATTTGTAATACATTTTAAAACAATATTATGACCATAATGAACAAGATTTAAGAGACATTACTGTACCCAAATCAATCAATAGATATTATTTATGGCTAGCAAGGGCTTATAAGCATTTTAAAGGGAACAAGAGAAAGGGGCTTTGATCCTGGGTCAGCCTGCCACAGCCTGTTGATTGAACCAGATAGATTGATACAGCAACAAACCAGAAGTATGATTTATGCCATCTTTTTGACCGGTTTCTCCCTTTTTTTGTAGCAAAGAAATTCCGATCTATTGAAGAAATAAGAAAGGAATTGGAGGGAGCTGATATCTTCATTAAAATGGACATCCAGGTCATCAAAGAACATGTGTTAGTTTTAAACAGTAGTAGCTCGACTGTGAAGGAGAAGGAATTTGCCTTGGATGAGTTAGAGTTCTTTGTTCATCAGGTGGATAATGCAGTAGACTTCAATACAATTGGTGGACTTGAATTAGTTTTCAAGTATATGAATAGCACGGAGGATAGCCTTCGTAGCAAAGCAGCTTATGTACTTGGTTCGGCAGCTCAGAGGTGAGAATTGTTATATTAGATGACTATATTATTTCAAGATGTTGATGCCTGGAGAGTATACTGTATGAATAGTGGAGTGAAACGAAGGGACAAAAAGCAGGCAATATAAAGCAATATGTAACTGGGATTTTTTTCAAGGTGCCTTTGCATTCTTTGCCACAATTAATCCTAACTCATGAATTAATGGGTGTACTAGAATTTAAGATAAAATAAATGTTAAAGCCACTTTTATCTGAACTCTAGATTGTGAGATCAGAGCAACATTTTCCTATAGCCCTTTGGTTTTGAGGCAATCACCAATCTGAACAATAAAATTGAATTTTGTTTTTCATTTTGTCTACAGCAATCCTACTGTACAAAAGGCTGCCCAAAGAAGTGGTGCCCTCCCTCTGCTGCTACGGATGTTGGCCCCTCATGAGCCAATGGCAGTGCGGCGCAAGGCCATGTTTGCCCTATCTTCTGTAATACGGCTTTTCCCCAAAGGTCAACAAGAATTCCTTAAGCTCAGTGGGCTTGAAATCTTCTTTAAACTGTTTAATGAGAAAGGGACAGGTGCACTAAGGGTGAAAGCCATTACACTAATGACAGACATCCTGACAGAGCAGTTTGACTTTGTCAAAAGGAAGGCAGAAAAACAGGGAGTCAAGGACACGGGGGCCATCGTAAAACAGTAAGCAGCACAGCTAGTTATTTATAGTAATAAAGCTGGTTCATTAGATGTAAAGCTGATGGTACATGGTTCAACACTTGTTGAACGATGTTGCAGAAAATTGAGAAGTGCTCTATTCCATTCAACAAGTTGCAACATCGTTCAACATGTTGACTTGCTTCTTTCCACATAGTATGATACACGGTTGATTTGTTGAACGATGTTGGCAACAAATGTTGAATATCCACTAGCAAATGTCTGCTGGTATAGCTGGTAGGATATTTTTCCATTTGCAAAATTAGGAGGATACTGGCAAAATTACTATATTAGTGCAACGATAGATGCAGTGGCTTGCAGGAAGTTCAAATGAGTTTTATGGACCTCAATGTTGTCCCTTTTCAAATCAGCTTTGGGGAATAATATCCTTTGTCCGAAGTTTTTCCATATCAATCAGTATCTCCTCATGCATTGACCAGACATAAAAGCAACTATGTCCAAGGGGATGGTCACGTGATCTGAAATGTGACAACTTCGAGCCAAGCTAAAGTGGTCTGTTTACAGGAGACAAACACAGCAATAGATTGAGACAGCTGTAAGGAACATTGGAGAGCTTTGTTTCAGTAGAGGTCCCCTTTATCACCATTGCATTGCCCTTGAGTGCTACGTTTACTTTGTTGGTGACTTGTGTTTTCAGGGTGCCACTACTCCAGGCCATGGTGCATCAAGGCTGGTGCAAGCTCGTTCCATCCCTTCTTGATACAACAGAAAATGACACAAGAGAGAAAGTCTTACAAGCACTTCATGTGATGGTAGCTGGATGTAAAAATGAATTCAAAGATGCTAAGATATATGTTAACTTAGACAGACTAAAGAATGAATGGGAATCCAATGCCAAAACACTGGATAAAGATGAAGGGGAATACTTGGTGGTACTGTCACAACTTGCCACAGACTTAATTACTAAATTAAATTAAATGTGTAGCGTAAATATTTACTGACCACGTACCAACCACTTTTTATGGTTCAACTTGTTACATGTGACATAAAAGAGGTTATTGACCAAGCTTGTTCAGTCAAGATAGGAATATTGGCAACGTTCTTTTTGTTGCGTGTTTATGGACCGAGATGAGGTTGAAGTCCATAAACACGCAAAATAGAAAGAGTGAAGCCAATACCTCCCCATCTTGACCGAACAAACTTGGAAATTAAGCTTTGTATTGTTTTTTAGTGTCTTGTGCCATTTTCAGACTTAGTCTTGCTATTCCGAAAAGGGAATGCAACACTGAAACACTAAACGTGCATGGGAATTATTTCTGAAAGAATCTGCTGAAAATGTTTTCTCATAATTTGGAACAGAGAAAGTTAGAGTTTGTACTAATTTTAGTCCTGGAAGTGACATTTCAGTCACATATACATTTTGTAACACGTACACAACTTGTTTGTCTTCTTATTTATTTGCTCGGACCTTCCTCTAAACACTAAAACTTCCATGACTATCAAAAACCTTAGACACATATCCGATTTACACGACAAGAATTTGGGCACGGCACTCCTAAATTTGTGCCCGCGGACCGATAATTTAGGTCACGGCACTCGCAAAATAGACGACAAAAATCAGCAGTGCCGATAATTTAGGTCACGGCACTCGCAAAATAGACGACAAAAATCAGCAGTGCCGATAATTTAGCTCACGGCACTAGCAAAATAGACGACAAAAGTCAGCAGTGCCGATAATTTAGGTCACGGCACTCGCAAAATAGACGACAAAAATCAGGAGTGCCGATAATTTAGGTCACGGCACTCGCAAAATAGACGACAAAAATCAGGAGTGCCGATAATTTAGCTCACGGCACTCGCAAAATAGACGACAAAAATCAGGAGTGCCGATAATTTAGCTCACGGCACTCGCAAAATAGACGACAAAAATCAGCAGTGCCGATAATTTAGGTCACGGCACTCGCAAAATAGACGACAAAAATCAGGAGTGCCGATAATTTAGCTCACGGCACTCGCAAAATAGACGACAAAAATCAGGAGTGCCGATAATTTAGGTCACGGCACTCGCAAAATAGACGACAAAAATCAGGAGTGCCGATAATTTAGCTCACGGCACTCGCAAAATAGACGACAAAAATCAGCAGTGCCGATAATTTAGGTCACGGCACTCGCAAAATAGACGACAAAAATCAGGAGTGCCGATAATTTAGCTCACGGCACTCGCAAAATAGACGACAAAAATCAGGAGTGCCGATAATTTAGGTCACGGCACTCGCAAAATAGACGACAAAAATCAGGAGTGCCGATAATTTAGGTCACGGCACTCGCAAAATAGACGACAAAAATCAGGAGTGCCGATAATTTAGGTCACGGCACTCGCAAAATAGACGACAAAAATCAGGAGTGCCGATAATTTAGGTCACGGCACTCAGTGTACACGGGAAGCGTTTTAGACACGGCACTCCTAATTGGGCACGGTACTCCAAACAGGCGGGCTGAGACTACCTTTTCACAGGTTTCTGCTCTACTATATTGTCGGACACGCGTACCAGGGATATTATCCTTTACACCGTGATGCCGTGCCGAAAAAAAATGGAACCGTGCCAAAATTTAGGAGTGCCGTGTCCAACATGCTTGTCATGTATTCCGGGCTTAAAACAAGACTAAAAATAATTGAATGATGAAATAAAAATTGATCGAATGAAGGAAAAATAATATAAGGTGTTTCTTAAAAAGAAAAGGAAATAGGAAATACAAACGAATGGGTGCAGGATTTCTTTTAAGAAAGTTCACCCCTCGACCATATTATGAAGTACACGTGTTGTTTTGTATTTAAGGCTATTTATCTTGATTATTTTTGTAGTCATATCAATTGATTTATCATATTTCTACTCGTGTTTTAAGTAATGATTGCCTTTCCAAGTAGTCCTAAATCAGTTTTAGTAATAAAAGCATCTCTGATAAAAGGAAAGTGGTTTCACTCAAGTCTGCTCTGCCGCCGCTGAAATGTCGCACATCAAACTGGCTACAAAGAGAAGCTAGTCAAAAGTGGTTATTATAACTTCATCTATAGCAGAAAGTCCAAAGGGGATTTGTTGTCGTACACTAATTTTAGCGTGGATTTTGTATGACTGGGACAAAAATATGGCTTAGCGATCTGCATGGATCAGTACACTTGGACCCGTTGGACGTATCAGACTCAACAAATTAAACCTTTCTCTCGCTTAGGCCAATTCAAGGTGTTTTTTTTTTTTCAACATTTCGATGTCTAAAACCACCGACATTGCTGAAAAGAGCATCCCGAAATGAGTCAAAATTCCGAATTTATGAGTGATATATTTTGTAGAAGCGAAGTCGTGTAAAGTGGTCATGTTTACAGACGTTTGTAGATGCACGAGGGGGTGCAATTTGTTGCACTAAAACAATATCGACTGCCGCGTGTCGTAAGGGGTGGATCATTAGAACTCAGGCGAAGGGTGGCAATTATTTTGTCCACGATAGATTTTTGCTGTGACCTCGATACGATTGTTTTACACTAAAATTATCATTTATGTCTCGCTCCCTTGCATGACATTTTTTGGGGCTATGTTTCCTTAATTGCACTAATTTTGTTTTGAGTAATTGCCTCACCTGACCCTTACCTAACCATTCGTTGTAATAATTTTCTCAGACTGGAAGCCACGTATTTCAATGACATTACGGTCCACGCAAAATTGTCAGTTCATTTTGTCGATTTCCGGTCTTTTACAGCTGGCGGCCTTTCGCTACATATGTAAAGAGTAAAAGAAAGAAAAACACTAAAAGGAGCTGTTTCACGGTGAGGGGCACGCCTTTATATTCCATGTCGGAACAAATTGTTTTCAGTTATTTTCATATAAACTGACTAACCTAGCTGGATGAAATCAAAGTAAATGTGCAAAAACAAGAGACCATCACGTATCTACAAGGAAAATATTGCATGTTAAGGCAGGACGGGACTTGAACTGTTTGAAGCCAACTCTCTCTCGTTAAATATACGCCAAAGTCCATCTGTTAATGAATTCAAAGCTAAACTAAAACACTACCTGAGTGTAATCACCCCTATCATGCGTTGTAATAGTTGTAACAGACGGGAAACCATTTTAATCGTTCAATGTCATTATTGTCAGTTCACAATGTCGATTTCCGGTCTTTCGCTATGTATGTAAATGTGACCACACACGGGAAAACTTGCACTAACGATTATCCGTTAAACGGGCAAATTTAAACGGTTAGCAAACGCTTTTGCAGATCGTTTAAACGCTTTGCCAGATCGTGTACACGGGCAAGCAAATATTTCTAACGATCTGCCAAACAGTTTAAACGGTTTGGGTTGAAGATCAAACGCTTTGCCAGAGCGTTTAAACGGGCAAGCAAAAATTTTTAACGATCTGCCAAACCGTTTAAACGGTTTGGGTTGAAGAGCAAACGCTTTGCCAGATCGTTAAAACGGGCAAGCAAAAATTTCTAACGATCTGCCAAACCGTTTAAACGGTTTTCAAAATCGTTTAAACGGATAGCAAACTGTTTAGATCGCGGATAATCGTTAGTGTACGTTTTCCTGTGTGTGGTCACAAATGAATCCAGACAACAATAAGTGCAGAATCGAAGCATTGCCCGCCAAAACAAATGCCTCCTGCGACCAAAGCGTATACGTAGCGGCTCAGAAAAGTCAAGGTCGCCGACAGTAACGAGAGATCTCGAGAGCTCGCTGGTCAAACAAAAATTCAGTTTGATACAAGTAAGTGGCCCGAGTCCGAGGTCAGATGTAGTTTTAAAAAAGTGAGAAAAATACCAGAATGAGGAAGGAAGAGCTATATTTGAACGGACTTCTGCGTATACTAAATTTTAAAAAATAGATTTATTCCGGCTATAGAATACACAAGTTAAAAATAGTCTGTTTTGATACGTTGTTTTTGAAGTGTTTTTATTTTATGTGTATTTATAAATCTAAAGGAGTCCATGGTTATGGACTTCTGATCTACCTGTATGCTTTTAGTCGGCTATTTCCGTTTACGGTAAACTCGGGCCATGTTCACACCATACCGGATAGGTTTTGCGCCGGTGTCACTAGTGGATTTGCCTCTCCCCCCCCCCCCCCCCCCCCCCCAATTGGATTTGGTCCCCAAGGCGGTTCCCTAGTGGATTTGGTCACCCTTATAATATAATAATAATAATTTTATTAACACCTTATACCGATACAGGTACATCAGCAAAAATAATAAACAAAATTACAATCATGTACGAGATCTTAAACAAAAGCTGCTCGCCAATTTCAACTGAACATCATGAAAATATTTAGCTGATAATGACATAGATTTGTCTTTCATTGACAGAATATATAAGAACAGCCGGTGACCTTATCAAAGGAACGAACTGATTATCATTTACTCTATATACATTACTAAGAAAAGTCTCTCTATATGTTTGCAAATTCACCTGCACACACATGGGACAAACACGGGAATCATAAGTACCGTACGAGAACTAGTATGAGAAACAAGTTATATCTTTTGAAATCTGATGTTTCTAAGTACTTATACTCAATTATTGATGTCTGGAGTGTTTTGGAAATATGAGAGATTTATAAGACAGAATGAATAAATATTAAAATAAGGTTTTATTTCAACAATTTTTATAAATATCCGTTACACAGACAAATCTACTACAATATGACAAGTAAAGTTATCTCTAATTGTTAGTGTATCGCCGCAGAAATGTGTAATTGCTATGCTTTCTTCGATCGAGGCTTATTTTCAATGTCTATCTGTGGTCTCTCCTTGGCCCTAGCCTGCGTGCAGACGTTCTCTCTCCCTGCAAAAATCGGGATTTCCCCCCCCCCCCCGATTTTTGCAGGGAGAGAGAACGTCTGCACGCAGGCTACTTGTGCAGCGTGGAAATGGCAAAATCTCAAAGCACTTAATTAGATGGTCCCTCATTCTATTCTGACAAAAGGCAATTGATTGGATATTGTTTAAGTTCCCAGCAGCAATCTAAACGGCAAGCTATTGCAAACAAACCACAGTCGAGCGGAAAGTTCCCTTGATTACCGATAGAACCGATAATTCGAGTTGCTTGTTTTTCACCAGTGCACCATAGCACTCAGAAAGATGCTGCTGCGTTGGATCGCTCAGGCTATGGCGGAACAGGCTGTCGAGACTCGCCTACTGACCTGACACTATGAGGGGTGCTCGGCCGTGACCCTAAAAATGAACCCTAAAAGGGACCCAATAATTTAAATAATAAATGAAAGATTTTTTATTTTAAACCCTAAAAGGGACCACCATATAATTAAGCAGTATGTATGTAATCAGTCCTTTATCTGTAATCACCTTGCAAATAAACAGACGACACCCTAAAAGGTACCGAGGTTTGTTACGTAATTGCATTTTGTCAAAAGATCCCCTAAATAGGACCATCACTGAAATTTTACACCCTAAAAGGGACGGCCGAGCATGCACCCCTGTCGGGTCAGTAGGGGAGTTCCTCCCCCTCCCCCCCTCCCCCCGAGGGTAGATACCCTGTATGGTGGATTTGTATGCTTTCATGCGGTTGGAGCATGAAACTGAGATGTCTGACACAACACGGGGTCCTGCAGGCCGTTGACATGATAGGCTGTTTTAATTTGATGAGTACTTGAGCTGCCTGCATGGTGTGCTTATCATTCGGCGAGATGTCAATATGTCCACAGGAAACCCCAGCTCTGTTTGTGTTTTAATTTATAAGGGTTTGTTTGAGATTTTTAACGAGTATTTGGTTGTATCCGTTAGGCCAGAAATACTGAAATAAAATCAATGAAAACTTACCTGTCTTTATCCTGTCTTTATCTGTTCTTTATTGCGCTCTGTATGCAATTTCAGCGAATTCTGTTGAAAGTTTACCTCTCGACCTCTCCACCAATTAAGCGCACTTACCTCCTATATATACAGCGCCATTTACAAGTTACGTCCGCTTTGTCAGAGCTGCAGCATCTTCTGCAAATGATAAATAACTACAGTGTCACTTTAAAATGGAGAGCCTCGGCCCTTCGGCTTCGTTTTCTTTGACGGCTATGGGGAGGCTATTCCGCAACTCTGAACTCTGTATGTGGTGCGATGAACCATTTCGGATTTTTTTTTCGTGAAGATAATTAATTACTTTTCAAGTGAAAATAACGAGCCAGCCCTTTCATATGAATTCGCTTTCTCAGCATTTGACCTTTCCGTAAAGCCGTAAATTGTTCCTTCATAGCCTAATACCAATAAAAGCTGTTAAGTTGTGCTAACAAGCTTCAATTGAATCAGTTTACACTTGGACTATCGTTAGAGTTTTCTTAAAGTTTTTTGAAGTTATAAAGCTCGCGCTAAACTGTAATATATGTCATTATTATATGTTAATCAACACCTGATTATAATCTAATACTAGAGTACGAGATGTGTTATGTACACGCATGAACTGGCAGTTGTTACTACGTTGTAAGAGCTACAAGAATACTCTCGTTTATATAATATTACATGGTGTCAGAAATGGGATACGAACCCACGCCTCCATTTGGAGACCAGAACTTCAACACCGTCGTCCCAAAAAGACAAAGACAGTCGAAACTAAGGAAATCAAGCGCTAAAGAAACAGCGTTCGGAGGACACGACATCCTCGTGATTGGCAAATGTACATTGAAGTGTCAAGTAGGCAACACGTACTAGAATTTCAAATCCCTCTCTCGTGTCGCGGGTAGACGGTGCGGGTGCAGGTAAAAAGGTGCGGGTGCAGGTAAAAAGGTGCGGGTGCGAGTAATTAGGTGCGGGTGCGAGTAATAAGGTGCGGGTTCAAGTAAAAAGGTTCGGGTAAAAAGGTGCGGGTGCGGGTAAAATATATAAATACGGCCAGTATTGTAAAATACTCGACAATCATTTTTACATTTAACATCTATTAATGTATTGTTCTGTTGAAACCAAGTATTCCTCTTGAAATCCAACTGAGGACCCAGACGTCCAATAAAGCAAGCGGTTAGGAAAGTCCTCTTCGGAATCGCTAATATTAATCTGGCAACAAATAACAATATACAAAATCCTGCAAAGAAGTTCTATAAACGCGGACTTACCGTAATGATTGGAATAAATTATTTTTTTGCCGCTTATTTAATTTTCGAGGGTCGCTTATTCGGGAAGGGCGCTTTTTTATTTTTTTTTATTTTTTTTTAATCTGAATCCATAGTAGGCTTCGAATCAGTACCGCTGCCATTTCCTTTGTCGGCTTTCTACGCGTTCTTTGTCTTTCGAGTACAGGAAAGGTCCTGTACTTTCTCCGTCGGTTTCTTTTGACCTCGCGTTTTTCTCTGAGCGGCAAAAAGATTTGTTTGAATGGGATTTTCACTGGTCTCGCTATGAGCTTGAATCATAAACAATCATTTGCCGTGCAAGGTTATGCAGCTGTACACTTTTATAGGTATCAATATTAAAGTATAACTTTTAATATGGGCACGCTAGCTTTGATGCCCTGATAAGAAAAAGATTTAAGTCACAGGGGCATGGCTCTTAAAGTTTACTTAGGACAATAATTATTAAATACAAAGGTAGCTAATTTTGGAATAACTTAATATTCCAAATTGAATAGATTAGTACATAATTTTTTTCCATGACTGCATTCTGGTGCGAGCACCTTTTTGCCATTTTTAGAGTATCACACCGTATCAGCTTTGCTACTGTTTTCATGAGATCTTACTGAGCCTAAAAAAAATTTGCTACACTACAGCAAACAGGCTGGAGTAAAAAAATATAATGCAGCTTGAGAATCCCCCGTATTCTATACTTCATAAGCTTTCCATTGATATATGGGTTTCTATGGGTTTCTATGGTTTATAAAAGCGGCGCGCGTACGAATAAAGTTCTACTACTTTTATTTCAAAATATTCATAATTATCACTCAGTGTTTTTATAGTCTAAAACACAGAAAGATCATATTATCGGAAAGCTGAATTGCCGCAGCCCCTATTGATTTGCCGTACTTCTTACGCAGATCATTACTTAAGTAAATGATATGTATAGTTAAGGTTAGAAAACCACATCAAAAACCGTGTACAATCAATCCTGCCAGACGTTGGATCAAAAAACAGATCTTGATCAGCAAGAAGAAGAAAATATAACGATAAAGTGTCCGAAGACTGATCAAATTAATACAACGCGCGCTTGTCGAGGTTTATACGATATTTCGGCTGGCTAGTACCCGCCTTCTTCAGGTTTATTTTACTGACAGACCTGAAGAAGGCTGGTACTGGCCAGCCGAAATATCGTTTGAACCTCGACAAGCGTTGTATTTGATCAGCATTGCATTAGTCTTCGGACACTTTATCGTTATAGATTAATAGGTATTTCACCTTAAATACAGCTATCTCATCTGACGATGCCCTGGGATCTCCGAGCGCTGGAAATGTTAACCACAATCTGCTAGTAGAAAAGCTGAAAAATAGTCCTCTCAATCCATATATTATAAATTGGTATATTAGCTTTTTAGAGGGTAGAAAACAAAGAGTTATCAGCAACGGAATTGCATGCAGTTGAAGAAACGTAAATAAGGGAACTACACAGGGTAGTGTAAGTGGACCTTACTTGTTTAATTTATTTTTAAATGATTTAGAAATTAATGAGCTTATAGACACCAGTTTAATCAAGTATGCAGACGATTCTACTATTATACATGTAGTTCCAGTACTTAAGGCCTCTCCAGATAAATCAGAATTATCTTTGCAGGCATTTATGGATTGGACTAAAGAAAACAAAATGAGTTGCAACACATCAAAGTGCAAGGAATTAATTTTAAGTAAGAAAGGGAATACATCTAATTATCCTGTTCTGCATGATATTCACCAACACGAAAAGCTCACTGTGCTCGGGGTCACGCTTCAGTCAGATTGTAAGTTTAATTACCACGTTAAAGAAAAACTCCAAGAAGCCAACAAATGTTTGTATGTTATAAGGACCCTAAGAAAGGAAGGATATACACAGGCAGAGGTAGATCATCTTTATAAATCCATTGTGCTACCGAAAATAATGTATTGTATACCAGTATATGGAGCGAGTGAAGCGGACTTATCAACTGTGCAATGTTTTCTCAAGAGATGCTACAAGAGGCGGTATACGTCTAACTTGTATCTTATTCACCAACTGTTAGAGAAAGCCGATAGAAAACAACTATTTCATAAGATCAGCAATAACTCGACACCCACTTTTTACACTTCTACCTAGGTTTAAGGATTCGTCTATTCGTCTTAGGTCAAAAAGTTGTTTCATGCCGAAAGTAAACACCGAGCGTTTCAAAAATAGCTTTATTAATAGGCTAATTTTTAAGTATAAATTAGTATGTCCTTAATTGTGAGCTACGTGCGCAATTTTTTCTTTTTTCTCTCGAATACATTGCATATCTTTACCCGCACCTTTTTGAGATTTTTATTCTTAAATATTGTAACATCTCATATATACTTTATTAGGTGAATAAAGACATTATTATTATTAGTAGTAGTAATAGTAACCATTGATTCTTTTGGCTTCGGTGCCTTGATGTCGGCATGGCAAACTGACAAGGTGTGAACATGAACCAGATTTAATTGCCAAAAATAGAACGACTACATAAGAAATTTCAAATTCGCCTTAGCCTTAGGGCTGCCATGCTAGGTAAATTAAGACAGCCACCTTTCCCTTTCCCCTGATAATCGAATACCTTCCATCTTTTTAACCGCACCGGCAAATTCGTTATTTTTGCTTTTTGATAATCCGATTACCTTGTATCTGTTTACCCGCAGTTTGATGTCGGTATGGCAAACTGACAGGGTGTGAACATGAACCAGATTTAATTTGAAGGAGTACTACATAAAAAAATTCAAATTCGCAATTTTTTCTTTTCTCTCTCGAATACATTGCATATCTTTACCCGCACCTTTTAACTCGCACCCGCACCTTTTTACTCGCCCCCGCACCTTTTTACTCGCCCCCGCACCTTTTTACTTGCACCCGCACCTTTTTACTCGCACCCGCACCGTCTCCCCGCACCCGCACCGTCTACCCGCGACACGCGACCCGCGACCATTAGTCAAACTCGATGTGAAGACTGCAAGAGACTAAAGCTAGTCGTTTTTAACGTGAATGACATTCAGAACAATTCAACTGAGAACTGTGGTCTTCAGAAGGAAGACATTTTGGCAAACTACGCAGAAAGCTTTAACGACGATTTTTCGCGTAACAATGTTACGCGAAAAGTCAACATAGTGTAATATGGCGGTCTGGACGATTTTTAACGCAATCTTCGTTGCGGCAACATGTTGCAAGTTTTGAATTACCTTCAAAAACCTGCAACATCGTTACCCGAATTTTGTTGGAGTTGCTTGGTGTAACACCCTCGCCGTTGACGTGTTCGCTACGCCCACGGAAACGAGGCTACCTCAACAAACAAAGACTCGTTCACAGGGGTCTGACAAAGACTCCACTCGTCCGCCATGTTTTTAAACGAGGATTTCGGAGTAGGAGCCTGGGTGCTAGCTAGATGTCGGGTATGTTACACGGGACGATTTTTTAGCGCGTTGCTGCATCAATGTTGCGCTAAAAGTTGTCTCGTAACAGGCATTAAAAATCGTTGCGAAAAATCGTCGTTAAAAGTCGTCTCGTGTAACATCACCTTTAAGGTACAATTTCAAAACCCTATTACATTAATAATAATAATAAGACATTTATACGTTTCCCTAAGGTCCAAAGGCGCTATTTACAATTGCATGAATTAAGAAGTAAAAAAGTAAAAAACCACAAGAATAAAAAGATAATAAAACTATAGCTATAGTGGTGTAATTATTGACCTAAGTTCATAATGAAAACGCTAATTTAAAAAGAAAGGCCGGTTTCAAGTCTAAGTTTAAATTCACTGTCTTTAATTTGTTCGGGCAAGCGGTTCCAAAGTTCTGGGGCAGCTATGCGGAATGCCCGTCGTCCATAGGATTTTAAGCTAAATTTTTCGTGAAGGATCTTAACTGTTTCCTGGAAATATCAAATCTCATTTATCTGCTCACGTATATATATCAAGAAATATTGGCATTTTTTATAAACTTAGACACTATATCTCTCTACAGCAAACGAAACAACTCTATTATAAGCTCATTTATCCATACATCTCATACGCGATCACTGCCTGGGGCAGTGCCTATAAATCACACTTGAAAAAAATCCAAACCAAACAAAATCATCTTGTTAGAATCCTGTTTTTTGCCACTCTATATGGAAAAAACACTGAAAGTGCTTTACCACTACTAAACTTGCTAGATATTTTGACAGTTGACAATGTATACAAACTTCAGGCCCTAAAATTTATTCATCAATGGCATAAAAAACAATTACCAGGAATTTTTGATAACTAGTTTCGTTATGCCAAAGATATACATTCATATAATACCCGATTTGCATCAAAAGATAATTTTTATAAGGCTCACTATAGAACAAACAATGGCAAACAAACTATTTCCGCCATGGCAACTGACTTATGGCAACAACTTCCCTATGAATTAAAACAGCTCAACAAACTCAGTTTCGCAAAAAAAGTTAAACAACAACTGTTCCTTAAGCAAAATTAATTGCTTCGATCAACTTAATTGGATTTCTTTGTCAAATTTCCTCCATCAATTTTTTTCTCTACTAAATTTTTTTGAATCTTCATCTTTTCTCCTTCGTATTTACTAATTAGAGTGTTAGATATAGCATGATTAGCATGCTGTGTGTGTGTATATATGTATGTATATACAGCGATTATCTTTTTCTATTGTTATTCAAATTGAGATTAATGTGTGTGTGTGCTACATTTCAAATATAACATAACAGTCTAGTGTCTAACTCGATAACCTCACGGTTTATTTAGACTCTAGGCATTTCCTTCTGTGTTACTATATTTAGTATATTTTTGTAATAATAATAATAATAATAAAATAAAAAACGATTCTAACTAAATATAGAAAATGTAACTGGAAAAAATCATTGTGAAATGTGAAATAAAGTATTGTATTGTATATTGTATTGTATAAATTACGTTCTGGTATATAACGTTGTAATGGTCATGAAGTGTCTTGTAAGTTATAAGGAGGATCTTGAACTGGATACGATACTCGACAGGGAGCCAGTGAAGCTCAACAAGCATGGGTGTGATGTGCTTAAACCTGGATGTAAGAAGGACGAGGCGCGCAGCAGAGTTTTGCACATGTTGTAGCCTTTTAATAAGATAGTTTGGAAGACCGTACATCAGGGAATTACAGTAATCCAGTTTCGACATGAGAAAAGCATGAATAATAGTCTTGGCAGCTTCTGGAGTGAGATACTTGCGGATCCTGCTGATGTTACGGAGATGGTAGAAGGCTGACTTACAACTGAGTAGATGTCACATGGGGAACCATAGAAAGACAATCCGGCGTCAAAGAGGACGCCAATGTTGCGCGCATTTATAGAGACTGATTCATCACAGACCGACAAAGTTTGTAGAGGTGGTCTAGGTCGATGTTTAGATGATATTAAGATTAGCTCAGTCTTATATCTTTGTTGAGTTTCAGCTTATTGTACAGCCGTCCATATGTCAATGTCCTGTATGCAGTCTTCAATTTTCGACTTGCTCATGTACACTCTATACAGAGAAGTTCTTAAAAGTGATGTATAACTGAGTATCATCAGCATAAAGATGGAATTTGATGTCGTGTCTCCTAGCAATATCACCAAGAGGGGAAATATAGAGTGAATATAGTAATGGGCCCAA